>LPNX010196373.1:26562-183311 GCA_001517045.1 Pseudotsuga menziesii
AAAAGTTTTTGGGGAAAATCGATGATAGGGAAGTACTACCTCTATCTATAATATTATAGGAAGGACTAATGATTGTGGAATGGCATTTCAACATCCAATTCTCATTAGACCATCTACCCCATTTAGATCATTTTTTCGTTGAGCAATATTTAATTTTTAAAATTGCTGGTTGTTGAACATCTGCTAGATTACAAATTGTTTATCTTGGATTTGAACTTTATAATTCATAGTTTAAGGACATATATAATGTAATGTGTCTATGATTGCAGAGAATGATAGGGTTGTAGCAGAGAGTACTATTGAAAGTACTTCAAATCCATCCCATTTGGATTATATTTACTGAACACTTCGAAGTGGGCGACCAATAAATCGTTTGAGTAGTTGGGTTGATGATAGTCAGCAACTTAGAGGAATGAGTGGCACTACAATAGAATTAAGAATTGAGGATAATTTTGTTTCTCAGTTATAGGGGGCTCAACTAGTTGATGACACTCGATCATATTAGGCTCATGATACCACCAAATCATAGGAAAAAGGTGATGATACTGCCTCACAAGCTACAGATGTTGGTACTGTAATGATAGAAACTTTACAATCATAGGAAAATGATATACATAGAACCAAGGAACGTAATCAATCCCATGTTGAAGATAATACAATCTGTCATCCTTTGTCGACCATTAGATACTCAAAGTTGTGTATTGATCCTTTTTACCATTATAGAGGACTCTATAAGTTAGGTTCCCAAATTCTTAAAGGGTTCTAGCTCAATGGAAGAGCGCCTTCCTTACAAGCAGGAGGTTGGTGGTTCGATTCCTCCATGCCCTAATGATATTATAATATCGGTTAAAAACTATTAAATTAGTAAGCAAAAAATAAGAGATAGGTGACCAAACAAAATGACCAAAACTCGTATATAAAATTACTAAAAACGACTAAATTAGTGACCAAAACATGAGAGATGTGAAACTAGGCATTAAAAAGGATGCAACACGTGGCGCTAATGATGAAGCCAAACATGAAGTTGATGTGGTAGCAAAACAAGACATTACTTTAGATGCAAAACATGGCGCTACATAGGAAGCAAAATATGGTGCAACAATAGAAGAAATATTTGGCATCATATTGGTAGCAAAACATGATGCAAAAAAGGAAGAAAAATTGGTGCAAATTTGGAAACGAAAATTGGCACATATTTGGAAGTAAAACATGGTGCAAAATGGGATGCTAAAGTGGTAGCAAAAATGGATGCAATATTGGATTTTAACATGGTGCTATTAAGGATGCAAATATGGTGCTAACACGGGTGTCATTTAAGAAGCAAAAGCAGACACTCGCTAGGAAGCAAAATATGACGTTATTTAGCAAGCAAACCTTGACGTTGTTTAGGAAGAAAAGTTGGATGTTATTATGGAAGCAAACCTTGACGTTGTTTAGGAAGCAAAGTTGGACGCTATTCTGGAAGCAAAAAAGAGACGTTATTTTGGATGCCATAAAGGATGCTATTTAGGAAGCGAAAAAAGCTGTTTTTTGAGACGCTTTAAGTTTTGTCCATGACGCTTCCCATTTAGCATCTAGTTTGACCACTCAATGTAAAAAAAAATACACTAAATAGGGACGCTAAATGGGACGCTAATTCCAAGATTTGTTGTAGTGTATATAATGTAAATAGCATTATTAAGTCATGGTGTGGAGCTCAAGGAAAAGGCCCCGCCGTGGATTTAGCATTTTATGTTTCGGAAATTAAAATCGATGCTGGTGGTTCACGTGCTAGCCAGGCACAACATAATTTTGGACATCATGTAAATATGCAATTAATAAAAATACCCACAACTAGTTATGTCAATGCAACATTAAAAGAGATGGGGGCATGATTTCACAAGGAATGGGGAGGGGAAATATTCAAACCCTCAAGCCAATAGGGTAAAGCCAAATGTCAAAGGGAAAACCCATAAAGTTGTCAACAACCCATTTTGTCTTTTGTGCCCAATCATTTATTCTTCCAGAAATTGGTTGAGGTAGTTAATGCATGGAAAAGGGAAGAGCATGGCAGTCAAATTCGAATTTGGGAAGCCACCCATTTTGGAAAAATGTGTGTTTGACTTATGGGGAAAGAAAACTCCAAATAATGCATGCCCGTCCCATTATTCACCCATGTCCTTCATTTCCTCGTGCAGTTGAAGCTTGTTAGGCTCTCTCCTTCTCGTTTTCTACAAATTTCCTTCATTTCTCCATGGTTGGGAATTCCTTTTGGTTTTTCTAAGTGAATGGTAGCAAGGATTCATGATTTGGGGGTTTTAAGAGGTCTTTTTTTCTTCCTCATGCAGTTGGATATTGTTGTGCATTTACCCCCCACATTTTTCTATTGTTTCCTCATTTTTCCCATACCCAGAATTTTGTTTTTGGTATTGTGCAGTGAATGGGAAAAGGGGACCCATGATTTGGGTGTGTATGGAGGTCATTCTAGCCCCTACAATGCCCAGAAACTTTTTGTGAAATCGTATTTCTCTCACAGGGTTTTTTTCCCCATTTTACCAGTCTATTTTTTGTTGCAAACCCATTTTTTTTGTTATGCTCAGTGGCTAGGAAGATAGATCCATGTTTTGGGTGATTGGGGAGGTTATTTTCCCCTGTGAAGCCCAAGGACGATTCCTGAAATCATATTGCTCACCCAAGGTGTTTTCCCCATCTACCATTTCCATTTGTGGTTGCCAAACATTTTTTTTCCTACGAACCCATAACTTGTATGGGTTGTGAAGTGCATCCTTGTGTTGGCTTGGCTGAGTAAGTCTAAGGAACTCATCTGTTAGATGGTTTATTGTGGTTGGATGTGATTGTTGTCTTGGCTGAGTAAGTCCAAGGAACCCCTATGTTATTGGCTTGTTGCCTTAGTAGCTTGTGAAACCCAATTATTTATTAGCCTGGATGGAAAATCTATGAAACCCAATTATGTGTTGGATTGACTGTGTGTGTATGGTCTTGTTGTGTGTAAGTTAGTTGTTCCCTAGTTACTTGTGGAAATCATGCCCAACTCGATGGTGGCAGTGGTGCTGAGAGATTGATGAGCATACTGTCCTATGGTTGGGTGGAATGTTGCAGTGACATAGCTAGTTGCGGGGAAGCTTCTTCTCAAGATAAGTATTCCTTGTATTTAATCTCTGCAATGTATTTAATTGATAAATTATCATGAACAAATGCTTGAATTTGAATGAAATTTATTTGCTTCCGCTATTTAATGAATTATATATATGCATATGTATTTCATTTCAATGCATTTTATATGTTATTGGGCTAGGTTTCCCATTTCATACAGCAGCAATGCAAGTCGTGACCTCTCCATCAGCGGGATGAGAGGAGGGGATGTGACAGAATATTCTTGTTTGGACATCCATTAATATCCATAGTAAGTCTCTATTCACCCCCACTAGAGCATAGGAAAACCTTTACTCATCCCAAGCTTCTCAAATATCATAGAACCCTGCCTTCAAGGCCTCCCTAAAAAATTTTGCACTGTATTTGTGTTCTATTAACTTGACTGAATTTCCATTTTCATTAGAAAATTCTCGGTCTACAAAAGTTAGCAAAGGTCCTTTCCTTAAAGATGGCCTACATCCAAAACATCCTCCATCCATGCAACCTCTTTTGTCAATCATAGAATTGTAGTATTTCGAGTCTCATAAACAAAAAATGGCATCAATCCATGGCATTACTTGCATCGTCCAAATAAAACCAATTTGCATCTAAAGAGGAGCCTTCTTTTGCCTGATGTAGTGCTTTAAAATTTTCTATTGTTTTGACATTTTAATTGAATTAAGCATGAGATTCCCATTGCATCTAAATGAACATGGTCGTTTTCCCTTGGGGAATATGACCATGTGATTGTAAATGCAGAATTGGGGATGGTTCAATATGATTCTGCATCCAAAAACTCATCCATACATGCAACCTCTTTTGTCAATCATAGAATTTTAGCATTTTTAGTCTCATTAACAAAATTTGTAACCAATACATGGCATCACCTGCATCGTCTAAATAAAGCTAATGTTTTGTCTAAAGAGAAATTATATATTGCCTAATGTAATGTTTTGTAATGTTGTTGCTTCAAGGAACCTGTTCTCCCCTCCATATGCTTCAATTTCCCATGAAAAGGTGGATAACTTCCATTTTTATAAGTGTGTGTGCCTATGGTTGAACTCCTTTCACTAGAGGCATGATCATGATCTATAGAAGGTTTCCCACCAAACAATGAATAGACCATATGTCGCATATCCTTCACAATGCTACCTAATGTTTTCATAATACTCACATATCAATTTCAAAGTTTCATTGTACAAATTGTCCATACTAGTCATTCACAGCATGCACATGCATGCACATTACAAATTTTTCATATTCCATCTGATATACAAAAAATATCTAACTTTTCAAATCCTACCTACTTGTTTAAGAAGTCAACATTTTGTTGCAGCACTAGTATCTCACCAAAAGACATCTTCACATCTAGGGATTCAGGCCCAACAACAATTGTTTCATTCTTTTTTAACCTCAAAAATGCATGCACTGTTTGAGAAATATCTCAAAATCAATAAGTTGTCTAATAGGATTCTCCTTCAAAGTAGCCAATATGTCTTTGTCATGAGCAAAAGAGTAGCTACCCTTATCATAATTTTCTTGGAGAATGTTCAAGCATTCTTCTTTCCAAGCTTCATAATTTTATGGAGCGTAGATTAATCCTACAGTTGGATTGGACTCTTCAATTTTTGTTACAATGTTTGTTCGACCTTTCTTGGCCTTCTTTGGAGCAGACGTCTACTTCTGAATAAACTTCCTCTTTGAAACAAATGTGCCTTCTTAATATTTATTGCCTCAATGAAGAGTACTATCAGGCATATTCGCATTTGGCCATTCTACTCTGCCTGCAAATCCATCCTTCTTTAAAACTTTGTTCCAACACATTTTTTGCGTTGTTAGGACATCTGGGAGTGATTAATCTTGTTTGGAAATCCATGAATCTCCATTTTTAGTCTCTATTCACCCCCCTAAATCACAGAACAAGCAGCACACATCCCAAATTTCCTGCATATCATAAAACCCTATCTTCAAGGCCTCCCTAAACATCATTGCATTGTAATTGTGTTATGCCAACTCGACTGCAATGTTGAGTTTCATTACCAATTACCCAATCTGCAAATGTTAACATATGATCTTTCCTTAAAGATGGCTCTGCATCCAAAACATTCTCCATCCATGGAAGCTCTTTTTTTTAATCATAGAACTGCATCATTTCCAGTCTCATAAACACTAAATTGCCATCAATCCGTGACATCGCCTACACCGGCCATATATAACTTCTTTGCGTCTGAAGAGAAGTCTTATATTTCCTGATGTAGTGCTTTGAAATTTTCTTTAGATTTTGACATTTTTGTTGAATTAAGCATAAGATGTCCATTGCATCTAAATGGACATGGTCATTTTCCCTTGGGGAATATGGAAAAATGTGGGATAGGTCAAGATGATTCTACATCCAAAACCTCATGCATCCATGCAGCCTCTTTTATCGCTCATAGAATTGCAGCATTCCCAGTGTCATAAACAAAATATGGCATCAATACATCGCATCACCAATCAGAAATATGCCAAAAAACAGAAACGTTTTAGTTGTTTTTAATTGTTTCTTTGAATTGCAATGTGTTTCATGGGAATTGCAAATTTTTGATTGGTAAGTTGTCATACTTGTTGTTGCTGAAAGAGGTTTCTTCAACAATTAAAACTAACACGTCCCATGAACATGTCAAATAGATACATGAATCACTCTGCATGGATTCATGTGGAAAAAATCTCAAATTTTCTTACTCTATGGACTTATTACAACTTGATCCCTATAATTCCTTTTCAAATGTTTTTATTGTCATAGTTACAACAAAAGTGTAGTCCTTTCTAAGGAAAATTTGGAGAAAAAATGGTATAGTTTGCAAAAAAACACAGATTTATAAACCATGTTACCAAAAAAATAACTATCAATGATAGTTATATACTCAAACAACTCCCCATACCATGTTCAGCAACTCATTGGAACACTTCAAAACAAATTATTGGAGTTAAAGCTTGAAAACATTGTAAGAAAAATTATAACAAGGGATGAATAATGCAATGCTTCTTTTGGCATCAAAATTAGCCTTACAGATTGGAATAGGTTCCATATTGTTATAATAGAAACTCCTCATTACTTTGGAATATGTTCCATATTTTTATAATACAATCTAGAAATATTCTCCTCTTAACTTGTTGCACATAGAAGCTATTTATACTCTAAAAGAAAGGCTTATCTTTCCTAACCATACCTTTGATGTAATAGGTTACTATGTCTATTTATTATAGCTCTCGAGATATACAATGATTGTTGGGTTTCAATACCACAACCAATAAAGGAAAGTTTCTAGAACAAAGTATTGTTTTTCTTGACCATAAGTTTGATGCAAGGGCCATGTTGAAAAAAAAAACATTTTTTTCAAGACATGATAAATGGCATCTTTTGTTGAACTACAATATAAATCACAATGCAAGAATGTATTTGCATATACAATTTGTAGTTCCTTCTTGCTATGTGTAAACTTCCCTTTCTACTTGTGGAGTTCAAAGCCAACAATCATTGTCTATGTTCATATCTATAATATATATAGACATGTCTTTGTTGTGTTGTCTTTCTTTCCATTGATGTACTTTAATAGGATGATTCCATATAATATAATGCAAACTTATTTTAAATTGTTGGATTAATTGTTTTGTTTAGTGGCAATTTCAGAGTTTCGTTGGCCAAGTTGTCCATACTTGTTGTTTCCAACCAAGCTTTCTCAATTAATTAAAATTGGAACATCTCATTAACATGTCAAATGGATACATGAACCCCTCTGCATGGAATCATGTGGAGCAAATTCCTTTTCTTTTCTTTTTTTTTCTATATGGAGTTATTACAAACTATTCCATATAGTCCCTTTTTAATACATTGATTTCCATAATCACAACCAAATTGTAGTCCTTTCTAAGAAGAATTCCAAGAAAAAAATGCTATAGGTTAAAAAAAGGACGAATTTATAAACCATGTTACCAAAAAAAATTGAAAAATGATAGTTATATAGTCAAACAACTCCCCATCTCATGTTGAAAAATTTATTGGAACACTTAAGAACAAATTGTTGGAGTTCAAAAAAAAGGTGAAATTTAGATAAGCATTGAGTTCGATCGTACAACTTACAAAGTAAACATTTTTATAACATGAGGATTCAAGGAGGTTCTTTTCAAACTTCACTTAAAGCACAAGGTTACTTGGTCCTTGTAACAAACATAAATCACATTAACAA
Source organism: Pseudotsuga menziesii (assembly GCA_001517045.1). Taxonomy (NCBI): domain Eukaryota; kingdom Viridiplantae; phylum Streptophyta; class Pinopsida; order Pinales; family Pinaceae; genus Pseudotsuga; species Pseudotsuga menziesii. The sequence goes on from LPNX010196373.1 coordinate 33,921, forward strand.
AGACTGAGACATTTGTAGGAACCTTCTAACGTGGATGAATAATCCAATATTTCTTTTTGCATGAGAATTGGTCTTAGGGATTGGAATAAGTTGCATATTTTAATAATAGGTCTTCCTTGTTACTTTGGAATAGGTTCCCTAATTTTAGAATACAATCTAGGCATATTCTCCTTGTTAATTTGGAATAACTTCCATATTTTTATAATGCAATATAATAGTGGCAATTCTTTAGGTGAGCACCATTAGTAATCTAGCACGCCTTAGATATATGCATTTCCTTTTTCTATTATCCATGATTTGGTTAAATGTATAGGTTGTTGGTTTACCATTTTTGTATTCCCTAGCCCCAAATATAACCATTCCTTAAGTGCAATCCACAATAATCTCTATAGGGGTCTATGTCACAATTCACATTAGCAACTAAAAAAAGGCAGGGAAACACTATAGTTGCTACACTTCCCCTTTTCTTTACCATGAAATGGAAATGGCCATGCTTGAACATATACAAATAATTAAACTATTTTTAAGAAAAGTTAACAATATTAACGTCTAGCATATATAAGCTATCTAAGCTCTTACAACAAGCCTTCTCTCTCCCAACCATACCTTTCATGCAATGAGCTACTATGTCTTATGCATTATAGATCTCAAGATAGACAATGATCCCTGAGTTTCAAAGCCACAACAAGAAAAGAAAGTTTCTAGAACAAAGTCTTACTTTTGTTGACCATACCTTTGATGGAAGGGTGATTTGGAAAAAAAAAGAATTTTCCAAGGAAATATAAATTACATTTTTGGGGAACTAAGTTATACATCACAATGCAAGAATATATTTGCATATACGATTTGTAGTTCTTTCCTAGTATGTATAAACCTTCCTTTCTATTTGTGGAATATTTCAAATCCAGTAACCATTGCCTATCTTCATATCTATAATATATATAGACATATCTTTGTTGTTTTTCCTTTCCTTCCATTGATGTACTTTACTAGGATGATTCCATATACTATAATGCAAAATTATTTTAATCTATTGTAATATATTGTCAGTGTTTGCCCATCCATAAACATCTTAAATATTATACATATGTATTATTGATATTAAGATATAAAATGGTCGGTTGATCTCAATGCCACAACCAACAAAACAAACTTCTAGAATAAAGTCTTTACTTTCTTGACCATGCCTTTTGTGCAAAAGCTTATATTCAACAAACATAGCATATACACTTACATCTTTCATTGAGCTAATTGTAAATCATTATGCAATATTACATTTGGATACATGGTGATTTCTTGGTATGTACTTATTTTCTATGATCGTGGCATTGACATCGACTGACCATTATATATCTTCATATGCATAATATATATAGACATGTCTTTCTTGTCTCGGATTTTACATTTAGAGGTTTTTATGAAGTTTTGTTTACCAAATTAAATTTTCAACAAGTCAAAAGATAAAATAAATAAATCCTTCATGTTTTGCATCATAATCTCACTTGATAGCATTGGAACATATTCAACTCTTGATATGCTACCATTGGAACTCATGTCATATTCATTTTTCAATATTTTGGTCTTCTTTCTATGGCTATACAAATACTTTACGAGTCTCAAAAATTATAATATTTACCTTAAAGATGGAAATAGAAAAAAAAATAGAAAACACTTTTATGTGTCAACTAATTATCCCTCCCAACCTTTATATCATTTGTAGTTTTAATTATTTTTTCTTTTCATGCTCAATTTCACTCCACAAAAAATAACAACCACCAACTTACAGAAACTATGTTGATCGATGATGTTGTTTCACTCCTTCTACATTGCGTTGTCAACATTTTCCCACTGGTGCAGGTTTTTTCACTAAACAAAGTGAACTCGCAAAACTCATCAACCGTCTATTTCCGTGTTTCTATCTCAGATGGACTTCACAAGCATGAAACATTGCTTCCAACTATATATAATAGTATTGTATAGGATGGGAAAATGAAAGAAGGAACTATAATCAAAGTCACCCAATGTACATGCAATGTTGTACACAATACAACATATGATTCATTTCATCCTTACTTTTTTTTCCACTGAATGGATTCTACGCCCTTACTGCATCAAATATATATATATTTATATTTTCCTTGATTTTCTAACATACTTCTTTTTACCGGGACTATCACATTGCTTGCACTTGAGGTTGTCACATTGGATGCATTAATTATTGGGAAACCTTCCCCTTACCACTTCACTAGGTAAATTCCCTCCCAGAACAGTTCCTCTCTTCCAGAGACCAACCTGCTTGAAACCTACACCCCTTCACTTTCCAACCCTTCCTTGCTAAATTCAAACCCATGCCTTATCACATCTACTATCTCATTCACATAGCTTAGCTCTTCCAACAAAATTCGGAGCATTCAAGGTCAAGTCATTACCAAGACAAACATTCATGAATATAGAAATCAACGAGGCCCTAGAAAATTGTTTGGATTTGACCTTGTTAGTGCTTCACATGATGAAATTCATATCTCTGCATTCATTAAATTGGCAACTTCTTTATACGACCAAATACAAATTGGTCTAGTCTACATAGTCTCAAATGGCACATTCAAACCATCCAATCCAACATACAACCACTTGAAAATCCCTCATGATATTTTCCTAAGATCCTCGTCAACCATCCAACCATACTTATAGGAATGCCCCTTTATAACTTTACATTGCTTCCACTTTAAACCTATCCAAGACATCCAAACTACACCTGTCAATTCCATGGTTGATCTTCTTGGACTTGTAATTTTTGTTTCAATTGCATCAACTATACAAAAAAATAAATGGGTTAGAGACAATTCGCCATACAATCGTACTACGGGACATGTCAGGATACAATATTGGCATAACACTTTAGGGGGGTCACTTCCAAACTAAGGGATCCCAGCTTGCTAACCTTCGAGGTTTAGATACTCCTCCAACTCTAGAAATCAAAGGCGATCAAGTTATAGAATTCAATGGGAGAACTGTTGGAACTATCTCCAATACAAGTATTCTTATAAACCCAAGTATTGAAGAAATTATTCTTCTCCAAACATGGTTTCATGACAATGGATTCCATTCAGCCTCTCCATCCTTGAGTCGAAAGTTCAACTCCTCTCATTCTGGCCCGCGCAAACACATTACCATCAATGAGCTACAAAATCTCCAACTCTCTGAGAAGACAATTTGGTATTTAGTTCTTGCAACCATCACAAATGTTAACAATGACGACTTTCATTTCCTTACATGCCCTATTTTTGTTGATGGCATACAATGCCCACAAAGTTTCCAATATTTGGCATTATGCTAAATGTGATGGGGAATTTCCTGAATGTGACTACCTCTATATACTAAAGGTTGAACTGGAGGATGTGTCTGGACACCTTTATGGTGTCATAGCTTTTGATGATGTTGCAAACCAACTCGTGGGGGTATCTGTAAAAGACTTATGCCTCCTCTCGACCGAACCAACATCCTTTGTTGAAATTGCCCGCAATATCTGCACAAGACACTTCCTTTTCACCCTTTTAGACAGAACAGAGACCTTTTGTGGAACTACACGCTTAAAGGTCATAATTTTCATGTCTGAGGAGGTTTCATCAACAACTGCACCTGTTGCTCCTCCTTCCTAAAACCTATGCTATTGTCCTCACTAAACATCTAGTTGCACAAATGCTTTGCACTTCATACTAATGCATTCATTAGCTTCTATTATGGTTCCCTCCCCTCTCATAGTTATCATTCTTTCATGTTTCGACATATATCCCTTCTTCTTTTACCCCTTCAATACTTTTCCCTTTCAACATTTCTAACTTGCTTTGTCATTCTTTCAATGTACAAACTATTATAGAACATTTTGAAGTTAAATGTTAAATGCAACCTATGTGGGAACTTTTGAATACAATACTAATTTACTATTATGTTTGTGTATAAAATAAGTTCCTTAGATCTACTCTTTCTTACAACAACTTGTCATACATGTGTACAAATCGTGTATTACATTTACTATAGTTTTTTGTTGCACCAATGCTTTTTTTTCATAGCCGCCTAACTTTATGGCCTTACATACTTCTTATTTCCTACATGCTTTGTCATATTAAAGTTTGTTCTTTTATATTCTTGCTTTCTTATACTTAGCAAGCTAGAACTTTCAAAATATATTTTTTCCTTAAATTTTATTTGTAACCTACATGGTTGCTTTTGAATATGCAACTACTCTACATTTCCTTTGATAGATATACAAAATGTGTCCCTTCCACCAATGACACCTTTTAGGTTTGTAACAAGTTTACACTTTTCTTGTAGGCATGATCCCCAACCATGACAATGAATAATCCAACGCACATAGAAGACTTGTATATGCACAGAACAAAAATAAAAACAACAAGAAACAACGTCTTCTTTATAGAGATGCTCGTCAAACTGTGCATATCCCTTCTGCATTTTATGTTGGCCAACCTTCCATGACACCATCCCTTCCATCCCTCATGCAAAATCCATCAAACACCCCCCTTAATGACGCAGAACAATGTTTTTGTACAATATTATACCAACTATCTCACATAAATGTGTGCTCAATATGCATTGAATCTTACCCTGACATTTCAACAACAACAAAAAATATGTGGTGCATATGGATGTGTGCAAAATGAATTTTTTTTTTGGTGTTTTCCTCATATGAGTCCAAATAACTTGACTCTTGGCCTTCCAAATGCCTTGAGAACGCTCAGATTTGACCCTCCATTACCTCTTTGGAGTGCTATATAAGGAAACCCTTGGATACATTGAAGGAGGAGAAATTGAAGAGTAAGGAAACTATAGTCCATTGTTGCCTCAGTTTTGCTTATACTTGAGTCTGCATCCCTTTGTCCCTTGGAGCACATAGTGTACTTCCCAATCTTTCCTTTGCTTAGTGAGCTTGATATCGAGAGATGGAGGAATGAAGTGGTGGAGGCCCACGTGGAGGACTCGATTTTTCAGGTTCGCAGAAGTGTCGACAAAGTTTGTCACTATTGTATCTCTGGTTTATTGATAGAAATATATTTTCTTGTCCAATTCATGTGCATTTTGAATATGAATATTGAATCCATGGATGTATTTACTTGCTTATACATGATAGACTATATATGTTAGGGTAGCTCTAACACATTTATATATATCATACTTTCTTTGTTTGTTGATGTTAGAAGTGGTATTGTGCGAATGGTAGAGCTTTCCTATACATGGATGCCCTATTTAGATCCTCTTTTGCATTTGGTACCCATGCCGAGATGCCTCCTTTAGGTTGTGGGAGTCCCTTTTTAGTCCCGCCATGTCCTTTAGCAAGAGCTTCATACTCCTCTTGAACTTTATGTTGGCTTTTTCCCATAGGGACTCCCTTGTATATGTCAAGTTGTAATTACATTTCATGAGTTTTACTTTCCTTATTGAGCTTTATGTTGGCTTCCTACTTCAGATTTATAAGCCATATATCCTAATCTTCTCTCATGTCTAGCAAAGCAGATCCTTTTACATATCCTTTGCAGCTTGATCACCCCCTTACTCGGAGGAGACCTTCCCCTGAGTGTCGTTATCCTACACATGTTTCCTTGCATTGAGCATAGGTATGTTCCACTGCTTGGAACTAGTTTGCTTGTCCCTGGCAATCATCTCCTCCTAGCTATGTACTATAAAGAACTTTTATTCATTTTTAAGATTTTCAAAATATCTGAAAAAAAGTCCAAAAAAAATAAAATAAAAACAAAAATTCGGACAAGAACATATGTTATCTTTGGCAGCAGTCGATTCGTGTCACCTTCGAACAGAGCACTGTAATATATCACATCCATTGGTTGGGTTATTAGTTTGAATTTAGGAGTTGTACTCGTTACTCTAAGTTTATCTCCACCGACTGGTTACACTTCCAGTCCCCATGGAGCCTCTGTTGATGCCTCCTGTGTCACAGAGATGTCCCAGTTTGCATATCAAATCCATGCTTCCTACCTTCAGTCGTCACTTTCCTTCTTCTCTTGTTCGAAGGAAGTTGAATCCTAATTCGAACATTCCTCAGTTATCTTGACTTTGCATGTCGGCCATTCCCGGTACTGTTACTGGTTCATGCACATCTTGTTCGTTGAGTTCTTCCACATTATACAACGTTGCTAAGTACCTCGTGTTGGTTAATGGGGGATGCCTTAATGACCTCCTTCCAACGGATTCCATTCCATTGACATCGGATCATTAATTATTCTAGAATAGGAGTCTAGAGTCATTTGAGTGCCTTTAGACTTACAGTCATTAGTGGTAGGTTCTCTCACCATCGACAGTTTTGGGAATACATCAATGTCCCCTGATCGATGGATTCTTTCAAGTGTTTGACCTCAACACATCTATTCACACTTGTTAGATTGCACTTTGTACCTTGATTCCCATTTTCATTATTGGTGGGTTATCTCATGTTTGTTAACGGTATACATCAATGGATGGTAATCAGACGATGGACTACTATGTTCGACCTTGACACATCTATTCACATAGTAGGACATGTACTCGTAGCGATTTGTGTAGAAGACCTTCCCGCTTGGTGGCATTCCATATATGCTACCTCCTTGATCATGCCAGTATTCATGAGATTTCAGCTTTCGTGATCTTGATTCCAGTGTTTCCATTGTATATCAAATATCTTCATTCATTATAGAGATCTTGATCCATTGTATAGTGTACGTGATGATGACCACACATGACACTTTGTATATCATGCCTATTCATGGCCATTGTACTCTTATGTATCCGAGACTGCTATATGTATTTGCAGTCACATGCAGAGATTGATTATTGTACTATACTAATGAGTGGCTTGTTCTTCCACCTGGGTCTTCATTACTCCACTTTTGGGATGGATTTTATAATGTATTTCAGCCATCATGTTACCCCTCTGACCTCACACATTAGGGGGCATCTGTTATAGTTTATTTTACCACACATGGTTGATCACACATTTATGGCCTTCCCTATCCCTCTGTAGACTCTTTGGACCCCATGGACTTATATTATACTTTGGTGTTCCAAGATCATCCCCAAAATTGCCTGTTTATACCTATACGTGACTTTTAAAGCAATATTCGCATGTATACACAACTTTTGACCTCAAACCCGCATACATCAAGATGTGTGCAAAATGACAAATATTTTTTGGGTTTTCCTTATATGAGTCCAAATAACTTGACTCTTGGCCTTCCAAATGCCTTGAGAATGCTCGGATTCGACCCTCCATTACCCCTTTGGAGTGCTATATAAGGAACCCCTTGGATACATTGCAGGAGGAGAAATTGAAGAGTATGGAAACTATAGTCCATTGTTTCCTCAGTTTTGCTTATACTTGAGTCTACATACCTTTGTCCCTTGGAGCACATAGTGTTCTTACCAAGCTTGCCTTTGCTTTGTGAGCTTGCTATCGAGAGATGGAGGATTGAAGTGGTGGAGTCCCAGGTGGAAAACTCGGTTTCTCCAGTTCACAGAAGTACTGACAAAGTTTGTCACTATTGTATCTCTGATTTATTAATAGAAATTTCTTTTCCTGTCCAATTCATGTGCATTTTGAATATAAATATTGAATCCATGCATGTATTTACTTGCATATACATGATAGACTATATATGTTAGGGTAGCTCTAACACATTTATAAATATCATGTTTGCTTTGTTTGTTGCTGTTAGAAGTGGTATTGTGAGAATGGTAGAGCTTTCCTATACATGGGTGCCCTAGTTAGATCCATTTTTGCATTTGGTACCCATGCTGAGATGCCTCCTTTAGGTTGTGGGAGTCCCTTTTTAGTCCCGCCATATCCTTGAGCAAGAGCTTCATACTCCTCTTGAACTTCACGCTGGCTTTTTCCCATAGGGACTCCCTTGTATATATCAAGTTTTAATTGCATTTCATGAGTTTTTCTTGCCTTATTGAGCTTTATGTCAGCTCCCTGCTTCAGAGTTATAAGCCATATAGCCCGAGCTTGTCTCATGTCTATCCAAGTAGATCCTTTTACATATCCTTTGCAGCTTGATCACCCCTTTACTCGGATGAGACCTTCCCCCAAGTGTCGTTATCCTACACATGTTTCCTTGCATTGAGCATAGGTATGTTCCACTGCTTGGAACTAGTTTTCCTATCCCTGACACTCGTCTCTTCCTAGCTTGTACTATAAAGAAATTTTATTCTTTTTCAAGCTTTTCAAAATATCTGAAAAAGTCCAAAAAAATAAAAATAAAAAACAAAACAAAAAGTCAGACAGGAACCGATGTTATCTTTGGCAGCAGTCGAGTCATGTCACCTTCGAACATAACACTATATATCACATCCGTTGGTTGGGTTATTAGTTTGATTTTAGGAGCTATAATTGTTACTCTGAGTTTATCTCCACTGACTGGTTACACTTCCAGTCCCCATGGAGCCTCTGTTGATGCTTCCTATGTCACAGAGATGTCCTAGTTTGCATATCGATTCCATGTTGCCTACCTTTAGTCACCACCTACCTTAGTCTCTTGTTCGAAGGAAGTTGAATCCTGAGTCATCCATTCCTCAGTTATCTTGACTTTGCATGTTGGCCATTCCCAGTACTGTTACCAGTTCGTGCACATCTTGTTCGTTGAGTTCTTCCACATTATACTGTGTTGTTGAGTACCTTGTGTTGGTTGATGGGGGATGCCTTAATTCCCTCCTTCCAGTGGATTCCATTCCATCGACATCAGATCGTTTATTCTGGAATAGGAGTCTAGAGTCATTTGAGTGCCTTGAGACTTACAGTCATTAGTGGTAGGTTCTCTCACCATCGACAGTTTTGGGAATACATCAATGTCCCTTGATCGATGGATTCTTTCAAGTGTTCGACCTCAACACATCTATTCACACTTGTTAGATTGGACTGTGTACCTTGATTCCCATTTTCATTATCGGTGAGTTATCTCACGTCTGTTAACAGTATACATCAATAGCCGGTAATCAGACGATGGACTACTATGTTCGACCTCGACACATCTATTCACATAGTAGGATATGTACTCGTAGCGGTTTATGTAGAAGACCTTCCAGCTTGGTGGCATTCCATATATGCTACCTCCTTGATCGTGCTAGTATTCATGAGATTTCAGATCTTGTGATCTTGATTCCGATGTTTCCAGTGAATATCAGATATCTTCATTCATTATTGAGATCTTGATCCATTGTATATTGTATGTGGAGATGACCACACATGACACTTTGTATATCATGACTATTCATGGCCATTATACTCTTATGTATCCAGGACTACTATATGTATTTGCAGTCACATGCAAAGATTGATTATTGTACTATACTGATGAGTGGCTTGTTCTTCCACATGGGTCTTCATTACTCCACTTCTGGGATGGATTTTATAATGTATTTCGGTCATCATGTTACCCCTCTGACCTCACACATTAAGGGGCATTTGTTATAGTTGATTTTACCACACATGGTTGATCACACATTTATGGTCTTACCTATCCCTCTGCAGACTCTTTGGACCTCATGGACTTATATTATACTTTGATGTTCCAATATCATCCCCAAAAATTACATGTTTATACCTATACGTGACTTTTAAAGCCATATTCACGTGTATACGCAGCTTTTGACCTCAAACCTGCATACATCAGGATGTGTGCAAAATGACAAACATTTTTGGATTTTTCCTCATATGAGTCTGAATATCTTGACTCTTGGCCTTCCAAACGCCTTAAGAACTCTCGGATTCGACCCTCCATTACCTCTTTGGAGTGCTATATAAGGAAGCCCTTGGATACATTGGAGGAGAAATTGAAGAGTAAGGAAACTATAGTCCATTTCTGCCTCAATTTTGCTTATATTTGAGTCTGCATCCCTTTGTCCCTTGGAGCACAAAGTGTTCTTCCCAAGCTTGCCTTTGATTTGTGAGCTTGCTATCGAGAGATGGAGGATTGAAGTGGTGGAGGCCCATGTGGACGACTCGGTTTCTCCGGTTCGCATAAGTGCCAACAAAGTTTGCACTATTGTATCTTTGATTTATTAATAGAAATATCTTTTCCTGTCCAATTCATGTGCATTTTGAATATGAATACTGAATCCATGGATGTATTTACTTTCTTATACATGATAGACTATATATGTTAGGGTAGCTCTAACACATTTATATATATCATGCTTTCTTTGTTTGTTGTTGTTGAGGGCGAATTATAATTGCAATTGCATTGGAAAAGCTCAATGGGGATCTACTTCAACCGTCTGGAATAAGGTACGATTCGATATCCCTTAGTGTTATATTTTCTTATTGCTCTTGTGTATTGGGAAAGATTGATTTCTGGTGTCATATTATCTGTTGTGGTACCCCCTAGCCATAGGAAGTTTCTCTCTGTAACAATCGACTCTTGGTGCAGGTCTGTTACTAGCTCTTACTTCTTATGCTTCTCTTCATGTTCATCAATTGAAAACTTTCCTTTCTAACATATTTATTTTTTTCCCATGTAGGTATGAATTTAAACATAGGGGGTCCACACAAATTCATGGTTTCATATGGTTGGAAGATGCACCAAATATGGACAGATTATACTAGGGATATGTTCTTGTGCTTGAAGTTGCAAAACTTTACTTTGACAACTTTGTTCCAGCCTAGAACCCTCGTGCCATTCACTTGTGCACCCCTGGGTTCCATCAGTCTGCTATAAATGATCCATGCACTCTTGGATCAACACCCATACTTGCATCAAACCAATTGGTTGACTATGAAGAACTTGTAAATTGTGTTCAAATACACAAAAATTTTAGAATTTTCTTGCCTTCGAAAAAAAAGGAACATCTCTTAAATTTTGTTATGGTTTCCCCTTTGACCTACAATCTACCTCTTCTTTGTTCATTAATGCAAATGGACATAAAACCTACAATCCTGCAATAAACAATTCCCTTCTTAACATTCACAACTCAACCATGCTTTCAATATGGAGGGTTAATGTTGATTGCCAACCTGTTCTTTCTAGGCATGATGTCCTTAAATACATTTCGAATTATTCATCAAAAGTAGAGCCAAATTCAGAAAGATACCATACATTCTTTCTCGACTTGCACATGCAACACCAATTGATGGGCCTATACTTCATCCAATCAGGCGATTCCTTTCACAAACAGTTGCAGATCGAGACATCAGCACACAAGCAATTTGTCACATGCTCCAAAAACTCCCTCTTTCCCTTCGCAACCACTCTTTTTTTTCCTTGAATGTGAGACAAAGTGTTTTCCACCGCATTTTGTATGACCCAAATAACACCCCTAGAACCCTCCCCACCCTTAATTTGCGCATACATGTAAAGACCCCCTACCCTTAAACATCTAAACCTTCTTGAAGTTTTCTGTTCTTGGTCTTTCTCACTTCATAGGAAAGAATCTCCATGGAAACCAAACTCTCGCCCCAAGATTGTTCGAGTCTTTCCTCAATTCACTTCCATTCCTCCCTTCAATTCTTCGTCCTTTGTACCATTATGTTGGAGCAAACTTCTCTGATACAAACCTTTACATGCCCTCCCTGATGACACTGGAACCACAACTTTTGAAATTACTTCTCATTGGCATCGCATTAAAGACACATGTCTTGTTTGGCATGTTGATCACATACCAAAAGAGCCCTCTACAACTCCATCTGATGATTCCAACTCTGATCCAATTCCCTTTCCCTTCCCCCCTAACATGGTTGAATGGGAACTCCTTTCTCAACTTCGCCCTGGAAACAACATCCATGTTGATGACCTTGAAATGCTTGGACATCATGATTTTGACAAAAATCACAATTGGACACTTAATAATATCCCTTCACATTTGCATGAAATGACCATATCATTCATTGACTTCAATCACTTATCCACCCAACTACACCAAGACACCTCTTCTCTATCCAATTCACCTAATTCCTTGTCTACCACACAATGCATAGCCTTTGACCTTGTGCTTTCCCACTTTGGAAATACTACAACACCCATCCCACTCAAAATGGTCATTCAAGGTACTGTAGGAACATGAAAGTCTTACTTGATTTCTTTCCTAAGATCTACACTCCAAAATGCCTTTGGACACAATGTCTCCCCCTTACTTCTCCTAGCTCCCACTGGTGTTGTTTCCTTTAACATACATGCGCTTACAATACATTTTTCTATTCGAATACCCATTGTTGAAATGCACCCCCTTGAAGGCCAATTCCTTTCAAACCTTCAATAAGAACTCTGCCATATTCGATAAATTCTCATTGGTGAAATTAGCTTCATTGGCCCAAAAATTTTAACTTGCATCGATGCCCGTTTACGTGAAGCTTTCCCTTCATAGTGTACAGTACCCTTTGGTGGTTGTTCTGTGATCCTTCTTGGTGACTTTAACCAATTTCCCCCTGTAAAGGACATCCCCATGTATGCAGGCTCGTCATGTGGCAATGCTATTTGGCATACATTCAACACTTTTGTCACACTTTCAACCATCTTTCGCCAACAAGGAGATAGGCCTTCTAAAATTTCCTTTCGCCAACTCTTACTCAACCTTCGGAATGCAATGCCAACTCTTGAATATTGGACACTTCTCATGAAAAGCACAACCTCATCCCTTTCACATGCAAAGAATTTTTCATTTTAACATTCCACTCACTTGTATGTCACTAATAGTTATGTTGCATTGCACAACAAACACATGTTTAAACACCTTAACATGCCAGTTGTGCATTGCTTTGTAGAACAAAGGAATCAATATGTCCATCAATCCATAGATGATGAACAATTGCCCTTCAATATCCTTCTTGTTATTGGTCAACGGGTCATGTTAACTGCTAACTTATGGGTTGGAGCAGTCCTTGTTAACGGATCGCTTGGCAAAGTCACTTCCATTGTCTACAACTCCAACAATCATCCCCCTACCTTACCATCCTTTGTTTTTATTGAGTTCATCCAATATAAAGGACCCCCATGGGATGCTAATCCTAATTATGTTCCCATCCATCCCATAACAAGAGGTTCGTGTAGGCAACTACCACTTCATATGGCATGGGGTTTAACAATCCATAAAGCACAAGGCATGACCCTACAAAATGTAAGGCCTTACATTCACTGCAATATCAAGAGTTCAATCTTTTTCAGGCCTTTGCATATCTCCATATTTCTCATTTTCTAGATACTCTCGAAAGCAATACAATCCCTACGCCCAACATAGGAAACAAGAGGAATCCTTGTTTGCTTCAAATTCTTTACAAGCACATCTTCCTTAAAGCTTGCATTTCTTTGCTCTAAGCATGTACTCTATTTTTTCTAAGCATGTACTTGCCATCAACACAAATTTTCATATTGTTCGCATTTCTCTTGTTCCCATTATTGAATGTATTGCTACAATAGCACAACAAATAGGCAGTGTTTTTTTTAGTTTGTATTATTTACTTGTATGTTCCAAAATTTATTGGTTCAATTCAACATACAAAATCACCACTTGATCACATGTTCCTCTTTTTGCATCAAATGTAAAATGTTTTTATTTACTTGTATGTGTTACCATTTATTGTTTCAACATGTCTGTGTCGTATTAGCTATATATGTTTTTTCATAATAATAACCTAACTTTTATTCTCAAACAAGTCAACTTGGCATGTACTATCTATTCGTTCTTGCTTATGACATGCAAAAGTTGCAACATTTTAATTTGCATTGTTTTGCTCCGGCTGTAAAACAGAAGTCACTACGGCATTTCTGATCACATTGCCCTATTACTATCAACAAATAAAGGAACAAAGGGAAGCATTACAAGAGAATGAAACAAACTTCAAATCATCATATGTTCTTCCAATTAATTGCATTCGGCCAATGATTCAGTTGCTCCTTAAATTGAGGAACCTGCTTCAAGGTGTTCATTGTTCCTGTTGCAAAACATAGCTAGATTTAGCATACCTGAGCAAACTTTCATACTATTGTCAACAAATAGATGAACATGGAAAAGCATTATAACAAATGGAAACATACTTTGAAGCATCATCTTTGCTTCTAACTAATTACATTTTTCCAACCATAAAGTTTCTCTCTATATTGAAGCAACTGATTCAATGTTTTATGCATCTAAATGAAAGAGATACAGTCAGACATATCCAGCAAGGTTTGGTGCTATGACATCCATATCTTGGTCCTTCGATCTCTTGTACTTGTTGTTGTTGCTGCCAACAATCCTCCTGTATATACGATTGACTTGTACTATATTCTTAGAATTTAGTATTCTAGAGACTTACCTACTTTGTTTTGGTGTCATGTTTTCTAACACTGACTTATACTCTTGCACTTGTTATATGTCATATCCCCCGTTGAGATCCCTTTACAACATGTTTCAACTCTTTATATACTTATTATGAAATTGTTAACTCAAGTTTGTTTTGTTGCACTTTCTCTTATCTTGTTATACAATCTTATGGACTGATTTGTTTCTTTAACTTCAAAATGCCCATTTTTAAATGCAATCACAATGTGTTTCTTTTACTGTCATTTGCCTTCATAGTGTATCCCCCCCCCAAAAAAAGGATGAACTTCTAACTCTATATGCTTTTAGTTCTTAATATGGAATATTCTTTAGTAGATATATCCACCTTTTTTATTTTAATGTTGAAAATCTCATCGATTATACTTGCACATTATCCATGTGGTTGTCTTTCTCTTTATCCCTTTCCCTTTTTCACTTAACTGGCACATGCTTTGTTATCAATATTGTTGTTGAAAAAAAATACATGCATTTAGCCAAAAAATAATAATGCTCAGTTCTCTTTCCATGTTCAATTGTTTATGCCTCTTTGCAATAATTAAATGTGTTTAATGGTTCATAGGTTAATCGTCTTTCCTTGTTCAGTTGTTTATTTCCCTTCGCAATAATCAAATGTCTTTAATGGTTCATAGCTATAAATGGTTTCTCTCGTGTGATTGAATACAAAATACATGCTTGCTTCTCTTCCTACCTTCAATTGTTTCTTTAACTTTGCAATAATGAAATGTGTATATTTGTTCATGGATATAAATGATTTGTCTCGGGTGCTTGTATAATTTTTATAGTCATTTCTACCGAATTATCTCTTCAGCTCGGTACCTTTTTTACATTGAAAAACTTGTAGTCTTCTCACATGTTTTTTTTTCATTTGAAGAAATTTCTACACTTGCCAAATAGCTTTATTTATCTTTTATCAATGCAAATCCATTTATATGTTGTTAGCAAAAAAAAAATACACCTCAAATTTGTGACACTTGATACTATCAATATTAAAACAATGGATCCCAACATGTACATTTGACCTTCCTTATATGGTGATGATAGAAGTTTCAGTTAGTCTTCTAAACACTTGTACATTAAAGAGAGAGATAAAATGGGTTCTATCCCCACCTTCTTAGTACATCCTTCATCTTGCAATTTGATAAATGTTTATCAATCCTTGGTTTATGGTGCTTATCCTTTCTCTTGTGTTGACCCTTACTTGTTGGTCCTATGTTCTAACGCCCACCTTACCCTACCCCTTTGTCTTAACCTTGGCGTGCCCTCTTATTCTATGATCTACTATTCCTACCCATCCATGTTCAAAGTTGATTCTTGTTCCTGTTCTAAAACATTTAACATGTGGACTGTGTATTGGATTATGAAAAGAACTTATTTCCCTTGTTAACTATTATAGAGCTTCCATCTGTAAGATCAACCCTCAAACAATGAGAATAAACTTCGCAATGGGTGTGCCTAATCTATAGAGATATTATTGACTTTTAGATGTTCCCTCTATGCTTACTGCAAATACATGGTATGTTTACTCCTGTTCAGTCTCATGTCCATCCCTCGCTGCTTCATGGTGACCATTAGCAGGAGAAATCAAATAATGATGCATCGTGCATTTTAGGACACTAACAAGAAATAGGGGGCGGTGCATTAAAAAAATTGACAGGAGATAGGAGCTTTGCTTGTCAATCAAACCATGCCCACATGGGAACATGGATCCAAATGAAACGTGAAGGGAAAGTCGTGCAACATTAACCTGGGATTCCAAGCTCCATTACCAAATAAACACATGTGAAAAAACAACCTAGCTTCTAAAGTTCCTGTTTTCCCTCTTCCAAAATGTTTAACGCGTGAACTGTTATTTGATTGTCAAGATAACATGCTACCCATGTTGATTGTTTTACAACTTCCATTTATCATGTGAAACCGTCATCTCATGTTTAAAGCTCCCAACTGCCTCCGAGCATTGCTTTGAGGGTTTCCTCTTTCATCTTACTATGTTTAAGGAAGCCAAGCCCTATGTGAACCATGTTGTTCGTTGTTTATTTGTTTCCATAGGGAAAAGGTTCATTTTTGTGTGTTTTTTTGTTACTGATGAGTAGGTCAGCTTTGGTTGATGCCTACCCCTGTTGGTCTAAATTCTAATATGCCTTATAAGTGACCACCAAGCCCTTATTTGAAAGTTGATTCTTTTTCCTCTTCCAAAACGTGTAATGCATTAACTCTTATTCAATTTTCAAAACAAATACTTCCTATCTTAACTGTTTTATAGATTCCATTTGTCATGTGGAACTGCCATCTACTGTGTAATGCTTCCAAGTCCCTATCGTTATTTTCTTGAGGATTTCATCTACCATCATGGGACTGACACTTCCTACATTTACTATGTTGAGGGGAGTCGAAATTTATGTGAACCCTATTGTTCATTGTTTCATTGTTTTCAAAGGGAAAATATTTTTTTGTGGCAATCATTGTTAATGACAGATAGCCCGCTACTGGTCAAGGCCTGTCATTGTTATTCTAAGTTGTAATATGGCCTATAAGTGACCACCAAGATATTATAGAGAAACCGCCAAGTCTCATGCTACTTCCTTGATGTCTGTTATTACCTTAAAGTCACCACCACTTGGTATTAAATTTTAGAACAATATTGGGTACCAAATCCTGATGACACGAAACTTGGATCTATTCCAATTAATACCATAGTTTGGGCATGGATGCAATAAGACCAAAATAAATAAATTTGGTGTAGAAGTTGTACTTGATCTACTTGAGCAAATACAGTGAGATTAGATGGAGATGATTCATGAATGTAATTTTGTTCTTTGAAGGACATATTAATATACATGAAGAAACACTTCTCAATGTTTGTAGTATATCAAATATTTTCTCTGTGTTATTTTTTGAGGAATTTTGTATTATTTAGTAGATATATATACAAATTTTGGGTTCAACTTTAATGTTAATTTATGTCACGGTTTTTTATGCGTGATACATAACTCCCATCAATATTTAACTTTTCAATGTTTTGTTTAGATCAACATAGCTTTTCACTATATCAAATGTTCATAATCAAATTCAATAATGCATTTAAAAACAACATCTTTTAGACTTGGTCCATGAATAAATACAAGGCACTTGCAATAAAGTTTGAGGTGAGTTTTTCCTAATATTCCTTATTATATTTGATATAAATCAAATCGTACTATATTGCATTCTAATTCATCATAATTTGATTTTTATCATTAGATGACACAACTAGACTTATAAAATGTTCTCTTGTAGACTTTAAAGTGATGTCAACATTGTACTAGTATAATAACTCATACTCAACATAGGTAAATAGGTAACACTTGTGTCATTATTAAAATGGTTAATAATAGTCACAACCATAATATTAATATGTCGTTAAATAACTTTATATGTAAGAAATTCTTTACACGATTTATTATACATGAACTTGATGAACTTTGTTTTAATATAGAAATATAAATATTAATGATAATATAAATATTGTAAGGAATCCAGGTTATAGAGGAATATTAATATGCTCTTTTCAAGTTAACATGTTCAAACACTACACGAGTAAATGGTGAACACTTGCAATAACTACTTTAGACAATTTTCCTTTTAAGTTTCCTCTTGTATTGGAAAAAATCACACTGTAGTACATTGTTGCTAGTGTAATTCATAATTGATTTTGATTGTTAAAATAGTTTTTATGAATAAATAATGGATATATTACTAACATCTATATCATTAAATAACTTTTTTTCCTCGGAAAAAAATTATATTTCTATTCACAATTGACTAATCCACCTCCTCCAAAACTATATACAAAATTGACTAAAACATTAACAACCAAAACTGATTTTGCATTTAATCTAAAAGCAAAAAATCACGGATTTAAATCTCCAAGATGATAAAATAAAAAGTAAGAACTGTCTAAGCAAAATTATTCATCACATCTTATGATATACTTCAAGTATTAATTCTCCATCAACATCCTAAATATATAGGGTTTTTGGTTCCTTTGATAAACTAATTTTTTATAATTGATATGCAATTTGAAATTTCTCGCACATTAATCTTTATTAACAAAGTCCCCGGATGCGGGTGTGATCAAGGCCAGTGTGGAAGCTGACGCGGCCTCTCCCGCCCATGCATAACCTTCCTTCCATGTCGTCATTCAGAGCCTTAAATGCCCCAAACAATGTGGTTGTCCCTCTGCATGTCGACGGGACTAAGCCGTCTTATCATCGTTTGGACACCATTAATCTCCCCGCTAGTTGCCGATACTCGCACAAGCAACGTTCACTACGGAAGATGCAGACCCTTTAATTTAATCCGCTCCCCGCCATTGCTCTAGGTCACACTGTGGCTCCCCAATGCCTAGCTCGTCATTGTTGTTCCGCTCCTAGCTCTCCACTCTCATGTTCCACCATTATCAACTTGAGCCACAAAGGCATTCCTCACAGTCCAAGCCAGTCTACCCATTGCTCTACTCAGACGTGCCTCCATCTTTTACAGGAGTGCCTTCGTCCTGCTAATCTTCTCCCATTATGCCAAGAAGACAAAGGGGTACTTCCCGCAGGGGGCGAGGTAGAACAGCATGATCAGAGGGATAAATGCCCCTCTCGGCTCAAGCCAGCAATAATGGCTTCGACCTGGGAATCCCGGTGAAAGTTCAGAGAATCATTTTGGACTGGGAGGATAAACTGTCAGGTGCATTGGGAGCAGCAGAACGCACAGTGGAGCATTGGCAGAACTACTGGATCTTTAAAAATCTCCTCACGCGCTTGGTCCTCCATTTCAACCCCCTGGTTCCTCCCACCCCTGCACCTCCACCTCAACCTGAACCAGTTCACCAAGTAACTGCACCTCATGGCCCTCAAGTTGGGGCACCTCAAGCTCCTCTTGGCTCACATGCGGTCCCAACCACCTCCTCTGCTCCTTCACCTTGCACCATCCCCCCACCTCAGTGTCGACCGTCCACCAGCCCTGTTTGCAAATTCTCGTCCAACCCAGTTGTCACTAGGAAAACCTCTCCCCTACCCACCAAATCACCTTCTGCAAGGACCGTGGAAAAAAAGAACAGTTCCAGCGATGAAGACATGGCCACTTCCAGTGGCATCTCAAAGACGTCCTCAGGCGAGCCTGCACAACCAGATTCCCCGGGGTACACCTGCCCTATCGAAGAGGTACCCTAGCAACAACCATGATCAGTGGTCTGCTCAGCCACATGCAACATGGTTCAAGGCCACGTGTCCTCTCTATCCACATGCAACACGGCTCACACTCAGGTGTATTCCTGGCCATGTGGTACACATCCTGGAATTATCTGGTTTTTTTGTTTTCTTGCTTTCAACACGGTTTACTAGATGGCTTTTGCCTTTACCCAAAACTATGGGATTTTTTTGTTATTTTGTACATGGATGGCATGTTTTCCTTCTGGGAGGGAGGATTCTATGGACCTGCTTTCCTTCCTAGAGGGAGGGCCCAGTCCCATTTTGGCAATTCATACCTGCTCCACCTGAGCAGGTTGTTTTGTAACTCTGTATGTACCATCATTTTCTTTTTCTTTTTTTATTAGAATAGCTCTCAACTTACAAAAGAAAAAAATCTTTATTAACAAAGTAAACATTCATCAACCTATTTTTAAATACAATGATAATTAAAATAAATTGTGTTTCTATTCTAATTCTTAAATTATTTTGATCATCACAAGGGTAAAACCTAGACTTTAAATTCATTATAAAAAAATTTGTGTACTATAAAGTGGTGCTAACTTTTTAAAATAAAGCATCATACTAAACAAAGACAAAATTAGCTACTATGACAATAATTAAATTTTTTGTAATAACAAATGCAATTGCGATATTATGCCATAATTCCACAACATTATATATCACTACAATTTGATGATGTCAATCTCCTAGACTTACCATGGAAACTCAATTTAGACACAATACTTAATATAATATCAAATTATAACAAAAAAATCCAAGTGAATAATAGTAACTAACATTGATTATCAATGCCATTAAATAACTTTATATGTAACAAATTTCTTTCACAATCTATATTCATGACATAATCCTACTAAACTTTTAATAGAAAAATAAAAATAAAATAATGAAAATTGATTATGTTGTTATTCTAATTTATAATTGATTTTGATTGTTAAAAGAATAAACTTTTTTTTGTGAATTCAGAGACTAATCTATTGAATTAAAATAGTAATACAGTCAAAAATATAGTTTAGAGTAGCAGTTCTACAGGAAGAATATGGCAGAGATGGAGTTAAGACCACGTTAAGACCTACCCATGAGGGGAATTCAGGCTTTTGCAAACAAAATGATCCTCCCTATGAAAGGGAAAACATATCATGGTAGTACCAAAATTGATAGAGTTTAAACATGAAAGCTGAGAATGACTACTATAATTAGCAGGGGAGTCTAAACCCCATGAGGCCTAATAAAAAAGATAGAACACAGAAGCCATGAAACCTGAATTAAGGCTTGGAGGGTGGTTCCTCCTCAATTGGAACCTTGAAGCCGAAGTTGAGCTGAGAGTTTGGTTGACCCGTCACTGAGGGAGCAAGTGGATTGACAGAAGCTTGACCATCATGTTTGTCGAGACTCTTGCCATCGTTGTTGGTAGTCTCTTCACTGTTGGCATCTTCCTCTATGTTGGAGGGGCTCTGCTTAACCGGGAGCGGCTCGATTTTTTTGAATTCAGCTGCAATGTTGATGGCAGCTTTGCCATGCTTTATGCTTAACATGGTTCTTTGAGGAGGGAGAGGTGATGGTTCAATATCCATGGGAGCTATTTATGGATTCACAAAAGGAGTTGGGGGTTCATTCTGGGGATCGGTGGGACGAAGGAGAAGTTTGGCCAAGAGATTTTTAATAACCCAATAATTGTGACTGCAATCAACTATTCAGTTTGATGTTGAATGAGAACTTGTGGGCTCATCTTCTTAATCATCGAAGAGTTGATGGAGAGAGTCAGGAATTTCCAAATCATAGCCTTATGTGTTATCTTAAGCCATGAAACTTTTGGCTCTCTCATTATCATTGTCGCGACCACCTCGACCCCATCTAGGTATGGCTCACAATCTATGTGGCATTGTCTGCTCGGCCAGCAACACAGACTAATGAAACTAGTCAGCATCAACAGAGAGGCTAAGAGTGGGAGACTGAAGGCTATGATGTTTCTCCGTCGCCTTTGACTTTGCAGGATAATCAACCTTTGCAAGAATGAGCAAGGGAGAGAAAGTGAGGTGAAGAACAGTGAGCAAACTACCCTTAATGAAGGGACACAAATATAGAGGCACCATTAAGGTTGTCTTAACTCTGCGTGGTGATGCGAGGTACTGGATGACGAAATGGAGGTCACTTCCCATAATGAGCTAGGAGCCTGGGTCGGTCGAAGTGGAAGCCAACCCGTGACAATTAAGGACAGGATGAGGTGAGATCATAGGAGTGATGTCGGGGGAAAACTATGTGTCCCAACGGTCACTCCTTGTTGTCTATGTGGAAAATAAACACCTGCATCCAAGGGTTAAAAGAATAAACTTAAACATACACTTAATATATAATATTTAATCCTTTCGACTATAAAATGTTGTCAAATTTGTAGTATAATGGGATAAAAAGAAGTTCCTCTTTGGAACTCTTGTCGCACTCATTATCTTGTATGGTTATGAAGTTTTGAGGCTGTAGAATATCTATAGAATCGTGGAGAATGATTGAGCAAATCTAGTAGCATTTTATAACTTATAACATCAAAATTAAAAGAAATACTTCATACCATATTCTCCTAATTGAAGTGGGTCTTTTCCCCATCGAGAGCATGGCTATGACTAGGTTTCTGATGCAGAAGTACATGATAAATAACATGGGATATCATAGATTTCATAAATGCCCTTAAAAATATAGTCAAAACCACTTTCAGTTCAAGGAAGGTTGGTATAAATACACCATATCTTGGTTAAACCAATGGGAGATTGATAAAAATGTCCTTATGCAAAATATTAATAATCTCAAAAATATTGTCTTTTCTAAGTTTAAAGAAAAATGTGGTGCGATAAGGATATAGATGTTAAATGAAAATTAAGCTATTACAAGTAGGTCATTAAACCTGATCTAGAATATTAAAATTGCCTTTATTTATTGACTAGTTCAAAGTAAAAAAATAGTATAGACAAGATATTAAGAACACACTCTCATGAACTCCATAGTGAAACAGGGCGTTGAACAATTCCTAAAATGACGTGGACAGAAAGAATTTGCCATCTCCATGGGACAATGAGCATTGCAAATGGAAATCACTTTCTCTTAGAGTGTCCTGAGTACACCCATATTATATTTCAGTCTCATTATCTTTGTTGAAATATAGGCCTTCCTAGCCTTCTTACAAGCCAGAATTATGGTGAGCTCATAACTCTTCTCTTCAAGCTTTTCCAACATATGAATACAACCTTAAAGAAAACCAAATAATTTATCTTGAGTTAAAATAGACCAAAGTTGGTCTTATTGGATGTTAACAACCATCATCATCATGATCATCATCGTCATCGTCATCATCATCAATAAAACACGGTACTCAATACATGCAATATCTGCTAACTATATCTAGAATTTAAATTGTTATAGTAACACACATATAGGAATTATGTTATTAAATAGTTTTTATGTGGGTCATTCTAAAATTGTGCCAACCTTCTACCTACATGGTAACTCAACACAAACATAGTAGCTACTATATCAAATTATATTAAATTGGTTAATCATAGTAATATACACAATATTAATGTCATTAAATAACTTTAATCGACTTAGCTTGATACAAACTATAATTAATATTAACAGAAATAATGTAATGAAACCAAGTTTAAGGATTTACTCATTTTGAAAAAACTCAATCTAGTTAAAGTTCTAAAGATCTAGATCAACTGTATATTTTCAAATTTAATGAAATATGTGTTAATCACTGAAAATTAGGATATGATTAACAAATAAGAGGTGGGAGATATGTAGGACATGGGAATTTTGAATACCATGGAAACTACCAGTCCTCTTTGCATCCCTCATAGATCTACTAAGACTTTCAACAACCAATAAAAATAGGAGTGGAGATGAGGAAAAACCTTGTCCAAGCTCTCTCTCGGTGTGGAAAAAAAGATAAATTTCCTTGTTAATCAACACTATGAAGGATACCAATTGGATACAACTCATGATCTAGTTAATAAAATCTAGTTCAAACCATAAGTGGTTTAGAAAAATCCAAAGGTAGATCCAATTGAAACGATCATAATCTTTTGATGGGTCTATTTTAACGATGCTTGGACTTTATCCTAAGGAGACCTTCTTGAGCCACCCCAATAGCTTCATGTATCTATTTGTCTTTTAGGAACCCAAATTGTTCATTGTATATTGAGTTGGATAGAATCTCCTTTATTCTCCTTGCTATGATTTTTGGAATTACTTTATAGATCCCATTGTAAAGTGAAATTGACCCGAAATCATCAAAAGTTTGGGGACTATCAAATTTGGGAATGAGGGCTATAAAAATGGAGTTTAAAGGGTAATAAATTCTTCATGATACCCCTGATTCATCAACCACTTTTAAAATATTATATCCCAAGGTTTCAAAAAAGCCCAATTAAAACTCAACTAGCCAACCATCCGACCTAGACTCTTTTCCTTTTGAAATCTATGAAGGTTTCAGCTAATTCATCTTCGATAACCTCAACCATCAAGCCTAAATTGTCCTCCTCACTAACAAAATGGGGGAATATTTGAGTCAATATGACAATCTCCAAAATTGAAGTTCCCTCCTAGACTTTAAATAGGTTCCCAAAATAATATTTTTCCATGTTCGCAATCCCTTCACAAGAAGAGACCGAAACCCCTTTTTGTTTTTGGAGGTTCCATATAGTATTAGAAAGCTTCCTACCATGACATAATCCTAGAAAAAATTTGTATTTTCATCTCCGTATTTCAACAAGAGGGATTTTCTCTTAAGCCTCCATTCTATCTATTTCTTATCTAGTAGTTGTCTTTGTCTTCCTACTAATTGAATCAAGCAATACTTGGTTTCCATTGACCAAAAATCCCCCAATTTATGAATCATATACTTCCTAAAGGGCAATCTCAATTTCCTTTAGTTCTTTATCTTCATTCTCATTTTCCAGATGTTCCCATCATACTGTTGCTTGTTTAATTGTTTTGAGGTTCGTTGTGAATTAAGCAACATCTAATAACAGAGCTTTCGGATTATGTGGAGACCACATATTTTTTACTAGACCTTGAAAATATTAATCTTTCAGCTAACTTGGATTAAAATTAAAAGGACTTCCTAGTTTGTGGCCCCTCCCTCTAATCTCCAAAAGGATGAAAAAATGATATGGCTCCCCAAATAAACTAACCCACGGTCTCAGCTCAATATCCAAAACACCTTTGCTCTCTAGGGTGTGGATGAAAAAGATCCACCATAGGGTTCAATTGTACCTTCAACCCCCAACCCCCCCATGATGAAGGCATACGAAGGCATAGATCACCTCCCATGATGAAGGCACACGAATTCATAAAATATATTCGAATCAAGTCATTATATAAATACGCCCTTCCTAAATATGGGCCATATAAGTTAAGAATTTGCAACTCCAAACCTAGTTCTTCAGAAAAACCTCCAATCCTATACCTTAATATATACTCAAGAAATTTGAATCCTTGATAACTTTCAAAATCCAACTTATGGCCAAACCACTAGAATGACCCCTTACATCTACAACAAAAAAAGACTATCTTTTGAAAAGGGCTTCCAATAACAGTTTCACAAAATCTCCTTCCTCCAACGTTTCCTGAAGGAGAAGGTTGTTTGGGATAGTGGAATCCACCAACTGCCTAAGTGACAATTTTTTTAGATGGGATCACCATACCCCTATAGTTAAAGGATAACAACTTCATTTTGTAACCCTTGAGAGGGATTTTGATGCTAAAAGTTCCCCGTTAATTGAATTTTGTTTACTTGATGCTAGGTCTGCATGAGCCTTGTCTTGGGATTTAGAGAGGAAAGTTTTCCTTCCCCTTCCTTTACCAGTCAAAATATTATTAGGTATAGGACCCAGACCCACCACTAAATTAGTAGGTTGGGTTATTGCATAAATATGTATGTTTCTCTGGGTATACAGAATCGATGATTCTTTTGAATATTTGGAAGAGTCCAACTTAAAGGAAAAAATGGTAGGAGAAATGGATGCTTCTTCCTATTGGTTAGGACACATCATTGAGCTCAATGGGGGGGAGAGGGGGGGTCAAGGAAATGACCTTATATTGGTATGGGTGGAAGATGAGGAGGACTCACCCAAATTGGAGATATCGAACAAAGAAATATTTTGAAAGGAAACCGAGAGAAGAGTTTTTGACAACATACCCTTTTCAAGAGGTGCAACATTGGCCAAATATTGAACCGTAGAGATTTTGTCCACCATCAAATCTCCCATATTCATCTGCACTTATAGGGATATCATATGAAGAGAGGTCATAGGATAAGTATGTTCCATCCTAGTATCCTATGATACTTTCACTTGATTCCTTATAAGACTCCATATTTTTATGTGTTGAAAGAGCTACATGTGTCTTATAAGGAAGATGACAATTTCCTACAATTTTTACATATGCATGACACCTATGGCATATAAATGACGCACATTCACAGTGCAAGCTTTGGACATAGATCTGTTGCCCCACTACAAACTTTAGTTCTTCTAAAAACCTTCCTTGGTATCCAATTTTACCAATATACAACCCATTGTCATCTCACCAAATCCTTCAAAGGACATACCAACCTCCAAAAATTCCCCAAGGGAATTTCTAGTATGCTTAAAAGTCTCGATCGACCAAAATTCTAGTGGGATCCCAAGAAGCCTTACCCAAATCAACATCACAAAAATCCTTCCATGCTTTGGGTCAAAGAGGGGAGACTTTTTCTTCAAAACCATCAATATCAAATTTATGCTCCAATTGTGTTGAAGTATCCTTTGAGCATCCATGAATTTTTTTAACATGAAGGCAAACCAACCTCTGTCCATGATCTTAACTGAAGGACAATAAACAATTTTCCATCCCTAGTTCTCACAATCCCAACATTTAAGGGTATCGACCCCAAACCCATGCTCATGATCCATTCCTACCACAACTCTGTCCATGAAATCCATCACATCATTCAACTTGATGTCCCTACCTAAAACTAGTTCTACCTCCTTTTTTGTGTTTTATGCACCTTGCCTTCTTCTTTCGACCATTATTTCAACTACTTGACCTTGACCCTGAAACCAATCACTTTGAATATGATATAGGGCTTGAATTGTTAGGATTATTAATCCTCCCTTGTCCAATTTGGTCATATGTCTAAATCAGGAGTCATGTCTAAATCGGGAGTCCATCCAGTCTATTTTTAGTCANCAGTTAATAAAGTGTGGGGAACACTAATTGAGGCCTAATACCACTGATTTCACTTGCATGCATAAGTTTAGGAGCCTCCTAGACCAATCCCTACAATTTAGGAGCCACTGGGAGTGCCGATACCAACCAAGGTCAGTTGAGTTGAGTTGGTGACTAATCAAGCTAAGTTAGGAGTCAGTTACATTCAGTTAGCGCTAGGTTTGCATGGCTGCATGCAGGAGAGGTGCATTTCTCACATACCTCAGTCAGTCAGCCTCAGTCAACATTGAATTAGACACTTGAGTTATGTTTTAGAACTCCGATAATCTTCGTTGATGATTTAGACAAGGTTAGTTAACCATTGAGTCCTCCGATAATGATTTAGACAAGGTCTTAGTTACCTGTGGTCAAGTAGAGTTTAATCAATTCAAATTTCCTCATGTGGATTTGAATTGCTTGTGGCTATTTATCCATTGTACTTCATTGTAATTATTATCTAATTACCTTTTTTATTAATAAAAGCATTCACAGTTGCACCCATTTTTGCATTGTTTCATTCTTCAATTACTGAGTAAATTGTGTGATCTATCTTGTGAGTTGTGTGTTTGTGCACAGATCTATGTGCTCAATTTAATATGGTATCAAAGCCTCGGAAAACAAGGCACCTCTCCTCCTCAGATCTCCAACTGGATCATTTTTTTTAGTAAAATTTCTCCTTCTAGTACTGCACCAGAAGCGGAGAATTTACCACTTAATATCCTAAGTTAGGAAATTGTTAATTAAGCTTGCTTGATCAACTATGCTGGGTGTGAAGGAAATTCCAAAAGTGCAGACTATCGACCTTATTTTGTATGTTTGATTGTGTGACAGGTTATCAACTCTTCTCACAACATTCGCTACAAGCAGCCCTTTCTTCTCACTGCATTCGCTACAGCAGCTCAGTCCTCCTTACTGCATTCAAAATGGCTCATTCAGTAGAGCCTCTCACTCCCTTCAACTATCACCAGTGGAAGGAAGACATGGAGGTACTGCTCTGCACCAATAAGCTCTTCAGACTCATAAAAGAAACAAAGGCGGTGCCAATTCTAAATCATGACAAAGAAAAGTACTTGAACAGGCTTGATGAAGCTCATGGATACTTATTCTCTTCAGTGTCTCGAGATCTTCGATTCCACATCCAAGGATTGAAGACTCCCAAGGATATTTGGGACAAGCTTGCTTCCTTATTTGATAAGAAGGATGAGATGAGGGTTCATTAGCTAGAAAATGAACTAATCTCTCTTAATCCATCCAACTTCGAACCACTGAATGAAATTTTCACAAAATTCAAGAACCTGATATACCAATTGAAGCAATGCAAGGTGGAGAAGGAGGATGATCAGCTCATTCTTGCCATTCTCTCAAAACTCAGTGCAGACTACTCAGTCTTTATGTCAACTTTTCAATTAGTGAGGATCACTACTCCAAATTGGAAGATGCCCACTCTTGATGCTTTCATTGCATCTCTCACTTATGAGCATGACAAGTTGATCCAAATGGGGATCATTCGATCTTCCAGAGATCAAGCACTGGTTGCAGGAGGACCTAAGGGATTGAATGATAAAGGGAAGCAAAGAGATAAGTCCCATGTGAATAAAGACCAATCAAATGAGCCTTCAAGGTCGAAGAGAAGTAAGAAGAATGGCAAAGGCAAGGTCCTTTGCTCTTACTGTGGAAAGAGATTTCATTCAGAAAGCTCCTATATGAGAAGACAACTTGATGAAATAGCTCTTCTTTTGAAGAAACATAACATTTATGCACCTGCTAGCGCAAGGAAGGATGACTCTAAAGAAGAAGATGAAGAATACCAAAGGAAAGGCCATGCACTGAAGGCTAGTTGCTCATCAACACATGTCTTCCTCATTGATTATGGAGCTTCCAATCATATGGTTGCATCCAGAGAATCATTCTCTTCTTTTCAGTCCTTTGATGGTCCTAGTATTCAGATGGGAAATAACAATAAAGTCCAAACAAAAGGGAATGGCTCTATCAAGCTTGAATATGGAAGATTCAAAGATGTGCTATTTGTTCCCTCCCTAGCTTCAAACCTATTATCTGTCTACCAGATGACCCATACTGGCTCTCCAAAGTGAGTGATCTTTGGTCCTGACTCAGTAGAGATCATAGATATCTCTACTAGGAACATCATAGTGAAGGGTGTTGCAAATCATGCCTCAAAAGCATATGAGTTCTCACATTTCATGCCTCCTTTAGAACCAGTGCACTCTCAGCAGCTACTTGCAAGGGAAGGTAAAATCATTTCATCTACTTCTTTTGCAGCTTCTACTAGTATTGTAGATCCATCTTTATTAGTTTATGAGATTGAGATTTAAGGTGATTCAGATCTAGATTCAGTCCCTACTTCCAAACTGGAAGCTAGGAAGATGACTGGAAACCCACCTGACACTCAGAAAGGAAAGACCCTTGCGCTATGCCATGCAATCTTACCTCCTTCAGAGAGATGCAATAGAATCCCTGTAAGATGCTACATGGAAAGGGCTCGGTATCACTACATTCAAAAGAATAGATATTATCATACACCTGTTCATCCAACAAGAGACAAAGGTTACATTCCTCCTTCCTTCCATCATCATTTTTGGAGAAGAAGGAGAAGTCTAAATGCCAAGTCCTAGAATACCTGTGCACAACACACCTTGCATGTTACTTTGGTACCTCACATAGATGAAGATTGCAGCAACATATTTTCAAGTTTTTCAAACTTGAATCCTAATTCTACCTTCTTAGATAGAGGGGGGCTTTTTTCCCATGTGTTTTTTTCCCCGGCACCTTGTATTAAGCAATTACTTTACTTTACTTGATGTAATGGGTGACCTATGGTCTTAGTTACCAGGGCTCACAGATTGTCCGGGTTAGCATTCAAGGGGGGTGTTAGGATTATTAATCCTCCCTTGTCCAATTTGGTCATATGTCTAAATCAGGAGTCATGTCTAAATCGGGAGTCCATCCAATCTATTTTTAGTCACTATCACTATTGGGTCCACTTGGCCTAATTGGGGCACATGTTTCAGTTACTAAAGTGTGGGGAACACTAATTTAGGCCTACTGCCATTAATTGTACTTGCATGCATCAGTTTAGGAGCCTCCTAGACTAATCCCTACAATTTAGGAGCCACTGGGAGTGTTGATACCAACCAAGGTCAGTTGAGTTGGGTTGGTGACTAGTCAAGCTAAGTTAGGAGTCGGTTACATTCAGTTCTAGTCCTCTACATTTAGTTAGCGCTAGGTTTGCATGGCTACATCTTGGAGAGGCGCATTTCTCACCTACCTCAATTAGTTAGCCTCGGTCAACACTGAATTAGACACTTGAGTTGTGTTTTAGAACTTTGATGAACTCTGGTGATGATTTAGACAAGGTCAGTTAACCATTGAGTCCTCCGATAATGATTTAGACAAGGTATTAGTTACCTACAGTCAAGTAGAGTCTAATCAATTCGAATTTCCTCATGTGGATTCGAATTGCTTGTGGCTATTTAGCCATTGTACTTCATTGTAATTATTATCTAATTACCTTTTTTTATTAATGAAAGCATTCATAGTTGCTGCCATTTTTGCACTGTTTCATTCTTCAATTACTGAGTAAATTGTGTGATCTATCTTGTGAGTTGTGTGTTTGTCTGCAGATCTATGTGCTCAATTTAATATGAATCCACACCGTGGTGAGAACCAATTGCTTGAGAAAGTCCCAGGACACTAAGATCCACTTGCTCCAATGGTGTATTAATTGAAACTTTCCCCATCCATTCCTAATTACTTCCATGTACAATTAAGCGAACATCCGACACCAACGATTCGAGACTAGGCGATTGGGCAGACTAGAACTAAGATCTCTTGGAAGGGATAATGGAGATAGTAGGTTCCTTCGAAACATCATGCTCGAAGAGAGAGAGAGAGAGAGAGAGAGAGAGAGAGAGAGAGAGAGCAATCCACAAGTGAACAAGATGAAGTACACAAAAGAAAAGAAGATGGAGATGATGACTATTGGAAGTCATTGCAAAGGTTCAAAGAAAAGCCACAGTAGAAGAAAATATGTCAAGGTAGAAGACATCAACAAGATGAGTCAAGAGGAGTACGACAGAGAATTAGTTGTCATAGGATTACAACCTATATGTTTGGAGATGCTACTACAGAAAGAGAACCAAAGGTATGGTTGGATAGTGAGAAAGAAGAAAGTGAGATGGCATTCACTACAAGTGAAGCTAAAGAAAAATATGTCTGATAGGTTGAAGGAAGAACACAGGATAGTTGAGTTTGAGATGGATGTTTTGGTATGTGAACCAGAACATGGCCCATTGTTGGGAGAAGATGTGAGTGAGGATGCAAAAAAGGAGAGACTAATTGAAAGTCTCATGGATTCTTTAAAGAGTACATATCAACTTATGGAGGAGATGACTGTGAGGCCAAATGAGATCAAGAGGTCTTATGTTTTTGAGACTGATGATTTGTTTGTGATTACAGGTTTTGTTGCAGATGATAGGCAATCTTTTGAAACTCTCTTTAAATTTGATGAAGTCAAATATGATGAAGAAAGTCTCTCAAATGAGGAAAGATCTGAAGTATTGCAACAGAAGGAACTCATTGATGAGTTGCTTGATGGAGGAACACAATCAATTGGAGATGATATGAAGATGAAGGAAGAAAAATAAATGTGCAAAGACATTTCTATAGGGAAGAATCATAATTACATTCTGATGATGGAAAAAGTTGAACAGTCACCTTGGACTGTCATGAAGTCTGAAGAAAAAGATGTGCTTTCCAAAAGCATGATGTCAGAATATAAATATGTTGTAGTAAGAGATGAAATGGTATCCTATGAAGATTGTATGCAGCCTGTAGCTCAAACTGTTGAAGAAATTGATGATGGTGAAAGTTTGACATTATGTTCAGACCAACACAAAGGGAGGATGCTAGAGAAAATATCAATAGAGATTTCAGAGTCTCATGTTTTTGAAACTGATTTTTGGTGTGTGTTTGCAGGTATTGAAGAAAGTGAAGACAGAGATAAGAATAAATCTGTCATCACAAAGGAAGAGTCCATATTGTCTCAAAAGGGTGATTAGCACCTAGAAGAACTTGTTGTTGTAGAGTTGGCTAATGAAGACAAAGAGAATCTTTCTAACCTCAGAAAGTATGATGAAGAGTTAGAAATGATGGAAGATTGGTTAATCAATCTAACGATTGATAAATATGACCGCTTAATGCTCGGTTACAATGTTGGAAAGCAACAGATAGAAGGTCAAAACATTAAAATTTCGTGTGAGACAGTGGATAGCAGCAGAGAGTCAAGAGAACTGCATCAATTTCTGAACAAGAAGATACAAGTGTACCGACTAAAG
Organism: Pseudotsuga menziesii; assembly: GCA_001517045.1. Taxonomy (NCBI): domain Eukaryota; kingdom Viridiplantae; phylum Streptophyta; class Pinopsida; order Pinales; family Pinaceae; genus Pseudotsuga; species Pseudotsuga menziesii. The sequence continues at coordinate 66,070 of LPNX010196373.1, forward strand.
GACAGACTGGACATGGAGATTGAAGAATTAAGGGTACTAATGGTGGAGGTGTCTCAGAGAAGGCACGAAGAAAGAATGGATTTTTACATCAGCCGAGCAAAGAAACAAAACAACAACAGAAGACAAATGGCAGAAGAAGATTGCAGAAGCAAAGCTAGTGGGGCATTGCAACATAAAATATGGAAACTAGGAGAACTGAAGATGACAAAGACAAAACAACATGATGAGATGAATGACCAACTATAGAACAAAGTTTGGGATCCTGGTATATTGAAGACTGAAGATTATGTCCAGGAGGTCATATTTCTTTCTTCCTAGGGAGTATGATGCAGGAGCATCTTGCTCTCCATCCAAATCCAAGCCCAATGTCTGGATCAGACCTATAAGGGGTCCTCATTTCCTGAATTAATAGTCCTTGAACTATTATACTGTAAATAAACCTATGTTTAAATGTGATTCTAGATGGATGGTGAGTCATTTAGGTGAGTCACTAGGTGAATGAATGAGTCATTAAGTCAAAGGGTGAGTCATGTAACAAATCCCTCATCTAATGGCAGTGAGTCATATGATAGGCTTAAGAGTTTGCCTTAATTAGAATTAGTTAGCAGATTGTTGAGTGTATTGAGGATCTGAACCAAAATTGGTTCATGAATCTTGTTGTATATATTATGTAAAGCCTTTGAGGCAATAATAGGTAGACAAACAATGAAATATCTGGCTAAGGTGTAGACAAATAATGTAAATTTGGCTAAGGTGTATCCAACCAATGTGAACCAGGGCAACATAGCTAGTTGTGGTTGTACCAGACTAAGAGGATTAGAACATAGATTCTAGATCAATGTAAATATATAGATTCCTTGTATTGAATGAAGGAAAGCCTATTTCGGCATATATCTGTGTAATTGCAACTCTGTTTGAATGTATGATTTTATGAGTTGAATGCTTGATTAACCTCTATTAATGGTTAATAGATCTGTGTGTATTGTACTCTGTAAATTAGGGATTTTGAGGTTACAGAAGATGTCTAAGCAATCCTTGTGTATGGTTGCTTGTGTAATTGATGTGTTTGGTATGTAAACCTTGGATCTTTTCCTGGATGAATAAATTTCCAGAGTTGAGTGAAGAATGATGCTATGGAAGATATGGACAGATCCAATGTAGAAGATCAAGTCCAGAAGAAGGTAGACCGATTTGATTGATCAATCTTCTGATCAATCAACACAAGATTGCAGAGAATACATTCAATTCATTTAACAAAGATTGGATGATCTAGATAAAAAGAGAAAGGATGGATCGACCATGGGAAAAGATTCACGAAGTGAACTTGCACGGGAGATAAGAGATCTGCAAAGTCAAAGTGAAGTTCCGCAGGTAATAGCAGATCGTTGGACGAGATAAAAGCCGCAAGAGATCGACGACTCTCAGAAGTTGCGAAAATAAATTTGCGGAAGGAAATAGTGGAAGCCCATGTTGGGAAAAGTTGAAGGCATGTCTACAATCGGCGACCCAACTGCGAAAAGAGAGTTGCAGAAGGAAAATTGTGGAAGCCCAATTTTGGAAAAAGTGGGAAGGTGGATTCGCAATCAGATTGAGAAAAGGACCGCTGCGACCACATGATTGTGGAAGTTAGTTTTTGGAAAGTGGGAATTGCATACCTGTAATCCACAATTAAGGAAAGGAGCTTGAGGAAAGGTTGCTGCAGAAAATAGAGTTGCAAAAGAAATATCTGGTCAAGTAGCCAGATTTAGAGGTTTGCTGAATATAGAGCAAACTAAATCCTGGAAAGGAGTAGGGATATGGAATTTTGGAGTTCCCCTCTGCATCACATGTTTAGATGTCCCATCTCGTATGGAGGAAGAAGACTTAACAAAATCCTTTCTTTAAGGGCATGGTTGCCAAAGGTAAGGTGAGTATCGCACTCATGATATTTACACCACACCATTGTTTTAGGTGAAGAGGGTTGGTCATATGTGTGAAAAGTTGTATGATAACTCATGAAAGAAATATCCTTTGAGGTAGGACAAGACCTTTAGTAATGGAAAGACCCACACAAACTTCCTCTTTGAGAGGAAGGCACACAAGGTTGAGAGATAAACTCATCTCTAATGGCCTTAGAGGTTGAAGGTCGAGGTTTGGTTAAGGAGGTCATGAAGAATAATTTGAATGCATAAGAGGACCTTGAGGTTTATAAGTTCGGTATGAAAAGTTCATTGAATTTTTGTGACTTATTAAACTACTTGTCTCATGTAGGGCATGAGTTGGTCGCATTCCTAAACATGTTGGGTCGTGCTGCATGTATAGTTGTCTAAGTGTACGCAATAGAGGTTGCATGTGAACTTAGTTTGAAGGAAAGGACAACATTGTATGATACATTTGGTTTAAACCAATTGTACGTGTCATGTTGAAGGGAGGCACTGGAAGGCCTCCTTGGTGCACTTGGTTCATGTTTGGAAAAGAGGGCAATCATCCTATGTTAGAAGAATTCACCTGGAGCATAGCTTGAATTGACATTGTTGAAGGAAAACCTTGGCTATGGGGCTGTTTGGGAAGATTTGTTGCACAAGTGCTTAGAGGTTGTTTATGAATATTTGTTGCATGACTGCTCGAGGGTTATTTTGAAAGATACGTTTACTAGACTTATTTGGTTTAGAGTCAAGGGGTTCAAACCACCTTTCAGGAAGAGTTGGTTGATAGTAAGGTGAAACATCTCATAGCTAAGAAAATTAGTAATCACTTTGAAAAAACAAACAAATGTTCTCCAAGAACACAAGGGAAGCCTCAAGGTGCAAATTTGGATGTGTGTGCGCATAATAGACATGATGATAAACACTTATTATTCATTATTTTTCACTATATAATTACCTTAAGATTTGCATCTCAATATTTTTATCCCTTTAAGACGAGATAACATACTCTAGGCCATGAGGAGGGGGTTCTATTATTCCTAAGCGAAGTCATATCCATATGACTTCCTTCCTCGATTTATGACTTCTCAACTTTGTGGAATCAATTGCACAAAGGGCTTAATATGCATTCGCCTACGTTGCGATACGTGCTATACGGTCGCATATACGAGCGCCCGATCGTATGTAAATAGAGCGCTAGGGTTTTGAACAAGATAAGTAGGGTCTGATATAAACCCTATGCCTTAAATCCATCAGTTCTCTCATTTTCGTTTTTAGAGTAACCAGCGCCGAGCAGTACTCAAAGAAAGAAAGAAAGTTTAGCAAGAAACAGGTATGCTATTTCTCTTCCATAACTTCTGCAGGTGCAGGGCTAGGTTAATATCATGTCCATAATTCCTTCTATTTTATTGTAGATCTAACAGGGCACAATAACTGTGTGAAGCGTCGCCATTGATAGTTCCCTCAACATATCAGCAGAAAGTGCCCTGGATCTTATGGTTTAGGGATCTTAGGGTTTAGGTTTCTGCGGTTTCATTGGCTGTATGAAGCGTCGCCATTGATAGTTCCCTCGATAAAGCAGCAGGAAGTGCCTTGGATCTTAGGGTTTAGGTTTATTCTTTTTTCTTTGAAATCCTTCTTTGTTTGGGGTTTTGTTTAAATTTCAGTTAAATACTTTCCCAAAGATCACTTCTTTTTTTCTTTTTCTTTTTCAATTTTATCTTGATTCGGGGTCTTACAAGACCTGTATGTTACGGCTATGATTATTGTCTTAGATTACGAGGCCTCTGTTCAATTCTACTTGTCCGCGTTTTAGGTTTTTTCGCTTGGGTTATCTTACAGTTTGTCTATTTATCTTTCAAGTATGGGTAACAGATTTAAAGAGAAGTTGTATTGTTAGCCATGGTGCTTTTTTGTCTGGATTTTTTAGATGGGTATCATTTATGTCTAGTAATCCAAAAACTGGCTTCTCTGGCTGTATGCTTGTCCAACGCTTACTAAGGCTCTTATTCTATTAAACAAAGTATAGCATGCAAGCCTGCTTTAATTCTGGGGATGTGATCTATTTTTTGGTTCTTGCATTTTGAATTTCAGTTAAGAGCTAGTATTTCTTTTGTTATTTTAATTTGGTTCGTTTGAAATCCTGATCTTGGCTAGTTATGGCTTTTATATGAGTGTGTTTGTCTATTTGTATGTATGTGAATGGGGTGCCGTATTAATTACTTTGAACCACCGAGAAACGTTAGGCTATCGTGTTCATGACGTTAAGCAATTGAGAAAATTTTGGGGCATTCTGTTAATGACCTTGAACCACTATATTCTTTTGCTACCAGCTTCATTGTCCGCTATCCCCAAATTAAGTACTGTAATAGTATAGCTTCCGGGAATAAACTCTTAGGCAGGTATTTAAACCACTGAGATGTATTCAGGCCATCCTTTTCATGATTGCAAGTTAACGAAAAAAAAATCTTTGGGGCATCGTGTTGATGACCTTGAGCTGACAAAATATAGCGTGCAAGCCTGCTTTAATTATGGGGATGTGATCTATTTTTGGTCCTTGCATTTTTAATTTCAGTTAAGAGCTAGTATTTCTTTTGATATTTTAGTTTGGTTCGTTTGAAATCCTGATCTTGGCTAGCTATGGCTTTTATATGAGTGTGTTTATCTATCTCTATATTTGTAAGTGGGGTGCCGTATTAATTACTTTGAACCACCGAGAAACGTTAGGCTATCGTGTTCATGATGTTAAGCAACTGAGAAAATTTTTGGGCATTCTGTTAATGACCTTGAACCACTATAATTTTTTGCTACTAGCTTGATTGTTCGCTATCCCCAAATTAAGAACTGTAAGAGTATAGCTTCGGGGAATAAACTCTTAGGCAGATATTTGAACCACTGAGATGTATTCAGGCCATCCTTTTCATGATTGCAAATTATCGAAAAAAAATCTTTGGGGCATCGTGTTGATGACCCTGAGCTGACAAACTAGTATTAAATTGCCGTAATAGTATCACAATCTCCAAATACATTGCTAATAGTATGGTTCGAGGGATACTTTTTTATGTGGGTATTGTTTTGGGGCTTGTCTCGTTTTTTGCTGTGTTACTGGATCCACCACCCCATTGTGTCGGATCCACGGATCCGATACGTATCCTGATCGGATCCGCCTCGGATCCACCATGGAAACGTATCCTCAGAAGGAAACGTATCCTAGTCCCATGAAACGGATCCTGTGAAAAATGAAAAAAAATCCTGAAATTTTCAAACGGATTCTATGAAAAATCAAACAATTCCTGAAAATTTCAAATGGATCCTGCAACTTCCAATGCTTCTATGACCCATTGATCCCCCCCAAAAATTATTTTTTAATGAAAAACTTAAAAAACCCTAAACACCTAATGGCTAAAAGCGTAAACCCCATTCCTGCTCAAGGTCCGATCTATCCTTATGTAAAGATATGCTCTTGAACTCTGATATATCAATATCAAGGTCTGCTCAACATTTTTATTTGGTATATCTTTATGGTCAAGGTCTGTTGTCAAGGGCAGATCTATCTTTATGTACTATGTTGTTGCTCACTTCACCTACATTGTTTTGTATTCTTGCCATAGCGTTCAAGAAAACCACTTTATTCCTTGTTGGTAGGGACATGTGGATGTGGCTCACAAAAACACTATTATGACCTGCTTCAAGTTCATGCTGAAATGCTTTTTAAATTATCAATATCACAACTTATCAAATTATCAGTTATGGTACATGAACTCTATTTTTGGCAATAACTTATAGTTCTACTCTTTTGTTTCCTAATTAGTATTGTTTTTTCATTCTATTTTTCTATTTATTATAAAAATAATTTTATATTTGTCTGTACTTGACGTTTCCCTGCCATATCCGGATCCTGGGTTTTAAAAAATCTAGCGAATCCGTATCCGGATCCGAATCCGAATCTGTATCCGTATCCTGGTAACTTAGGTTTTTTGTTTGGTTACATGCTGGGCAGTCCAATTTGTAATATTGTACTTAAGATCGAGTGATAATTCTCCTTGTGAGTATCTACATACCAGCTAAGAAGTTTTCTGTCCGAGTTCACAGTAAGAGGGATCAACACCGTTTCCTCTGAAAACAGTGGCTTTATACATTGGTATAATTAACTAATCCTAGCAGAAGCTTGACTAGAACTGGACTGAACAAAGGGAAGGTGTGGTTATTCTTTCATGAAGCTCTAGATGCTTCAAAGGTTGCAACTACTCCACCATTCATGTCCTTGGAAAGTGTAATTTCAGGTCTTGGATTTTAGGAGATGATGTCTGGTGTCGCTGCCACCTTAGACAGACGTAGGGTGCTTGTAGCTACCTGCATCAGTGTGTTGGTGTCACTGCCACCTTAGACAGATGTAGGGTGCTTGTAGCTACTTATATGCTAATGAAATTCTGGATATTGGATTCTATTGTCGTATTGGATTCATTTTCTTAATGACAATATTTGATAATATGTTAAAATAAATTTGGCAATAATAATGCCTAGTTTTAGAAGTTGGTGTTAGGTTTTGTGGTTCACATGAGATATTCTGAATATTGGTTTCTATTGTTACATCATATGATAAATGATTGTCGATTGTTTTTTCTATTCTATTATTAACAGCTGAACATTGGAGGAGATGGCAAAGTCAAAGAATCATACAGCCCACAACCAGTCGTACAAAAATCACAAAAATGGAATCAAGAAGCCAAAGAAGCACAGACACACATCAAGAAAAGGGGTATACCATCATTCCTTATTAGCGTCAATATTCTGCAAAGTTACGGGCTTATGACTGAGTCTTGCGTGGACCATGTGATGTGATTTAAATTCTGTAATAGTACGGGCAGTTGTGATAATTTCGAACTTACTTATTTTTGCAGATGGACCCAAAATTCCTAAGGAACCAGAGGTATGCTAGGAAGCATAATCGACCTAATGGAGCTGGCTCTGGCACTGGATCTGAAGAGGAATCATAAATAATTAGATAGATGCCTCTGCCTCTTATTTTTCATTTCTCACAATGAGAAGCATATTGAAATGTTTTGACTCGTTATTGTTAAACGATTTTTAGTTTTACTTATATGGGTGTAGAATTTTATTTTAATAGATACTGGAAACCAGATTATCATCTTGAAAGATTTAATCCATAGTATTGTTGATTTGATTAAGTTGGATATGCAGTGATCACACTTCCAGTTATGCCATGCAATCTAGATTTCTGTTTCTGTTTCATGCAAGCTTAGCATTTATTTTATAACATTACTAATTTTAGGCTGGGCTTTTGCAAGGATCATGTTGATGTTATATGATAAGAAGTCTATACATGGCTTTTTACTAATTTTAGGCTGGGCTTTTGCAAGGATCATGTTGATGTTATATGATAAGAAGTCTATACATGGCTTTTCATCAAAATATGCATGCATCCGAATATTCGTTTCTATGCTTTATGGAAGTGGATTATATTAAAGAGTTTATGAAAATTAGTTTCAATAAAGTCCCTTGTTCTCCTTGTTCATTATCTCTCCCATTTGAAATACTTTACCTGAAATGCAAATATGACTCGAAACTCTTTCATATTGGTAATACGCATTTAAATGTCTGCATTATTTAGTTTCTCTCCTTTTTCCTTCTTCGTCTCTCATCAATGGGCTGCGTGATATTTTAAATTTATATCTGTTTTCTGTTTCTGGTAATAGTGGCAAAATACGTCAGTTGAAATGATCTCATATATGTTTTCTATCACAAAAATGAGTGCAATGTGTATCTTATTTAAGTTCTTATTGTAACATTTTGAAGCTGTCCTAAGTAGTACATTTGATGCAAGCTGAAAATTTTCCTAGGTCTGGAATGCTCTATGTAGTATGATCACGTTGGACTGTTATATAGTGATTTTAGTTTCAATATTTTCGGCCCAACTTTTGGTTGTAGAATTGCATGAAATCGACAAGATGATTTCATTTTCCCTGTATGTATCTCTGTTCTTTTATTGTAGAATTGTATTAGACTGATAGAATTTCATATTTTGTTATAAATGTACTTTTGTATGGCCTGGGGATTGATCAAGAAAAATGGATCGAAATGATAACATGACAAAATTATCACATCCAGAGCGACCGAGTGTTCTGTTCATCTTATCCATGTTCTGTTTATCAATAATTTTTGTCAATATTTTGTGGCAACGAAGTTAATAATAAAACATGAACTATCGTGGTATGATTCAGTTCTCATAAAATTGCGTTGATGAAATACCGTGGGGTGATTTTGTTCTCATAAAAAAATGCGTGGCATTTTATCAAACGATGACCCCCTCAAGTTACCCTTAAGTTATTTTGGCTTTTCCCCTTTATTCCGTCGTTAGCTGGTTATCCAGACGCAAAGGTGACTGGTGTATATTAGTTGCTTCTATATTCTAGTTCAAGACAGACTGCATGGATGCAGAGCATATAGAACACTGTTAAGTACAGCGGTTATGATTTATACTGCTGGTCAAGTTTTTATAATGAAGATGCAAGTAGAAAGTCTATTCTTTCACAAAAGAATTTACTCATGGAAATTTAAAAAGAAAATTAGAATTTAATTATGTAAATTTAAAAATAAAAATAAAAAATATACGAAGTTTTTTCATAAAATTTCATTACGACATTTTGTTTTTATCACATGGATTAAAATATGTTATTCAGGCATTGGCTTTGTAATAGGTTTGTACTCGCAAATTTCTTCACGACATTTTTGTTTTTATCAAATAGATTTTATTTTTATTACATGGTGTCATGGATTATGATCTATTATTCAGGCATCCGCTTTGAGGATTATACTTACAATTTCGTCATAACATTTTTATTATTATCAAATGGGTTAAAATGTAGGGGAAAACATTTTTATTATTATCAAATGGGTTAAAATCTAGGGGGATGACATTGCTGGATCTACCACATCGATCATGTCTACAGAAAGGTATTGTTGGATTGATTGATGGATTAAGTTTATAGATGACTGTTGAATATTTGATGGAGTGTATGTTTGCTTTGGCTTAGAGATATTGCTATTTTTTTTGGTTAAGTTAAGCTTCGGTTGATAAAGGGATGTCGGAAGAGATGTATGATTGATCGGTTGGCATGATCGATATGATATAGATGACTGTTGAATGTTTGATGGAGTGTATGTTTGCTTTGGCTTAGAGATATTGCTATTTTTTTGGTTGAGTTAAGCTTCGGTTGATAAAGGGAAGATGTCGGAAGAGATGTATGATTGATCGGTTGGCATGATAGATATGTTATAGATGACTGTTGAATATTTGGAGTGTATGTTTGCTTTGGCTTAGAGATATTGCTATTTTTTTTTGGTTAAGTTAAGATTCGGTTGATAAAGGGATGTTGGAAGAGAGATATGATTGATCTTTTGGCATGATAGATATGTTATATTGTGCTTCTCTCCCTTGAAAGTGTTTGTGTGTTTTAAGCCTTAGCTTAGCGTCAATGTTTAACTCTAGTGCTTTTTACGGAGTGGGATCTAGTTTTCTCGATATTTTGATTGCTCGTTGGTGTGTTGATAGGATTAAAGAAATGCATGTTCGATATTTTGATTGTTCGTTGGTGTGATGATAAGATTAAAGAAATGCATGTTTGGATGGCTTGGCTTAGCATCAATATTTAACTCTGAAATTTAACTCTGGTTTTCATGGAGTGAGAACTAGTTTTTTCACATGATTTCTCGTTGGTGTGATAGGATTAAAGAATTGCGTTGACATGAGTTTTTAATGATATTATTATGTTGATGGTGGTGTAATGTCTTTGGAGTTGTGATAGGATTAAAGAATTGCGTTGACATGAGTTTTTAATGATATTATTATGTTGATGGTGGTGTAATGTCTTTGGAGTGTTTGGATGGCATCGCCTATTTTAATGATTTGATTATGATGATGGTGGTTTTAATGATTTGATTATGATGATGGTGGTGTAGTGTCCTTGGACACATTGGATGGCATATAGCCTATTGTTTACAGTTTTGAATGTTTAACATTGTTTTCTATGCTTAACATTGTTTTCTTTGAGGATGCCTGAATGTTTAACATTGTTTTCTATGCTTAACATTGTTTTCTTTGAGGATGCCCAATTTGTTACTTTGAATGCTTTAACATTATTTTCTTTAACATTATTTTCTTCGAGAATGCTTGACATTGTTTTCTTCGAGGATGCCCAATTTGTTACTTTCAATGCTTTAACATTATTTTCTTCAACAAATTGCTTTGAATGCTTAACATTATTTTCTTGGAGGATGCCCAATTTTTGAATGCTTAGAGGATGCCCAATTTTTGAATGCTTGACATTATTTTATTCGAGGATGCCCAATTTCTTTTCTTAACATGGGCAGAGGCTTTCTAATGCGAGTGCCCTAGGAGAAATGACTGCATTTTATACAAATGCCATGTTTTCATAATTTGTTTCTCAACTTTGTTTGCATTTTATACATATACCATGTTTTCATAATTTGTTTCTCAACTTTTGATGAAGTGATCACTTAAGGTACTCATTTTTAGAGTCGTTTAACCCATCAAGGTATGATTTTTGGAAATGACTAGTGCCCTTGGAGAAATGTTTCATAATTTGTTTCTCAACTTTGTTTGCATTTTATACATATACCATGTTTTCATAATTTGTTTCTCAACTTTGTTTGCATTTTTTGCATTTTATACATATGCCATTTATAATATACCATGTTTTCATAATTTGTTTCTCAACTTTTGATGAAGTGATCACTTAAAGGTATGTATTTTTAGAGTCATAACCCATCAAGGGTATGTTTATGGAAATGACTAGTGCCCTTGGAGAAATCACCGCATTATATATATATATATATATATATATATATATATATATACCATGTTTTCATAATTTGTTTCTCATGATCCATTTTATACATATGCCATGTTTTCATAATTTGTTTCTCAATTTTTGATGAAGTGATCACTTAAGGTACGCATGATGAGGTATGATTTTTGGAAGCTTGTTTCTAACTTGTTTGATGGTTTTAACATGTACTTACATTTTATTGTTTGAGATTGGCACTTGTCTTTACTGTGTGCCTACTTGTGATGGTATGGCGGAAGGATGATTATTAAATGGTTGGTAAATGAGAAGTATCAGCATACTGTCTCTACCCTGTGCCTTAGCATGTGCCTTCTTAACATATAGACAAATCCTATTAATTTGTAAATTATCAACCATAAAAAGTTGGACTACATTTTTATAAAAATATTCAAATTTTTGAGGGTTTTATATATAGACAAATCCTACTAAATTGTAAGTTTTTAACCATAAAATGTTGGATGATATTTTTATAAAAATATTCAATTTTCTTAGGTTTTATAGATATTTCTTTTTGACAATTTTGGTGCTTTTTAGAATAAAAACTTGTTATCCCATGAAATTTGGGTAATCCAAAATTGAAAAATGGAAATTGGTAAATCTTATTTCGGAAAAAACTTAAAATTTTCTTTAGTGTTTATGATTGCCCTTGCAGGTGACGTTTACAAAACATATGGTTGAATGAATCAATTGATCTAACAACCTGACATCTTTAATAAATAATAGAATAAGCTTCCAAATAGATTGTATCCTTAATAGATGTGTCAAGGTTGTTAGATCAATTGATTTGTTCAACTATGTTTTGTAAACAACCTAACAACCTTAATATATAATAGAATAACAAGGGTGGCAGGGGCGGGAGGATTCTCTTGGATCCCGGAGGATATGTAGAACAAACCTTCGCGTAGGGGCTAGGTAACAGAACTAACAATGAAGCTGAGTGGTTGGCTCTTATCCAAGGCCTTCATCTTCTAAACACTAAGAAGCTTCGCAAGGTCTTGATATTCGGAGATTCTAGGCACGTCATCTACACACTGATTAATGGATACCCTACTGGAGCAGTCAAATGTTGTCGCCTATTTGAAAAAGCCAAGCTTCTCATGTCTAACTCCTATGAGGCTTTCCACATCCTTCGGCATAATAATACAGCAGCAGACAGTATGGCTAATGTGGGAGCCACTCTCTCATAAGGTCATTACAGCCAGGATAGAAACCATCCCATCCTCAAATTCATTCCTTAAATGCGGTGTTGGAAGCCCTCTTTTCGACCTCTTAATATTCGGAATTTTCTAATGAAGTTCTTACCCCTCCTCCAATTCAATGAAAGTCCTTCAGCCCCCCCTCCTTCTCCTCTTATTCTCTTTTCCACCCCCCTCTCCTTGTCTTTCTCCCCTTATCCCTCCTTCCTTTTCCCCCTTCATCCCCTTCTCCACCCCCATCTCCTTATTCTTTCCCCCCTCCTTATTCTTCATCCCCTTTCTTCCCCCCGATCCGCATTTCTCCCTCGNCTGGCCTCCATTCCCTCCACGACGGCTCCAAGCATTTAATCCTCCGTCCTGCCAGCTCTTATCCCTCGGCCGCGTGGTCTCTCTCCTGTCCTCTCAACACCTCGAACTCAGCAGGCATTAAGATCATAAGGACCTCGGTTAATTGTTATCTTCCCTCGCATGCTTGCTCTAACTTCGCCCTTTTCCTTATGTTGTCTCCTTGCAGCGCCATGCATATTTTCTCTGCTTCAGACCTCTCTGGTTCTCCTGAATCTGTTCGAATCCTTCTGAATGTGGTAACAGGTGTTGAAGGAGGGAGGCTGCAGGGAATCCCGTGGCAAGCTCTCCCTCTCACTCGTTCCTTTGTGAAGGAGAGGCTTGCTCTCGCAACCTTCTCCAATTGCCATTGTAATTTTCCCTCCGCGTCTTGGTCTACAGGCCCTGGTTTTGGTATAAAGTCTAAGCATTCTGGTAGTTTGAGACGAGTCTTGGGTTGTCTCTGCACTGGGTGGCAGGAAGGAGCTATGGGAACATTGGTTTGTTTTGAAAGGCACGGGGGTTCTGTGCTGCAGTAGGAGCTCACAGTGCTCAATCATTTTCTTAGTTTTCCCTTGGTTGAAACTTCAGACAGTGCTCTTGCTGCTCATCCCTTGCACAGTCAGTTTGCTTGCATAGAGATTTCTGCGGAAGCTGGAAGAATGGCTCAAGCTGGAGATAACGCAGGAATAATGAATATTAAGAACCTGCGGCGTCTGTATGAGATGGTAGCAATTAGAGTCATGGACAACAAAGAAATAGCGCGGGAAATCAAAAGTATGGGAGAAATAGTGAGTTATACTTCATTGCAGATTAGTAACCACGACTCCCGGATTGATGACAACGAAAGTAACCTGTGGAAAATGATGGGTAAAGTTGACAGGATCCAGGAAGATCTTAAGTGTTTTATCACCATGAATAAGGGAAGCAGGGTTAATGGAGCAACTGCAGAAGCGGAGTGCCCAATGGAGGAAGAATCAGTAGTGCAGCCCAAGCACTTTCAGAGGCAACCTTTAATCTGTTTTCTTTTCTTATGGATATATGTTTCACTGTCTTTTTTAATGTAAACAATATATAAGGGTATATACTACCCAAGACATTAGCTATTTTGGAAGAGCTTTGTATGCAGTTTTTTGGAAAACTCTTAGATTAAGCCTACTGTGCATCAATTTTGATCTGCAGGATTACCTTTCCTTGCTACTGTTGTATTGAATGGCTGTGCACAGCTTGTTTTATAAAATCATTTTTTCAATTTTTGTTAAAAAAAATATATATATATAATAGAATAAGCTTCCAAATAAAGTGTATCCTTAATAGATGTGCCAAGGTTGTTAGATGAATTGATTCATTCAACCATATGTTTTGTAAACAACCAGACAACCTTAATAAATAATAGAATAAACGTAAACAACCTAACAACCTTAATAAATAATAGAATAAGCTTCCAAATAGAGTGTATCCTTAATAGATGCGGCAAAGTTGTTCGATCAATTGATTCATTCAACCATATGTTTTGTAAATGCCACCCACAAGGGTAACAATAAAAACTAAAAGAAGTTGCAACCTCCATTTTACAGTCTTTTCTAGGTTTCACCTTTTGTGTGCCCCCAAAGTCAATATACTTGGTCACATACTGGTATGTTTACCAAAGGTGCATCATCTACTCAAGGCCTATTATATAATTTTCTTTGGTTAATGTGGTTATGTAAGGCCTATTATATCATTATTATATAATTTTCTTTGGTTAGTGTGGTTATGTAAGGCCTATTATCATTTATTATATAATTATCTTTGGTCAATGTGATTATGCATATTTTTTGTGGTTGCTCTTCCCTCCTCTAGTGTTCATGGTATTTGCAAAACATATCGTTAAATAAAGTAATTGATCTAACAAACTTGACACACTTATCAAAAGTTGATCATGGTATTTGCAAAACATATGGTTGGATAAGTTTTTCCAGAAGATAAAATCAAAGGTAATGATATACATTTCTATGATACTCAATATCATATCTAGCAAAAAAACACAACATTGCTAAACACACTGAGCATCTAGAATCAGGCTCCCCGCTAATGACAACCATATAGCCTCCAAGAAAAGACCATGCCACCTTATGGCAAGTGCAATGCACCAGAACTTATTTCTAGAAGCCAAAAACTTCAGCACATAACACCCTATAACAAAGCTTACAACAATGGGCAAAAAACACCCATACAGAAACTGCTCAAGAGAGCAAAGTAGCAGAAAAAAGGGCAAAAGAAACCCGCAACAGTGTATACCACCAAAATGGGGCAAGATACTCGTCCATCGACAAAGTAAACATGTAGCTGCACAAGATCATTTTCCTTCGAGAAGGGAGGGGCTCCAACCCTCCATAGAAAAAATGGAGCCGCTGTAGGAAAAAGCATTGTCCCAGTAAGAAAAAAAAGCCCTTCACCAAGGAACACAGCAAGGGCCCCTCCACTTCGCAAACACCGCTAGAAATCATCTCGCAGCCACGCCACAGGGAATAGCTCCCGCCGTCGTCACAGAGCATGGAATACCCTCATCAAAACAGAACCGCGCAGCCAAAGAGAGGGGACCACCACTCAAACTACAAAAGCCTCGAACCTCACTGCAAAAAAAAAGAAAGACGACTAAAAATAAAACCCTAGCCGCTGTTGTGCCATGGTTCCTCGACTCTCAAAACCTAAATTTCGATGACTGTTCCTCACTAAATTGCCAATACCATACTACTCAATTGATAATAATATTATGCAAATAGATGGTTTATAATTTATATGGTTGAATAAGTTAATCTAACAACCTTGTCATATCTATCAAGAGTGCGCTCTAATTAGGGACTTATTTTATTATTAGTTTTTGTCAAAGCTACACTAACTTTTTATTAAAATAATTTACAACTACCTTTTACATACTTTTATAGGGTGCGAGAGTTAAAATACTTATCACATAATGGTATGTTTGCCAAGGGTTCTTCTATTCAAGGCCTATTATATCATTTTCTTTGGTGAAAGTGGTTATGCATATGCTTTAAGGCGAAAAATATATTACATGCCATACGATATTTAATGTGATGGCGGCGGCATTACAAGCCATTGGATATGGTGGAGGTTGAGATCGTATGGCTAGCAATGCCGCCGCCAGCGCATTAAATATCGTATGGCATGTAATATATTGTTCGCCATGCTTTAAGCATTTTTGACTCATTCTTTATATTGGGATGTGTGCATTATTCTTTGTACTGGGGTTTGTTACACATTAAAAACATGTGATGAAGTGCTTACCTAGGGGTTTTAATGATCCACATGCGTAGGTTTTGTTGTACAATTTTTGTTGGGGGTTTTAATGATCCATATGCATCTTCAAGGTTTTGTTGTACAATTTTTGAAGATATACCACATTGAGGGTATTATTTTATTGTTTGACGAGGTTTTTCTTTAGTGAAATTCTAATTTGTCTATCTAATTTGTTTAACTCTAATTTGTTCATCTTGTTTTTAAGGGCATATGTGAAGGGAATTATTTATCATGGTGGGAGGTTGTTACTTGCTTAGTAATTAAATTAAAGGATGGGCTCTACCATGCTGGTTTAATTTTGGAGGTTGTTAACATCTTTATTATTTTATTATTGTTTTATTTTCTTATAAAGTTAAATTACACGAGAGGTGTATTGTACATGGAAAATTATTTTATTGTTTCTTTTGGGAAAGAAATGTGGATCTAAACTTACTTTCAATAAAGATATGTTGATGTTAGAAATATGGTATTTTATTGATGATGATGGTTATTAACGTCTATTGAGATCAACTTTGACCTTTTGAAATTTAAAAAAGTATGGAATCACTTGGTTTCTTTAGAATTTTATGTTTGCGCACAAAAGAACTTTAAGAGAAGCATTTTGTACATCACTATAGTTGTGATGAGTTAATAAGAAGGTTAATATTATTGCAAATACTTTGAATTTGTGATGAATGTGGGTGTATGTAGTTCATTATAAATAAAGTTTTTTTTAAGAAAATATATCTTCAACCCCCCGTGTTACAAAGATGACAATTTTTTTGGTCCTATGACATTATAACAATGGTCCCACACTCTATTTTACTATGGAGCCTATGCGAGTGTTCTTATTTTAGCATGTTTTTTTTAAACAAAAGAGAGGTTTCGGTCAGATTGGAGGAACTTTTGTTACAAAATTGCTCTTGACAAAATGAATAGAGTAGTTCATGTCTTTATGGAGCTATAATCAAAATCTATTACGAAAGAGTTACATTCTTTCAAATTTCTCCTGCTACTAAAGGTTTGATTAGTATAAATTCTCCTAAAAATACAAACTAACAAAATATATTTGCATTTCATTAATCGCCATAGCAAAGGTAAGAGATTTGGATTTTTGATAACTTTAGGGATTAGTTTGACTTTGGAGAAAACTAAGGAGAGACGACATCCTCAACATCATTCTTCTCATTTGAAATCTTCACATATGAATCTAAGCTCATAGTACAAATTAAACCTGCTTCAGTCTTTAACTTCCAAGAAGTCAACTTTGTGTTAGAACCTTGCCAAACATTCTTTAAGTCTATGAGTTCTTGTTCAAAAGTCATAAATTTACCTTTCTAGAATTTGATCTCATTTTCTGCATGTAAGGTTGTCTTTCTCAAATGGGTGACCTAAGCTTCCAAATAATCATGATGAATATGATCAACTAGTCGGACTTTGACACTGCAATCCTTCCAAACCTTTTGCCTTTTCACTAAAGCTTGCATATCAATGTCTTTGTTTTGCTCTTTCCTTTCTTGATTTTTTTGCTCAACTGTTCAAATTGATCCTTGTTACTGGTTTCCAGATCCATTTCAACCAAAGATACAGATTGGTAAAGCTGAAAAGTGCTAAAGTAAAGAGACTGATAGCAAATTCGATTGATAAAAGACAACAAACATAGTCTAGAAAGGCCTCAAAGATCTTTACGCAACAAAGTCTCACCACACACTTGAGATAATTCCAATCTTATTGTTGGAGACAATGTGGTCAATTTTGACTATTACATTCCATGCAGACTCAATAGTCCTGGAATTAATACTTTTGTAGAGAAAGATTACCCAAGAAGAAAACTCCAAGCAAGACTAATAAGTCAAATCAAAAGGCTTACACCCAATTTCTAGAATATAGTGAAACAAAATGCTCCATACAGAGAAATCATTGCTACCAGCAAAATCCTCATAATTCTAAACATTATCTACTATCCAAGAAGAAGGATAAGAATTTAACATCTTGTTTTTAAAACGATTGTGCTCTTTTCAAGGGATAACAAACAACTAAAAACTTAGTTGCAAAGACATATAAAAAACTCCTACCTCATAAACACCAACCCCTATCTGGAATGACCTTGACTAGGAAATTGAACTGCTACCAAGCTTCACACAGACCCCTCTACTTGATTTTTTACCATACTAGTTCTCATGCAAATGATAGATAAATTGACAATTCTAGACAAAGGGAGATCATAAAATGAAATCTCTCAATAAAATGAGCTTAATAGAACTTCAAGGGGCTTCTATAATTTCCTCATAAGTATGAAATTTATTGAGTTGTACCAGAGACATCAAATTACTTGAATGTTGCATGTGGGGGGAAGATTTCTCATACCTAATCTCATGCTTGAGATTTTTATCAAGCTTGCAATAAATGGATCTCATTAATGCAAGAGATTGATTATATTTTAAATGCATGAAAATAGCATGCCACTCGGAGTCAATCATTCAAGAACCATCGACCTTCATAATCCCATTTTTATCCATTGCATGGCTCAAATTATGCTAATTGACAATATCATTCAACATCTCCACAGTTTATCAACTTACCTCGGGCAAGGTTAGAAGCAATTGGAATTTATATCAGCTAAGAGGTTTAGAGTTGGTAAAGCATGAAAAATATTTACATCTTTAAACTCTATCATCAAATGCAAAATTATCTTGGTTATTCGAGACAAAGGACCATCTATAGGAGCTTGTTTGGTGACTAGATATCAAATGACTATCATAGTCACCTACTATGATTAATTGATTTATAATGCTTTCAAGGCTTGCATGAGGCCTTGCCAAAGAGAAAGGGCTTCAACTTGGTTATTTGTATTTTTTGCCTATCCCCACTAGTAGTTCTACTTCAGGTTTCCTCCGAGGTGAAAAATCGTCCCCCTTGCACCTGCCACCTTTGTTGGTTTTTTTACCCAATTAAAATAGAGAGATACTTTTGATTTTCTATATTAGGGTTGATCACTTCTTTATAATATCTTTATTTTTTTATTATGCTCTCTTTATCTTACATGTAATAATACTTTTAGTGTTATTACTATTTTTTTAGTGACATTTTTCTAGTCCCTCTGATTTAGTCAAGACATGACATTTTTATGCCATACTTGCCATAGTCGTAGGTGATTTTGATTGGAGTTTATTACTATTTTTTAGAGTGACATTTTTCTAGACTCCTTGTGATTTAGTCAAGACTTGTCATCTTTATGCCAACCTTGCTCAAGTCGTAGGTGGTTTTGATTGGAGTTTGAAGCAATCATAAGGAGTCTCATGTCTCCCATGTTGGTTATTTTGTTTTTGTACATTAGGCACCTAGTCATTGCCATGCTCTCAAATGGAGAGATATTATCTTTTAAGAGTAGGAGGATATGGTACATTGCCTTCAATTTTGAGATTATATTTTATAAAATGATTTTAGATTTTGCTATCATTGTTTATGATTCTCTAGAGATTCTAAAACCCCACACTTCATATCCATATAAGACAATAGGAGGGACAATAGACTTGAAGAGGAGTTTCTTTGTATACCAAAGCCATAGGGTTAGGAAAACAATTAGTCCCAAGGGGGACGGTGTAGGGGTTCGAAGAGACTTTGTTTCCTAGCCCACCCAGGTTTGATTTTGGCGGGCCCTTGCTTCTGACGAATATCGGGGCCGACATCTACTATTTAAAAAAAATTACTTGTTTATTAGACAAGGAGTTGAGCTCAAACATATATATGGTTTACTCATTCCATTTGAGATGATGATTGGATTTGGGGAATTTTCCTTTAAGAAATTTTATTGATTATCTTGGAGGAAGCTAGAGACTTGTACCTTGTGTGTTAATTTGATGTATGTAGAGGTTCAAAATGTTTTTTCTTCTGTCGTCAGTGAGGAATTAAATATGGTTACTCTATTTATTTATAGGATTTATTTATAAGAGTTTATTGTGGTTGATTTCCCTTTAGTACTCTTTGTGTTCGTTGTTGGAAAGTTTTTATGAATGCTATGTTTTATTAATTAGAATTTGCTTAAATTTACATTTTCCAAGTTGCAAACATTGCAATTTCTCCATTGTTAGGGTTTTTAGAAATTAGATGGATGCATTTCATAAGCAAAGAAATAAGCATGATATAATTTGCTTATTTCAACAATTGCATTCCCTTATTACTTGAGAGTAAAGCTCATAAGTCATGACCTTATAAACTCCTTATGCTCAACGGATTTGACAGTATTTTGAACCCCCCATCACCCTTTTAAAAACTCTTCCAAAAATATTTTTGTTTTGCTAAAGTAATCTTTGATTTTCACCTTGAGCTTAATTGCTTAAAAGTGTTAACAATCACAAATTAGGGAAACCCCTCTTTTGGTGGAGGAGAGACAACATGAATTGAGCGAGGGAGGTATTGTGGCGACATTGGGTAGCCCCTCATAGTTCCACCAAGGTTTTGTTTGTGTTTTAGAGATTTATTACAAAAAACAAGGGGTTGAGTGGTGACATTTTGACGTTGTTATCAGGGATAAAGTTCATTTCCTAGATTTATAGTTTTGTTTCACAATGACACTTTAGATGTGCATATTTGAAGAACCATTGCTCATATCATGATTCCATGAAGAGATGAAACCCCTATTCCTTGTAGATATTTGAAGACCCCATTGGGTGTAGAGGTGAACACATTAAACAACATCAAAAGCACCTAGAAGTCTCACCTTGATGACTCCACATTATGGTGTGAAGTAATGAAGACTGTATTTAGACTTCAGTTTTAGATTTGAAGAAATTTGTATGACATCGGTGTGTGTTAATGTTTAGTTTTGTTTGATTTTTTTTGGGTATTCTTGGGTATCCAAATTAGGCTCATTCAAGGTCTTTTTTCCATGCTCCATTTTTTTGTGGTGAAAATCATCTAGCCCCAATGTATTGCATCTTTTATGGATTATGCTTCATAAATTGATATTGATCATGAAGATGTTATTACAAGATTATATTTTTGTATTTTAAAAATATGTGCAAGAGATTGGTTTGGATAGTTCAACAATGAAACAATATTTTCATTTACAAATTTAACAAATGGTTTTTGTGATCAATGTAAAGTTGAACTTGAAACTTTTGAAGATCCACCCAATTTTTCAGCCACCGACATTTTTAGATCTTGGTGTGTTTGCATGTGAAACTTCAGTTGGAAAAGACATTTTAAATGTTGGAAATTATATGAAACAGCAAAGTTTTCTATATGATAAGTTCTGTAGATTTTTTCATCTTTCAAAAACGAACTAACAAGTTATAAAATGTGAACATATTTTGTTTTTCCAGATCTAGAATTTTTGTTTTCGAGTCCATCTTCATTCTTCTTATTTAATAGATTTTCATTGGAGATGTCTAAAACTTTGCCTCTTGAAAATAATAAATATGATTTTTTATATTTTAATACATTGCCATATTCTCATGAAGACTATTAACACTATCCAACATTGGATAGATGGGTCTTGGAATTGTTCATGCTATCATTGGTGTGATTTCGGGTTGCTTTTCATTTCCATGAATATTTCAGATTTTGTCCTTCTTATCGTGGAGATATCAACATCTATACATGTGATTTGTGATATAACCTTTTTTTTGGTTCATTACCAAAAACAAATGAAGATTTTTCAAAAGATTTTTCATCTTTGAAATATTGTTAAGGTGGTTGCATTAGTTATTTAATTTCAACATTTTCATCATGAATATTCCAACATGTATTTATGTAATAAAAGATATCATCTTGTGTTCGTTGATGACCAACCACAAGGCACATGAGTTATGGCATTGATGATATGTTAAGATGGTTACAATGGTTGCCGCATGATTACACTTAACGTTTCACTTATTTCCATGTTAGATATGGTGTAGGATGAATACGCTCAACTTATATGAGCACTAAGTTTCATTTCATGTTATCATCGACATTGTTGGCTTATGGATATTGTATGTGGTGTTTAAGGAAGATATGTATCCATCCCATAAAATGTGTTGCTCTTGCATTCTTGTTATTTTTTCTCAAATAGCGACAACCAAACATTTTGAGGTTCCCATGCACGCTTATGAATAGTACATGTCCCTAAGATGGAGTCAGTTGCTATCCTTCATATTGAATGAGACTTGCACTTGTGATTTTTATCATACATATTGATATTGTAGGATGCCATTGTAGGATCATTTAATGGACTAGATGGTGCATGTCTGCTTTGGCTTAGGAATGTTGCTAAATTTTGGTTTCCTTGATGCTTTGGTTGTTTCTAGTGGATGTTGGATGATATATTCTCATGTGAAAATGGTATTCTGATTAATGAGTTGACATGGTTGATATCTTGTTGATGTAGTGCGCTCCCCTCATCTGAAAATGTTGGCATATTTGGAAGGTTTTGGCTTCACATCATGTTAATTTTCCTAATCTAATTAATTTGATTAAGATCTTTATTAGAAATAATAACAAGTACAACAAGATATACAAGATAGAGAAGATACACAAGACACAAATATTTTCACCGGGGAGTCCATAAAGGAGAAAATCTCGCAAACTTTTTCAGAATAGTACAGTCACAAAGACTGTATCACAAGATGATCAAACCCAATAAAAACAAGTCTTCTGCAACTATCTATCTTTCCTCTTTGTCTCTCTCTCTCTTCTCATGCGAACTTCAGTGAGTGAGTGTGTGTATAAATGAGGGAGGGAGCCTCCCTATATACACCTTTTAAGAGACTGACTTAATACATGGATGTGGTCGACCTCTTACCCTAACATGGCCCACTTATCCTATAGAGACTCCAAAAATACATTACATGATGTTACATTGGGGACTATTTCCCCGAATTACAACAGAGGTTGTATCTCAAGGTCCATACACAATAATGACATCCCTAAAGGAGGAAAACACATCTCCGATGGGGGTACAACAACATACAATTATAATAAACATAAGAATATCTTCCGAAGTTACAAATACATCAACAACCCCTCTTAAATAGGAATGTATTCTGTCTCTCCATAGTCATCAACACATCTAGTCTAGTCATCATCATAGAGTCATAGTCATAGTTGCTTCCATAGTCATCTTCTAGTCGATCATCGAATGGTACTATATGTCATCGAAATTTTCTATAGAGCCAACCCTTTTTCATACTGGGTGTTGGGCTAGTCCTCATCCAGGTCTTCGTCATATCCACGAGCAAGCCATCACGTAAGTACATGACCATTATTTACATATCCAGTACAATAACCTACGTCTCCTACCGTCATCTCGTTGTATCCAGATCATCTCTTTGTCCTACACAAAACAAAACAAAACACACAGAGCACAACCTAGATGCAGAACACTTGTATTCTACCAACATAGGAACATGCCAGGATCTAACCTGCATCTACCACTATGCGAGAATCGCCTAGGAGCACACGAAGTGCATTATGTATCTCTACTGTCAACCTGCGTTCTACCGACATAGGAGAACTGCCCCGGTGCACCCCAAGTGCCATGCAACCTCATCATCTCCAACATGGGAACACACACATATAATGACTGATTACGACCAAACAACTTGTGTACCACGCTAGGATATTTTCCATTCAGGTCAACCTCAAGGACTTATTACATCCAAACGACTTGTGTCTAAGATCTTTTCCATTTAGACAACATTCAAGGACTTATTACATCCGAGAAACTTGCATACCACGCTAGGACCCCTTTTAAAATCCAGAAAACCTACAAGACTTATTACATCCGAACAACCTGCGTACCATGCCAAGACTCTTTTTACATTTCGGATAACATGTACCATGATTGATTACGTCCAAGGATAACCTACGAGATTCTCTAGGACTGATTACATTCGAGGACAACCTACATGACTGATTATGCTCGAGCAACCTGCGTACTACGCCAGGATTCTCTATTTACACCTAGAAAACCTGTCTCATTTCCCATGTGAGATCTCATGCATATGCATCTTGTGGTCTCTTGTCATCTTCTAGCATAAAAATACTTGGGACTGATTACGTCCAAGGATAACCTTCGAGCTTTGCCAAGACTGATTACATCTAAGGACAACTTACATGACTGATTACATCATCAAGACAACCTGCATCTCTGAATATGCTAGAACTCATCACTCCCTCTTTCGAGGGGTCTCGTTTTGGATCAAACCAAGTCTTTCTCTGAAGTAGTTAAACTTCACTATGGCTAGAGGCTTGGTCAATACATAGACTATCTACTTGCCCGTTGCCATGTACTGGAGCTTTACTGATCCTCTTTGCACCATATCCCTGATATAGTGGAACTTGATCTCTATGTGCTTTGACATGTCATGGAACACTAGGTTCTTTGACAGTTTCACGCAACTCTAATTGTTGTAGAAGATACAAGTTGCTTCTAACTGCAGATCAAACAAATAATACAGTAGCTTCCGCATCCATACTTCCTCACAACTAGCCGAGCAAGTGGCAACATACTCTTCCTCGACTATACTCAGCGCCATGCAATACTACTTCCTGCTAAACCAGGAGATCATGCTAGATCCCAAACTGAAGCAACAACCCGAGGTGTTCTTCCTATCAATGGCGCTACTTTCCCAATCCGAATCAACATAACCATGCAGGTTAATCTTCTGATTCACATCATACTTGAGCCCATAATCCATTGTACCCTTTAGGTATCTCAATACATTCTTTGCAGCAACCAAGTGAACATGTCTTGGATCCGCCAGGAACTGGTTTAGGGTGTTCATAACAAAGCATATGTATGGTCTCATATTCATTAGGTATATCAATGAGTCAATCATCCGACGATACACTGTGGAATTAACCAAATCCGAAGAAGCATCACACATAAGCTTCAAGTTTGATGCCATAGGTGTGGCTATCGCCTTAAATTCGAGCATTTTGAATCTCTTCAGAATCTCCATTATATACATTCCTTAACGAAGGAAAATCCCATCTGCACTATGCCACACCTCCATGCCTAATAAGTAGTGCATCATACCTAGGTTTTTCATCTCGAACTCAATAGCAAGTATCCTCTTTGCATCTTCAATGAGTTCGTCCTCTCTTGTAAGGAACAAGTCATCGACATACAACATGAACATCACTGGTATTTCACCTTCAACCTTGAAGTAAATGTTGGAATTCGCTTTACTCTTTTTAAATCCTAAGCTTATCAAGAATCTATCCATCATGTCATACCAAATCTTAGGTTCCTGTTTCAATCCATACAAGTCATTCTTCGATTTGCACACATGAGTCTTGTAGTGGGGATTTCTCCCATACTACGTGCAAAAAGCACCTACTTTAGATCAACCGGATCTAAGGGTAGAGTTCATGGTGAAAGGGATGTATCGGCCTTGACTTAAAACAAGCAATAACAAAATATTTTTATGATTTTATAGTTTTTATCTAACTAATAAAACAAAAGAAAAAACATACCTTCAAATTGGGCCACTGTAGCCGTTTGAGGAAATGGTCCGCCTACTCTCACGATCCGGTTCTCCGATCTTCTCCACCAATGTTTGTCAAAGGAAACATATCAAGGAGGGTATGGATCAAGCTCAACATACACCATGAAATAATTTAGCGAAAGTATGGGAATGATTGGAAAAGAGTAACCAATTGAGGAAAATGGCGGAAAAAGTTTCAGGAATGTAAAGCAATTGTGGGGATACCTTCACAATGTATTTATATGATGATCCAAGACTTTGCTACCCATGGTATTTTTTTGTGCATGGTATTTGTCCATGGTTTTTGAACCATTCTCATTTTAGTTTTTTTGTCCTTTTTGGAGAGAGTGGGGTTATGGTACAATAAATGCCCATCTTCACTGTATTTATGAGGGAAGGAATAATAATGTTTTGGACCAAATTGTGTGGAATTTAATTGTGAAGGTCAAAATAGAGGGAATTATGATGTATAATTTTGGTTTGGACCATAGAGAGCTATGTGGACAATATTTGGTGTTAATAGATTGCCCCCTGATGTGTGAGGGCATGAGCTCATCGTATGGCTAATAGGCATCATAGGATCAAGGGAGAAATGGTGACAATGGTGGAGAAACTGAAGAGGACCGCGGAGGAGTGGAGTCTCCTCATTCGAACTACAATGGATTTTGGTTTGTATTATTTCTCAAAAATGGATGAGGTACATATAATCTCAGACATATATATGGATGAGGTGGGCATACCCATGCTCGTATCAATGTCTCAATATACAAATGGGGATCAAAGCTCAAAGAATGGCAGCCGATCAATACAAATATACAATTGGT
Source organism: Pseudotsuga menziesii (assembly GCA_001517045.1). Classification (NCBI taxonomy): domain Eukaryota; kingdom Viridiplantae; phylum Streptophyta; class Pinopsida; order Pinales; family Pinaceae; genus Pseudotsuga; species Pseudotsuga menziesii. Next base: position 91,958 of record LPNX010196373.1, read on the forward strand.
AGTACATAATGATGGCCTCAATGGGAGGATGAATACAAATATAGATCTGAAGAACTGGTACATAGGAATAATGAAATACCAAAATAGTTTATTGTCTGTTGAAGGTGAAGGTGTACACAAATGTATGGAGTCAATGGCTGAGAGTCAGAATCTCCGAGTTACAATAAATGGCATCTGATGTTGTAGATATACATAAGCATGATATTGAAGGGATTTCGAACACTGTCACCAATGCATCCCAGATATCACAAGGTTCCAAATAGACTCACCAATGTGCTAGAGTCAAGTGAGAGCCGGGGTCTTCGACCAAATAAAGAAAGAACCAATACCCTGTACGAATCTCAATGGTGCGATAATGTAGCTGAAGTCGAGCACGTGAGACACAAAAAAACCAAAAGGCACTAAGGACTCCTTTTAAGTGGTCCAAGGAACTCATCAATGAGGTGGATGAAACCAAGATACATGGACCTTTGGCTCTATCCTCTGGAATAGATGTGTTCACTTCGACAGAGGGAGACCTGCAACTACCAAGGCAATGAGGTTTCCTTGATAGAAGAATGAGGGGGACAACCAGAGATATGGAATAATAATGGGATTGAGACAATGAATAGGGAACAGGGGAAGGGGAGTACGGGGTACTCAAACTTCCTTTGTTTAGAGTATAATGATAGGGATGACCTGGAAGCAGATGACACTAACTGATGGGAAGGGAATCATAGCTGTGGAACTAGGGAGATGACTGCAACAAGAGATACTTGGGGAAGGAACAAGACAAGTGATATCCAAGGGAGACTCATCACAGAGAAAATGAACAAAGGAGACCCAATGGGAAGGAATCTGCCATAATGTGAGACTGTGTGCGATATGTGTGGGCACCGAAAGTCACCATTTGAAATTTCTTCATAGTTTAAGGAGCTCAAAGAAGGGATAGAAGTATGCTTAATATGATACTGTCTCATGGATTTTTTTCGATCCCAAGGAAATAAATGATCGATGGTGTTTTCATGTTTATAGATTCTGAAAACATTAATAAGACTCCAATGGGTCTCTTTTTTGTACAATAGTCTCCTTAGTTTGAAAAAGGATAAAAGTGTACAAAGGAGAACTCTCCCATCCTAAAGGGGAAAAGAGGCTTCTTTTTCATAGGTATTCCAACCAGGATGAAAAAGGATAAACCTATATGATTGGATGGTCATTCAAACACTTCTATGAGTATGAAGGAAACCAAGTTTTCTCAGAGATCTTTTCTTTATGAGAGGGCTAGAAAAGAGCTTAAATACAACCCATAAGTGAGATTTTTCGTAGAGTACGATCCAAATGTCCAAACAAGAATAAAAAGATACAAATGGAAACATTCCTAGCTGGAAGGTACTAGGGTGGAAATTTTCTTTAATGATTCTACATAGTCCGCATAGACGATATCACATAGACGCTCTTTCAAATACTTTAACGAGCGTGAAAGGAGGGAAGCTCGCTCGGCAATCTTTTAATTCTTTAAGGAGTCATAAAAGAGATTAACAGAATCTATGTAATGGTCAGTCAAGCATGGAGGATGTGTTCAATGTGTCAAAAGAGGTGATGGTGGAATCATGGTTGACATGGAGAAAAATAACAGGGGAACACCAGTGGGGTCTCCTTGCGAGATAATGAATGGTGGTAAAATAACACAAAGTTTGTAGTATGGATGGAGCAAAGGGCTCATGAACATGAAAATACATGAGTGGGTCCCATTTCCCGGTGGAACACAAATTGAGGTAATGGGGGACCATGCGCGCCTCATATGAGGTAGTGGTGTGAGATGATGATCCGGGAGGGAGGCGGTCTAGTAGTTTGTTTATGTACCTGGGAGCTATTTGCGCAGTGGCGATGAATTCCAATCCTCATTGAGGATTATCCATATGCAGGGATGGACTACTGAGGAGATTCGGAGATGGCTTGATTTCCTAGACAAGTCTGGGGATCAGATGGTATGTATACATGACTCGTTGTGGTTCAGTCATATATAATGGTTTATTAGCAGAGTGGTAGCTAGATTATACATGTCATTGATAATGGCGACATAATGTGTGCATGTGCAGATGTGGGACCACATCCTCCATAGGGATACAAGCGATGTGGGGGAAAAGTGGAGGAATTAGATCCACCCGCTCATAGGAAGAGGAGGTGGAAAAGTGCTACATTAGAATCACTGTGGCTAGACATAGAGTGACTATTCGAGGGGGTCACTGACGATGGGTGGCAGTACCTAGACGACGATCTAATCGTTGCATGCTATAGATCCCTTTCAGAGCGGATCTCTTTGATGAGGAGGATCACGGTTTCAGCTCAAAGAAACAACATAGGGGAACATGTCAATGGAGGAGGAGAGATCGGATGATGAGGACACTGAGGAGGACATTAAGTTAGAGGAGGATGAATTAGACTAGTAGCTTGTGATGCTTCCCCCAATGCATTTGAGCATGGGGAATTTTTTATTATACGATGATGAGAAAGCCTGTGGGGCTTCTCTTTTTTGTATTGGCTCAGAGAGGCAAAACGTATTATGATATAGAGGCATGTGGATGCACATTTTGTATTTTTATGAGTCTCTTTTGTGATGATGACTATGCCTATATGACGTATTTGACACATGTATGCATGAATATATGATGATGCATGATGAAATTTATTTCCTATATGCAATGATTGATGTGCCACTCTAGGAAGTCATTAGCCATTTGGTATGCTACACTATTAGGACTTCTAGGAACATGCATGAATGAAATGGATTCGAAATGTCTAACCAACTCTTTAGTGCGTAGGAACTTTCTAAAGAGGCAGGGATCACATACCCGGTAGTAGTTATACAACTGGGCGACAAGAAGTTGGGAGTCTAGGAAGACATCAAGGCGACGAATACCCAAGTGAAGGGCGATGGTTAGGAGAACAAAGACACCATCATACTCAGCTTGGTTGTTGGTAGCAATACCAATACACATTCCGTTGATGTGGACCAATTCATGTGACGGGGAATAAATAACCCACGCAACCGAGGCGAGATTAGGAGACCATCTACTTGCACCATCAGTGAAGCCAACATAGGAGGGAAAGCTAGGATCCATCTGGAACAACCAAGGAAACAAATTATGAGACTCTTGGTAAAAACGACGCAAAACAAGAAAGAAAAAATATGATACAAGGGTATGCAGGTTGGTCGGTTTAAGTATAGAATCTCTTGAGGTAGATCCCATTGCAGGGATTCTTCAAGAGGCGACTATTGGCGTCAGGAAGGAGGTGTGCCCCTTTGTCGAGACAACGATGGATGACATAAGGGCTATGCCACATGGATTCAAAATTCCCTTTTCCAGTCTTATAATGGGCTTGATCGTAGGCGGGAACAAGGCCCCCCTCATTAAAGGTGCATGGGTGGAGTCTGTGGGAGTCTTAATGGGAATTTGACCAAGTCTTAGTCGCTTCGATCATTTGGAGAGCGACGCGATGATCCTCATCAGTTTGTTCAAGCATAAGTAGGCATTTTTACAATGGTGAAGTATCAAGTAGAAGTTTAAAGGATTCGGGGGCTGGGATTGGATTTTTGAACCAATCAACACTTCCATGAATAAAATCGTTCGATTCGACAAAAAACTGATCCGATGATGAAGAAGGTTCACGGGGATGAAAAATGAGCGATTGTGTAGGTCTTCCTAAGGATCCTCAGGAGTCGTGAGAGACTCAAGGATCTCTTCGTCATTATGAAAGTTTTGTCGGGATAGATCAGAGGGATCTTCCGTGGGTGATGTGGGGGAAGGAAGCTTGGAAGTTGAGAGCATAAAAATGGTTTTGGTGGTTGTCGAAGAGGAAACCAAAGGGTGGATTTCTTCGAGTACAATAAATTTAGACTTGAGAGAGTGCTGGTGGATTTTAATGAGGAGAGACCGATACTTAGACATGTTTTGGCAATGATGGGAATAATGACCATAGAGGCCACAAAATGCACACGAGTGGTTTGTCCGTAACATATTGTTCTTAACCACTAGGATGTTTGGTATATTGACAGCTAGAGTGTCATCGGTCTCAACTATTATGCACATGTGGTTGTGAAGAAACCACAAATTAGGACAATTTTGCATCACATGGCCAAGGACATTGCATAAGGAACAAGTAGGAGGTGGACGCGGTTCTACAGGAGCTTTTGGTTCCTTGCCCCTAGTCTTTGTACGAGAAGGGGGTGCAGGAGAAACTGGTTGTGTACCAGGAGGTGGATGTTACATAGTCTCAATAGGTTGGACTTGTGTCAGCATGACTTGTGGTGTCGGGGTGGGTTTGGGTGGGTCGAGGTACCACACTGGAATGCCCAAAACGAAGCCCAGAAGGTTTATAATAGCCATGACTGGTTTACTCACGACTCTAGAGGGTAGAAAGAGAAACGAGATGGTATGTACAGGGAATGAACCCCAATAATTCCCAGAAGAAAAACTGGAGGTGGGTGTGGTCTGTGGTTGGGACTACGGCTGAGTCTTCCATGAGGTCAGAAGTTTACCAAATGTGATAGTACACAAATTCGATATGTCAACCATAGGGGGAGGTGGTGGTAGGGAAAAAAAGGTGTCCATCAAAGGGCCATCAGTAAATAGGCCTGGACCAACAACAAACATAGATGGGATGGATACGCTACCGATGGTGGTGTCAATGGTTGGGAGGACATGCTCTAGAGTAGCAGGTCCTTTAGGATCGAAGTAAGTCAATTGGTCAATAGCCACAATATTCCCATCAAGGGTGAACATTAGGAGTTAGAATATGGTAGAAGCAACAAATCACATTGCATACATGCAACTACGTCCAAGGAAGAGGTTGTAATCTAGATGGGTGTTCACAACCTCAATGTCAATCAACACATTTTTGATGTCCAACTCAATGGGTACATTCGTGAGAACACCTTGTGGTTGGGAATCACGGCCATCATAAGCATGAAGGGAAATGGTTGAGGGTTGAAGGGTTGGGGATCTAAGTTTCGGCCAAACGAAGGTTCACATGACGCAAGCGGATGCACCCTCATCAATGATGCATCAATGAATGCACAAATTATGAACGATCACCGAAACCTGGAAGGCTACAGATGATGGAATCCAAGTTTCTCCTTGATCCAGGTCGAAAGTGATCAACCTGTATTCAGAGGGGTTGACAAAACCTAACGCAGATAACAAGGATTTGCGTTGCGAAGGACAAGTTTTTAAGACTTCCAGAGCGGACATGGCATAGGGAGACTTGGATAAGTCATTGACAATACTGTAATTGAGAGAGGCTCTAGCAGTGGGATTGTTCGTAACATGACACAAAGGGAACCTAGGTACTTTGGTAGTCCCATTCATGGGGGGTCTCGATAAATCTAAGGACATATCAAGAGCAATGGAGGTAGATGCCGTGGAGGGATTAATGGTTTCCATGGTGGATCCATATTGGTTACGTCGAGTCTGTAAGTTGACATAAGAAGATAATGTCATAAGATCATAGACACCAAGATCGATGAGTTGAATCACAAAAGTGGTTGCGACATTTTGTTGGACCAATGGTTGGGTTGCAACCATACCTTGATTCGGTAACGGGTTATGCAACACCATAGGCAGAGGATCTTGTGGTGTTGGGTTTGGCTATGACAGAGCAACAACATTTGGGTTATGTTGATTTTTAGCTCGTAATAGGTGGAAGACTCGATGTAGCTAGGGGCACTGAAGTGTATAATGGACATAAACGTCACAAATAGTGCATAGATGGTTAGTCTGCAACTAAGGGTTCTTCCTAGGTCTAGGTGTATGTTGGGGGTTCAGTGGAGGGGGATTGGCTCCATTGTTGTTAGGAGGGTTGGGTTGTTGGTCGCAATCTGGAGGTTGGTTTTTTTCTTAGTTCCTACCTCTATGCCTTCTTCCCTGCCGCTTGTTGGTTATTGGGGGGCAGGTTGATTGGGGAGGTTATGTTGAGCGAATATTTGTCCTGTAAAAAATAGGAGGTGTCGGTGCCAGAGCAGGTGTAGGTTGTATAAGTGGTGGGTAGTGGGAGGGAGTAACTGGAGGGGTTGCAAAGCTAAACATTTGGCCATTATAAGCAGGTTTCAGGAAATTCAGTCCATGAACGCGAGGAACAAGTGCGGGAGACATATATGAATGTGTGGCTTCGGACTGAGCCGCTGCGCATGAAAAATTAGGGTGTAGCTAGGTTTGGAAACACTAGGGGAGTTACCAGAGTGAGGTGGCATTGAAGGTGAAGCTGTGTATAGGTGGGGATGCTGGGTAATGGAGCCAATGAATCCATCAACAACATGGAATGCCTCAGGCGTATCTCATCATGAGGAGCCATCACGAGGATCATCCGGTATGACGGTGTAAAGGTAAAACGATTGGGAATATATAAGGTTGAACTATTGTGCTTTGAGGATTGCTTCTTCCTCAGTTTGTGGGTACTTAGATACAACATCCTTGGAGATAGGAGGGAGTAAGGTTTTAAGAAACATATCAAGGAAAATGCTGTCATTTAAATGGATTTTGCACAAAGTACGACAATGACACCACTCATGGATGTGATCAGTGATATGGGTAGCAGTGTTTTGTCTACAGGATAACAACATTTCCACGCCCTCATTGTAGCGGGCGAGTAGCTGGATGTATTATAGGAACATCAAGGATAAGGAGGAAAAATAAGGATAAGTAGCACGGGGTAACTCACTCTACCGTTTGGCTGCAACACTAGTGAGTGTGCGCTAGAAAAGCCACAATCAGATAGAGTCATCCACTATGTTGTTCAAGGAACACCATAATTGGAATGACATGATGTGGTTTTGAGTGTGTTCTCCAACCTTTCCTTCAAACTTAGGTATGTCTAAAGGGAGTTTGATAGGCCACAACGGGTCACGATGGATGGGGTCGTTTGTCAACTGCACCAAATCAGGAATCTATAGACTAGACATTAATGGAAGACTAGAATCTGGACTAGTTCTAGGAGGGACATTAATGGTGTTTGGGCTGGCGGGCATGTAGGTACCGCAGGAAAATGGGGGTTGGTAGGGCCGACTTCCGACAATAGAAGTAGTCACTTGAATGGTGTGGATACTTGAAAGAGTGGTAGAAGGGATAATTCCCCCATGCATGATGTAGGAATGGTGCGAACCATGGTGGCTGGAGTGGGTAGCGAACCAACAATAGTGTGTGCAGTGGCGAGGGGACCACTAAAACAGGACCTGTAGGTCAAGTAGAAGGGATAATCGGTATGATGGGTGGATCAGTCTAAGGTCCACTACCAATAATCCCCCCTAGAAGGGGTCGGGAGGTTCACCAGGAATGGGGCTGGATGGGGCAATGAACAAGGGAGGCTCAGATTGATAGGAATCCGAATATGAATCAGGTTCAGTGTGTGGCTTTGATGGTGGTGAATGATGTTGAATATGGATCTGATGATGGCGGTTCAAGGAACTGAACTGAGGGGTATTCACCCTAAGTATATGGGAGTAGCATGGTGGAGAAATGGTGATGTGATGGTGTGCTACATGATTAATGAAAGCTCAAGGGTGGTAAACGTAAGCTTAAAAATCCAGCTACACCCGAGTGTACAGAAGGAGAGATGATAAATGATGGCACACAGGCCAAAAAACAAACTCTAAAACTGAACTACAACAATATGTTGCAATAGGCGAGTCGACAACAAAGTGACTAGAAAGCCAACAAGCAGTACTTCCTATGAAGAAAATGATGCACTAACCTATGGGGTATGAGTGCAGACAAGATCCTAGATACAAGATGGAATCCCATTACAAATAATATCCTCTATTGGGTGATGAAATGTGAATTCAAACAATATGAAATGGAATAACCAAAGGATAAGAGAATCCCACAACCGAGAGGGACCTTGGGTAAAATATCCCTAAAATAATGGAAAATAGGATACCTCATTCATGACATGTTTAGGATGGTTTCTTGGCACTTCATCCATTTGGTCCTCGACACCCATTATGGTCCTCGAGATGCACAAGGAGGACTACTAAGGGTTATCCTTCAGTGCAGAATGGAGTGCGGTATTCCACCCTCGCTTTCAGAACCCCTTTGTTGTGGCTTACTCCCGTAGAGTGGGAGCCCCCCCGATAAACTGGTAGTGAGTGTGTCAAAAATAATAGAGGATTTTGGTTCCTTAGAATACAACAACTATGCCTCAGATGTAAGTAAAAAATGGGTGTTATTTGGATTCATATCCCAGTGTCCTATCTTGACTACAATCTTCATGTTTTGGTCCTCAAATGAAGTTACAATGTTGGTTGAGTTATGATAAATTTTAGGCTAGGATTGGGGTCATGAACCAATCGTTTATTTTAAGGTGTGATATGTGTGCACAAGTAAAGTGTAATCTGTAAACCCTATCCCTCTAATGCCTGACACACAAATGATGAAAAATAAATAGTATAAAATGACAGTAAATATTTTTAAACACCAACAAATTCTTCTAGATAAGAAAGCATACACAAGTAAATAATCACATAAGGAAATTCAGAGGGTGTAGGAAACACACGAGGGATCTCCACTACCAAGTTCGAATAAGATGGGCTCACATACAAGGAAAATAGGACAACAAAAACAAACTAAGGGGTTTGTAGCAATTAGATTTGGACAAAAACAATCAAGGAAGGGGAAAACACAAACAGGGGGTATGGAATGGGTCACAAACACCTCAAATAGCTGGAAAAACTGCAGGTTGCATCGGTCGGCAGAACAGGCACTGTCGGGGTTGCATAGGACTAAAAAACAACCACGACCGAGCTGGAAATCAACAAAAAATGCAGGTTGCACTTAACAGGGGTTTTGGCACGACAAGTCGCACTAAACTAGGTCATAGAACCGACGGAAGTCGCACTGAACACCTTGACAAGTGTGATATGGAGTTTGAGTCTAGGTCACATTTATCAAGGCAAAAGGCGTGACCTAGGTTGCGCTTATCGAGAAAAAAGGTGTGACATAGGTCGCAACTTTCTGCCAAATAGGTGTGATCCAACTGTAACTGGAAATTTTTTAAGGAAAAATCATCGGCTAGGGTTGGGGGAGCAAGCACTGAGAATGGAATGGTTCAAATCGGCCAGAAGAGGGTCCGATCTCTGACGATTGAGGGTACCCAAGTAAAAAAAAACATCCAAGGGGATCGAGCCAGTGGATTCTACCAAAAATATAGTGGGGATTTCTCCCCTACTACGTGCAAAAGCACCTACCTTAGATCAATCAGATCTAAGGGTATAGTTCATGGTGCAAGGGATGTCTCGACCTTGACTTACAACAAGCAATAGAAAAATATTTTTATTATTTTATATTTTTTTCTCTAAGTAATAAAACAAGAGAACAAACATACCTTCAAATTGGGCCACTGCAACCATTTGAGGAAATGGTCCGCTGGCTCTCACGATCTAGTTCTATGATCTTCTCTACCAATGGTTGTCAAAGGGAAACAAATCAAGGAGGTATGGAGAAAGATCAACATACACAATGAAATAATGTATGTTCACTTGTAAGCAATTCCTTTCTTGATCATTTCTATAAAGGTTTGATAATTTAAACAAAGTTTGATGCAAACCATCTTACAAAGTTTTTTTACCAAAAAATAATGCATTGCCTTCTTATTGATGAGCATGGGGATCTAAGTGATGGATTATGTTTTTACCTTGTATATTAGAATACTAACTTTGGAGATAATGATGGCGAAGCAATTTTCTTTTTGAGACTCTAAAATTAAGATTAAGGGAAATGCCATATTTCCTACATATATTGAAAATTTGTTTCAAATGATGAATGCCATTTGCTCTGTTCTTTAAATACATTGCTACATTGTCGTGATAAAAAACAATTCTATGGTTTATGAGTCCTCGAAAGGCTATATACATTGATCACTTGAGTGTATCAACAAGGTTAATCAATTTGAAAGACATTATTCGATAATCAAAAGTTCCCCACTTCATACGAAATGTGGTTTTTAACATGTTTGCTTCAACCACCAAATCTAGGTTGTAGTTAGAAAAATAATCTAAAATGGAAAGCATATATATGATTTTAACACCAATTGTTGTATTTGTTTCATTGGAGGATTTTGATAGTTATCCTTATTCAATTCCTTGACCAACTTTCAAAAATCAATGTATAATATGATCTTCTCTATGTTTTTATTATTATTTATTTATTTAATTTTATTATTATTGTTTTTTAAATTTAATTTTTCTAATTTGTCCCAAGTTTGGTATCCATTCAAAATGTATGAATTTAAAAATGATTTAAAAATCCAACAATTTTTTTTATTTCTTTTGGATTAAGGGATCCTATGTTGATGCTCTTTTTTCAATTTTTGTTGGAATGGTTTGACACCATCCTTTAAAGGAATGGAAAGTTGTATAATGATGATGCCACATGCCTTGAGATATGTGTATGTACATGCAAACATACATGGATATTTTCTAAATATATGGATGCCATTTTTCTTTTCTGCCAAAGGATAGCAAGTTCCAAGATTCACAGGTTTTGGATTTTTAGTAGTTCCCAAATTTATCAAATCATGTTTCATTGAGGAGTTGTTGGTTGTGAAATTACTAGATCATTTATTTATTTTCTAGATCAAATAACTTCTCTAAAAGTTAAGACACCCTTTGGCACTAAATTCTCTTAAAATCTTTCATTCCATCTTGACAATTTTTTTATGGCTCTTTCCTATTCTTCCTTATCAATGACTGCATCCTTGAACATGTCCCCATAAGTTAAAAATTGAATTATCAGTTGATCATCATTAAAAACCATCTAGTTTGACATTGTCAAGTATCATTGAGCTAAAAAGTAGTTTAACTGGAAGTCCATTAGTAAATGAAGAAAATTTTGAAGCAACATTAACTAACAAATCAATAGCTGCATTTCTTGCATGGAATTCATTAATTAGCTTCAATACCTCTTACTAGTAACTTTCCAGATGGGGTGATAACTACTTAAAGAAATATTTTTACTAGCCTCAGTTATCTTAGACTCACCAAAATATTTCAATGACTTTAATTGTTAATAATCTCATTTTCCATATCTTGAATTAAAGCCTTAGATTCAAAGGTGTTATTGGTGCATTCAAATTCTAATCTACATGAAATAAGATGACATTTTCTCTGTTGTGGTTTTGATCAAAATACAACCATCCTCTGCGCCTTCTTGGGACTTAGATCCATTGAAAAACAAAGTCTGAATGTCAATATCTATATCTATGCCAGTTGAAAATTTACTCACTTCATCTACTATAACATAATTATCATTTTCATAAATTTGAGTAAAGTGAAGGAGTTCAAATTGTTTGTTGGTTCTCAAGGTTGATTCTTTTCCTATATAATTTCCCATTTCGGTCTCTAGGAAATAATTTCCTAGAATTGATTGTGTAAAATGTACATGTTTGTTATATCATTCCAATTATGTGACTCTATGTTTCATGTGTGTTTTCCTATCAATATAAATATGGTTTTGTAATTCCTTTCATGGTAGCCACAAATGAGACCAATTAGTAGTCAAATATCCTTGGAGATTTTGAGACTAATCTCTACTAAGTAGAAAACCATAAGATTCAAGTATATCAACAATGATGATGCCTATTATTTGATATTATTTTGGGTTATAAGACACTTATATTAGTACATTTTTAAGTTTTCACATCACCTTCACGTCTGATTCATTCAACAAAATAATTTGTGTTGAGCACTTGGATGGGATGAAATTGATTTTATTACAAACAAAAAAAGGGATTGAGTTCGACGATGTTCCCATGCCAACCAAACAATTGTGTACATTGTGAAATTTCAAAAGTCAACATAAATGGAGGGGGTTGTTTCCTATTAAAACATCTTATATAACAATTTTCTGTTTAGGTTTTGAATTTAATTTATATACAAATAGTATTATTCTTTCAACAAAATTTCCTTGCAACTCTAGTATAATGTGCCTCCCAAATTAGCTTTCCATGCTTGCTTGAAGGAACATAGAGGTGGCCCATATGGCATAAATGTCACATACCCAGAAGCATCTTTCCAATATGGAGACACCGTGGTACTCAATTTATAAATAAAAATTCCATCCCTAGTACTGATTCTGAATTTTCCCTTCCATTGATTGATTATTCCATATTTTTTAACAACAAAAGTATTTATATCTACATAACAATCAAGTATCTAAAATATCCATTCTAATCTATGTAATTATTTCTATCATGAATGCACCAAACTCATGCTTAGCAAATACACGCACAAAACATTTCCAGAAATAGTAATTTAAACAAATATATATTATAAATATAAACTATGGAATTAATACACATTTGGCACTTATGTTTATAAATGTTCTCCAACCAATTGAAAACGAAGGAAGTTCCTCCCAGCCATAGGCACTCTATCAAGATTGCTCGTTCTTTCACATATGCCACCCTTGAACTAGTGTTATTAGCCAATGGAGGGTGAATTCCCAATTCCTTTACTCAAACACACTTGGAGTACCCAAAGTGTAGAAACTCTCTCCATAACTGTCCCCACCCCTACATTCATCCCCCATTAAACTGTACACAACACAAGGGATTATACCTCCTTTTCTTCTACAGGGTCCCACGCGCTATCCAAAGCCATTTCTAGTTCTCCAATATAGGTTTGTCAAGGAGTCTCCATGTTAGGGTCCTGGATAGTCCAACTGTAGGTTAGGTCTCTCTCACATGGGCGCTGCGACCATTTTCCACTAGTTTATCAGGGTACTTCATGTGAGAGGTTACGAAACACAAGTTTTCCTTTGGCTTACCAAATAGAACTGTTATGCATGAAAGATACCCCCTTCCTCCTTGATGGAATGATTGATGAATACATGATTATTGATTGAGTTTCTAACAAGTTATATGGATGATCTTTTCTTGACAACTGTCTTTCCCATAAGTGTCCACTTTTCCCTTCTTAATCCCACATTAAGATAATTAATCATATGATTAGTTAAGTTGACACCTTACGCCCAAGATAAGTGAATTTGGGTTAGAAAGATGAAGGACAGGGGGTTAGCTACATCACCTCTTATCCTCTCTCATTTTCCCCATTTTTGGAATCATATCTCCCCATCTATTCTTCATCCCTCTCCCCTTGTAGTTGTCAGGGATTTTTATATTAAAAGGTATGCACAATATTTACAACATCCATGGTCTCTTGGACCATATAAGTTTAGAATTTAGATGTTACATCATTACATACATATTCCCATATTGTGGTCTGAAAATTTGGGTGTTACATTACCCTCCCCCCTCACCCCCTTAATTTATGCATAGTCCTCGGTGCATATAAACAATATGTACATGTACACAAGTTTACAAAAAAATATTTCAAAAAAAATATGGGTATACCTCCTGCATCACATCCTCTATTTCCCATGTTGTTTCTTTAGGGCCGTGGTATGTTCATTGCAACTTTATCTACCTTATTTATATATTCTTAAGCAATGTGACCTTCATGTTGAGGGTGCGTACTTGTTGCACCAAATTTTATCCTTCCAGTTCCTCTTGAATTACAACTCAATCAAGAATGCAGTTAGGACAAGGCATATATTTTGTCAATAATGACACATGAAATATATTATGCAAATTTACGTAGAAATGCAATGCAATATCATATGCAACAAGCCCTATCTTAGCTAATATTTCAAATGCTCGACAATGTTTAAGTGCTATAGTAGGACAAATTTTGAGTTTCAATGAGATATTCTTTGGCCTAACTTTCAAATACACATGTTCACCAACTCTGAATTTTCTTAATGCTCTACCCTTGTCTGCATAACTCTTCTATCTATCTTGTTCCTTGTTCAAATTATGCATGATCTTTACAATATTCTCTTCCATCTCCTTAAGCAATTCTAGCCCAATTACTATTATGTTTGCTGGATCGTCCCAATTGATTGGAGAATTGCACTTTATGGCATGCAAGGATTCAAAGATACTCATCTTTATAGAATAATGATATACATTTTTGTATGAAAACTCCACCAAGTACAAATAATCTTCCCATTTATATGGTTGATCCATCATATATATTCTCAACATATCCTCAATAGCTTAATTCAACTTTTTAGTCTTCCCATCCATCTATGGGTGATATGTCGTACTTAGATTCATATTTGTGCCAAATCATTTTAACAATCCCTTACAAAATTTTGATGTAAATTTTAGATCTCTATCTAATACAATAACCTTGGGTATCCCATGCAATCTGATGATTTTCCTCATATAATCTCTACTATGTTAGATTCCTTATGTGTTGACTTGATTGGAATAAAGTGAGCAACCTTCATTAACGTATCCACCATGATCATGATCGAATCATGTTGCTTCATTGTCCTAGGCAACTTAGTAATGAAATTAATGGCTACCACATCCCATTTCCACTATGGTATCGATATTGGATGAAGCAAATTTGCTAGATGTTTGTTCTATTTCTACCTTATGATATTCCATGCACCTTGCTCCATACTCAACAATGTCTTTCTTCATCCCTAGCCAAAAGTATTGAATTCTAAGTCCAATAGGGTTTTTTAATATAGACATATGATATACTATATAATTCTAAGTGACTATGCACCTTTATATCCCTTATCTGATGTTCCATTCATTTTCTATTAAATTATTGAATTGCCAATCTTTAAATTTTGGAGTTCTTTCATATTTGAATTTTTTACCAAAAAATGCTATCTCACAAACGAAGAAAAAATGGAAAGAAATTTGATTAACCAAAGTTGTCTGTCTCAATGATTTGGGTAAAATGTTGAGTTCACAATTTTTTTTGGTTTCGACATCTTGGGCCACTTTTACCTCCTTGACGATTTCCAAGCTCGTGAAAGTGACACTCAAATAGCGAATTTTGACATGCTTTTGTGCTTATGCTCCAAACCCTTCATAATTTCATTAAAACCAACCTATTTTATTTCCTTCCTAGAAAATGACTACACCATAACAATTTCATCCCAAATAGAGTCATCGTCAAGTCATCAGACATGAGCCAGAAAAAAACACTATTTGACCAATATTTGTGGAAAAATAGAGAAGAATAGGCCCATGCCCATTTTTGTCAATATTGTATTCCTCCCCAGTACTAACAAAATCCCAAAGTTTTAGTGAATTTTGAGTTATTCTACTCTTTTTATGGTCAAAAGAATTTTTTAGCTCCAATTTTTTAATTTTTAATTTAACTTTTCTATTTTTGATGACATGGTAAGATTCCAACTTGGCATGACATGTGGCTTATATGTTACAGTGGTTTCCTAAATGTTATCATCAGAAACAATAGTGTTACTCACTGCCTCTTCCATGTCATAATCCTTAAACAAAACCTTCCAAGTCATCATGATTCCATACGATTTATGCACTGCTATTTTAACCTCCACATAAAAGAATCCCATGAACAACTAGAATCAACTAATCTCATATCCCAAAATGATATGGTTTGTTCATGGGTTAGTCAAGGTAGTTCCACACATGTGAGACCCCCCTACAATTCACTTGCATGAATAGTTAAGATCTCACAATCTTGTGGACCCAACTTAATCTAAGTAGTTCGCGGTGACACCCCTTGTGTTAATTATTGTGCACCTTTTCATGTGTAAATGGTCAAAATATTACTAATCAAACATGCACAATAAATCATATCCATTCATGTGAGGATCCTTTGGATGATGTACAAACATTTCATATTTGCTTGAATGCCAAGTTCATGCGATAGAACATGCACGACAAAATCTCAGTTGTTCACGACAATGGTCCTTCTGTTAAGGCTCACACATCTCTATTTGTGTGAATGGTCATGATCCAATGCAATCTAGGCAATTCATGGAGGACTACCATTTGATAACCTCCGATCATGTTGAACTACGCAAATGACTTAGATTTAAAGATTTGATTTGCTCGATAAAATCTGGGTCGTTCACAACATCAACTGATTTATGTCTTTCCTTTGTGGATGCCACCTACACATCTAACCCTTGATGGAATTGCCACCTGTAAACTCACTCCACATGGTTGATCCACGTCATACCTCCTGCCCATGTGGCACTTGTGGGCTCACATCAAATTTTCATTTTTTAATAATTTCTTAAAATTTGAAATTTTGCAACAAGTGGTTAACATAAAATTGCATTTGGCATTCTCCCATCAACAAGTGTTTACACGAATTTCACACATGGCCTTTTCCCCAAACTAGAATCTTTTCTATCAACTAACATAAATGGTAATTTCCATTAGCTAACAATATTGTAAATTTTTTACAAGAGTTCAATTTCTTGCCCGATTTTTTTTAGACCCAAAATTTCTCATTCATGATTTTTTTTTACCATCTCTTAGAGTGGTGGTTTTGACAATAATATCTAGGAAATATAATACCTTGAGTTTTATCATAGGTAGTTTTTCAAATAGTTTTCTTGCAAACTGTATATTTCACCCAATTTTTTAAGAGAGGTCATTGAAACCTCATGATATATTTTTTCATCTACCTCTTAATATTTCTTTTCCATTATTGCCTAGCCATTCAAGCAAGTGACCAATTCTTAGTTTAGATCCTTGATTTAAACATCTAGAGAATTCAACATGGTCTTCCTAATAAAAATATCTTATGTATTCTATCACTGCACTTTGTGTGTAACGTCAATTATGGTTGTAGAGAGCAATTATTTCCCATGTAGTCATAGTGCTACAACTTGCAGCTATACCACTTTGTCACATATCCAACTACCTCTTTCCACCATGGAGACCATGGGGTACCCAATTTACACACAAAAATTCCATCCCTATTATAGATTCCGAATTTTCCGTTCCATTGACCAACTAGTCCACAATTTTTAACCATCGAAGTATTTATACCTACATAGCAACTAATTTATGTTATTATTTCCACCATGAATGCATAAAATTCATTCTCGGTAATTACATACACACAACATTTCCGTAAACAATAATTTAAACAAACACATACCAAAAATATAAACCACGACATTCATACACATTTGATACTTATATCTATAAAGTTCCTGCAACCAATAGCAAGTGGAGGACGTTCCTCCCAACCATAGGAACTATAAAAAAGCTTACTTTTTTCGTTCACAAAGGCCACCCCTCAGTTGGAGTTATTAGCACAGAAGGGGTGAGTTCTCAATTCCTTTACTCAAACACTATCATACTAACCAAAGGTGTAAAACCCCCCTTCACAACTATCCCCACCCCTACACTCATCCCCCATCAACCTACACAACACAAGGAGTGGGGCCCCCTTCTCCATTCCATAGCCCCTTAGTCTATCCCCATCCCCTTCTAGTGCTCAAGTACAGGCCACGGCGAGGAGTCTATTTTTTAGGGTCCTGGGATAGGTCCCTCTCGCATGGGAACCAATCCCATTCACATCAAATTTTTAGGGGGATTCGTGCGAAAGGTTTTGAAACACACATTTTCCTTTGGCTTACCAACCATAACTACAATAGCATGAAGGATCCTTCCTTCCTCCCTAATGCATGATGAATGAATGATAATTGAGTAAGTCTCAAACAACTTATATGCATGATATTTTATTTACAAGTGGATTTTCTAGAAGTGTCCACTTTTACCTTCTTAATCCCATGGTTAATTAAGGTGACACCCAACACTATGCTTAAAATACTTTGGGTTACAAAGGACAATGAAGGCTAAGGATATTAACTAGAGTCATCACCTCTTAGCCCCTCCCACTTACCCCACTTATGGAATCATACCCGCCCATCTCTTCTTCATCCTTCTCTACTTGCAACTGCTAGGGATTTTTATATTAAAAGGTATGTATAATATTTACAATATCTATGGTCTCTTAGACTATATGATTCTAACATCTAGTGTTTAAAGCATTACATATTCCCATCTTGGGGTCCAAAAAATGGGGTGTTACAATAAAAATTAATTCTAGAGATGGAATTTGAGATTGGTCTTCTTGCCTACAATGCTTGATAGGTAACAACAAGGTTAGGGTCACCACCATACAATTGAGGCTACTTAGAGGTCTCTTGTCCATAATATTTGAGCACATAAGTCAACATGGAAAAAAAATGTCAGATAAGTCAGTCTACAATTCGATTTGTGCTACCCTTCTTGTTCTTGTGTTTTAGGTGGAATTGTTTTAGGTGTGAAAATCAATTTACAGGCTGATCTTTCAAAGAAAACATTATCCTTACAAAAATTGTTAAGCAAAAACTAGCATAGATCACTTAAAAAAACATTGAATTGATGCACACAATAAACATCTATTGAATAATAGTACATCGCCCAAACTTAGGCTATGTAATAGTTGTCCAAATATATAATTACATCTACGATTTGAAATCCAAAGAAGGCATTCGAAATCCTCACAAAAGAAGGCTTACTAAATATGAACACCCTCCCCCAAGGTGGCTAAATCACTTTCCAAATTACTCAAGAGGATTACGAATTGGATAAAGAAAATATGGTAGGAGATGAGTGATGGAAAACCAATAAGATGATGGATTATGAAGAGAAAAACATGGAGGATGAGTTGGCAAAAAAAAAGACAGTTTCCAAATAAACTACCTTTATCCTTATCCACTAAAAATAAAAAAAAGAAGGACAAAACAATCTAAACCAAGAAAGTGCTCTTACTATTCCTGGACAGTATTAAAATCAAACAAAATATTATCCAAAATCTATCCAAGTGTGCTCTTGTGGATAATCATGGATAGTGTGGGCCAAAAGTGGCAAAAGGTGTCCAACTACCTAGTCAACACCTAGGAAATTAATCAAATATGACTAATTATCATATCATAAGTATGGAGTGGGTTTTTAATATTTTAAAAGTAGGTATGTTGACCACTTATGATGGTGGTAATTATGTAACTTTCCCCAAGTTTACATGAACTCCAAGGCCTCATGATCGATATGGATGATCATCTCCTTCCCTAGGATGTTTCATTGACAACATACCTGTTATAATACCTCGAGTTTCACTTGGAATATATTAAATCAAATCATGTAAATGATGTAAATATGTTAGTATGGATTCTTAGTGCAGAGATCAAGGCCAAGGGCCAACTAATGAATGTCTAGGCATGCATAATGTAAATATTTTTATATGGATAGTGTGGTTTGATTATCATGCCACTTTGAAATGCATTGTAAATATTATGTTGGAAAATAATATAATGGTCCGAGATGGTTGTGTAAAGAACACTTGAGGGGATATGATTCCACTAGAGGGGAAGAGGAAAGGGGGCCTATGGGAGACTAAATTCTCTAGGGATGATTTTAAGAACCCCTAGATTTATATGTATAAAAAATGGGTGAATCTCTTCGATATATAGGAAAATTTGAAGGCGAATTTATCAATAATATAATATGTATATATAAAAAATTTGGTGAATCTTTCTTTTTGTTATATAATGTTGTAAAATCTTGGTGAATCTTTCATTTTATTATATAATTTTGTAAAATATTGGCGTTTCTTTCACTAAGTTATAAGATGTTGTAAAATCTTGGCGATTCTTTCACTAATTTATAAGATAATGTAAAATCTCGACGAATATTTCACTTCATTATAAAAAATTGTAAAAAATGGTGAATCTTTCACTAATTTATAAAATATTGTAAAAATAGAGGAACAACAACATTAGTCAAATAACATGAATCACATCATCAACTACAGAACATGTAGACTCACGAGTCACAACTAGAAGTTGTCAGTGAAACACAATTGCAATGACTAGATTCAGGGCAAGTGGGGACTCCACTTGTTATCTCGTCCCTTAATGGTCCAACGGACATATGAGGACCTGAATCTTGACAAATCTATAGACTAATAGAATCAGACATTATACTCGATCTTGGCCTCTTAGATTTAACCAATTTTTGCATCTAAAACTTGCTTCACTCTTTTGTTTTGTTCTCTCCTTCAAACTATAATCAGTCTTCCAACTAAAACATCCAGGTTGAACACTATTACAGATTCTTTTCAAGAACATAGCACAACATATAACCTATCACAGTCATCACGTAATATGTATAGCCTCTTCATGCGAGAATATTGGATTATGGAAAGGACAAGTCACCAAAGTAACAAATGCCATACCTTGACAGAGAGTAGGTTAGAGTGTTGTAGGTTGAGGTTAGATACATACAATATTAAGCAAGATATCTTAGTCACCATGTGTGAAGACCCCAGTAGGATAGTAGCAGTGATATTTAGCCCCAAAAACAACTTATCAACATTAAAAGATCGCAACCCCCTCTAGCATAATTAACACCAAAAAAGTCATGTCCAGAAAGGTAAGGTCAAATTAGCCATGACCTAACTAGGATATGTTACCACAATCCACTTTAAGGATGAGGGAGGTCATCACAGTCCATGGACTAGCTAGGAGAGATCATACATAGTCACAATACATTAGGATAGACCTTACACAGTAAAAAATAAGGCTTAGCATCCCCAGAGGGATGGCGCCAAAGCTAAAAGTCTAAGAGTATACCACATAAATGAACATAGCCAATATTTTCAGCAACAAAATAGTCTTGGATCAACCTAATACAGTCATGGGTCAGCTTCATAAAGCCACGACCCAACATGGCAGTAGGAGAAACACCACACATTCCACAGGTTAGATGCATAAGGTCACTTCTCGACAAGAGAGACACCACACAGTCCACGAGTCATATGCATAAGGTCACAAATCAACACAACTCGTGATTCAACAGAGAAGGGAGCACAAATCAATCCTTAAACTCATATATGGTAACCCAAGGATGAAGCAATGAAACCCTAGCAACATACTCAAAGCCAAATAGAAAAATCCGAGTTGAGATGTATCTTCTTGGATGGATCCATAATGAAGGATAAGACTTATTTTTATAACTTGAAAGTGTTTCAAAATTAGGGGAAAAAGGTTGTTATCATCCCTGACAAATGCTATTAAGGACAAACATTTAATTAATAAATGAGTCTATGGTACAAAAATTTCATAAGCACATTTATTGATTTCCTATACTAGCCATTATCTCAAATGTCCATAAGAAGAAGCTATGACTAAAGACATTTCATTCAATATTCACTCAATGAATGAGAAACTATGGTACAAAATGTCATAAGTACATTGATTGGCTACCTATGCTTTCCATTTTCTCAAATATGCATCACAAGAAGCTATGAGTTAAGACGAATTGTTCTGCTTGATCTATTATTTTTCTGCAGAAAATAATGATCATAAGAGAAACTATACAAAAGGAAACCCTCAGGAAATCTAGTAGAACCTATACAGTTTGATTTGCATGACATCATCTCAACTCAAACAAATGCTCATCATTAGAAATGTGAAGTGAAAGTCAAAGATTGGTCAACAAGGTTTCTTGCTCCCAAGTTATGTGTACATATGCATACAAAGGTCTCATTGAATATACCTCACTTAATCCTGAAAGAAACCTCCAAGAGAAAAGAACCCAAGGATGAGACAGAATGTTTTTAAATCAAGCAAACAACATTCCTAAAAATAGTGCATTCCATCGAGCAGAGTGACACACAATAAGTGCTCCAACAACTGGCATAAATCTCCTAAGCGCTACAACCTAGATGATCATTGATGATTCCCTAGTGATGATGCTTCATGTAGTATGTGGATTGTTTGACCTTGAAATAGGGCCTTGTTTGGTTTCCATTTATTTATACAGCTATTCCAGGCACAAAGAATGGTCACATATACAATTGTGAATCACTTCATATTGGCCTTTTGAAAAAGCTGCAATATACCAAAGTTTGCTATGGAGATTAGAATTTAAAATCTGCTAGCGTTTTAGGTGCATGATGCTAATCACAACCACTGGAAATGTCATCCACCACAGTTAAACAAATATGTCCAAACAATCTTTGTTTCTGGGGTATAATCTATGTGGAAGAGCAAGGATGCCATATAATGTTTCTATGCTCACTCCAAGGGATGCCATAAACTGCTGCTGATGAAAATTGCTGCCAATTATCCACATTTTGTTGGTGTGATTATCCAAGGAATGTATTCAAACTGTTGCTTCATTTGATGCGTATGTTGCTGGTTCAATTTTATTAGGAATTTCACCTTCAAGACAACCTCAATAAACCCTAAAACACACCTTATCTGTCTGAGTTTTAATGTTAAACCTAAATTATTTTTCGCTTTAGGTTTTCTATTTTGATTATCACGGGTTTAGACTTGGAAATCTACCAATGATATATTTTTGCAATTATATGTTTTTGGCTCAAGACTTTTTCCATTTCTTCTATTTCTTTACATTCTCTTATTGGTCATACTAGACTTAGTATTTTAGCCAAATATGAGCATGTTGTGGAGTGTGATCTTGAAACAACAACAATAAAACCTCATTTTTACTCATATATGGGTATATTTTTGGTGAAACCATGCATCCAATCCACTAAGAAAGGGGATTTTGAGCAGTCCAGTTCCCTGTAGCAACACTTCTAGGCAATTTTGTGCATGATTCAACATTGTATTAACCCTCAAACAATAATAAAACATAGTAAATCTCAATTATGTGTGATTTTAAGGTCATAACAAAAAAAAACACAATATGGGCATGTATGGGGTTTATAAATCAATTTCAAACCTGTTTTAGACTTCCCAACAATAGTGGGAAGCATAATAAACAAACCTGGGAAACCTATGAATGAAAAGGAAGCAAAGAAGCAAGTTGGGCATGACTTATCCCTGTCCCTAACCTCATGTGGAGACATGGAAGCCATCATTCCACTCTAGAGACTCCCTTATGGAAGTCATTTGGCTTGAAGAGACTTAAAAAGATAAGGCTTCCAACCTTATTAAATGAAATAGAAAGAAAAAATACAGAATTTAACACCTTAAGACAAGAGTTGCATGAAAAAATTGAAGAAATATGTGATAGAGAAGCAATAATAGATGTTTTAAGACAAAACAATGTCACTACAAAATTAATATAATATTAAAACAAAACTAAACCACCAAATAGCAAGCTAATTTACCTTTGGAATCTGTTGCCCTAGCAATCATGATTCAAGCAAATTGTTCCATGCTAAAATAAGACCTGAAATGAGAAAAGTTTGAAAATATCCAAACTCACTATTTGTGAAACTGCTTCCACACATTATGGGGGAAAACTTAAAATAACATAATCACGACCTCTCATTAGTGTGTCATGGTGCTCAGGCTCCACATTAGAGTCTTAACACATGAGATCCACTACTAAATCTGAATTGTAATACTGGGATGCGTCTTTAGCAAAATAGGCATAGTAGACAAATGATCATATGGCTCCCTTAACAAAAGTTCTAGGAAGCTAAAGGAGGTGGCATCTAGGACCATCCTTGCAGTTGTGATTAGTGCTACAGGAAGGCATGATTGTATGAACAAATTTGTGCAACTGGGTGGGTTTCCTTTATTGAATGAGTGGTTGCAAGAATCCCATAAAGGAAAACTCAGAGACAGTGGAATTTAAAATGAATTCAACAGAGCTATAGATGACCTAATTTTTACCTTGGTCTAGGATCTAGAGAATATTCCTGTAGAATTTGATGCTTTGATATCTAACATGCCCCAAGGTCAG
The DNA here is from genome assembly GCA_001517045.1 of Pseudotsuga menziesii. Taxonomy (NCBI): domain Eukaryota; kingdom Viridiplantae; phylum Streptophyta; class Pinopsida; order Pinales; family Pinaceae; genus Pseudotsuga; species Pseudotsuga menziesii. The sequence continues at coordinate 115,562 of LPNX010196373.1, forward strand.
TGAAAATTTTGATATCTCACACAAAAAGGAGAGGAGTGGAAAGGTGGCGTATAAGTTAGTTGCTACTGATGTGAACATGATATAGCAAGATGGGGAATTCATGAGCGAAAATGTGGCCTATACAAGATGCAAACGTGGCCTATCAATATCAGAAATTCAAACTTTGTAGGCTCCTAAGTGCTACTGAATGATATGCATGCATGATATTTACACAAATTGACACTTAACTTAGGGCCTTTTATAAGAGAAATTCATACTTTAGGCCATTTACTAGATTTCGATGAGAATTGCACACTGAAGTACATGGTTCCCTCCTCGGCCTTTTATCTATATAAATTCATACTTTGAACCACCTACAACTACCTGATTTTGTATGGTTGTGCTGGCTTAGATGCTTCCTCTATTGTTATATATTGGTATCGATCTGGAGAAGGGTCAATAAGAAACTGACTAGAGTGCAATCTTATCCCCTTGGACGAAATGAAGCTTGTGGGTCAACATACCTAAAAAAAAAAGGCAGGGAGTTGTTAAGGATTTGTTCTATGTGTTGTTCTCGATTATTCCCCATGCCTGGGAATGAGGGAGTGATTCTAAGAAAGCGTGTTAACTTTTCGATTAACAGGAAGGAGTTGGATGTGTCCAATTGTGGCCAATTGAATGACCACAATTATGAAATGTTGCAGCCATTCCACATCTATTGGCATTGATCAAACAATAATATCACCATACCTTGCCAAAAGATATATCCTCAAAATATAGAGAGATTTAAACAAATTCCTCAAAAAGTGGATTGCATGGACATATTTGCCACTACCATGAGGATATCATGGATATCAGTGCTACAAATGGTCCATTAGTTGTTACAATAATGGAAAATTTTCATACAAATTTGTGGTAGAAACATGCTAAACCCAAAATTCAACCCAACTTCCAAAGACTCATAGGAAATGGGCATTTTTAATGGCTTGAATAATTGCAAATTCATTATGAATTCCCTTTGCAAAGATAATATGGCCATGGTATTCTAGGGAAGTGTTGGGACATTGACACTTTGGGTTCTTAGAGGGGATATGAATCCATATTTGAGCAGCTATGGACATAGACCCAACGATATAAATGAACAAAGAAGGCTTAACTATGATTGTGCTTCTCAGCAAGCCCTTTATGGCATAGATAATAATGCAATGTATCAAAGAGTTGGTCCAAGGAATATGGGCACACCATTTTCCCCATTCATTCCTCCAAATCATGGTTTAATAAATCACTTGAAAAGCAGTGAATTTAAAGGAAACGAAGAATTTAGATGGACCTATGTGCAAAAAAATAGCAAAGATGCATTTCTGGGTGTGTTTGTACCCTCCTAGTAGTAGTATACCAACCTCTTTTTAAATCTAGGTTAATATTCATCCTTAATAAATCATTTCCATCATATTTGCATGATGGTATTCCACAATTTTGAAGTGTTTCTAGCATAATTATGGAGGTTTGTTGCACTATGATGAGGAGCCTCCCCTGCTTGAGCTCTTGTCAACCCTAATGTTTAGCTCTTTCTTAAGTTTGTATTATTCCCTAATAGATGCACCAACATGTGGGAAATCATACACGTGAAAATAATCTTTGAGAGGTCTTGAAACTTGGATTAGAGGCATTTTTGTAGACTTTTCAGTGCAACATCTATCGTCGTATGTATTCTCTTTGCAATTAGAGGAGTTTTCCATCATTTGGAGAGGATCCTTGCCCATGGACTAGGGTAAGAGCATATGCTTGGTGGAATTAGTTAGGGGGCATCTCAATATTACAATTTGTCCATTTGAAGTTGGGATTTAGGGTCTTCTAGCGATCAACATTCAACTTCAAGAGACTTTTTGGAATATGAACTTAGATTGTTATGCACCCAGCTTGTTAGGGTCCATAACTTCTCTAGCATAGTTGCATCCCTAGAGCATATGTATCATCATCATTTGAAGGAGGCCACAAATTAGGGCATGATCTATCTTCCTAGAGCAACATTTCCCTTAAAGTGAAGCTTGTAATATAGATTGGGCTTTTTATATCACTTATTATTGCACTTTAAAGGAATTTTCCTCATATAAAGGATAATCTACCACATTTGAGGAGGTTTCTTGAGAAATGAAAATAAATAAAATGAAGAAATAAAAGACATATGATGCACAAATTATAAAGGAAAGGAAATACATAGTAAGAGTGCCTAAGCAAAGAGTTTTGCCAGATATGTATTGTGTATCAATGTAGATAGACTCACTGTATTCAACCTAGACTAACGACACAAGCTTGGCTTGATATTTTTATTGGTTTGAGTAAAAAAACTCCATCAATGAGTCAAACTCACAACCAATGTGTCAAACCCAAAGGAACTAGAAAATCCCATGTATAACTACACATTAAAGTATTTTGGAGACCCGAGTACATATTTTTCCTTGGTTTCCTTTGAACACGAGAAAATTGGTAAAGATTTTTAACATAGTTGAAAATAATATAAAATTGAGGACATATTTTCCCCTGGAAAGCCTGTGTGTTAATTGTGTGTTTTTGGGACTTGTGAGTATAGATTTTTCATTGACTTCTTTCCAATATAGAAAAAATTCTCAATAGTTTCAACACTAGTTGAAAACAAGATAAAAAAATGTGGATAACATTTCAGATTGAGACTTTTTGGAATATGAACTTAGATTGTAATGCACCCAGCCTGTTAGGGCCCATAACTTCTCTAGCATAGTTGCATCCCTAGAGCATATGTATCATCATCATTTGAAGGAGGCCACAAATTAGGGCATGATCTATCTTCCTAGAGCAACATTTCCCTTAAAGTGAAGCTTGTAATACAGATTGGGCTTTTTATATCACTTATTCTTGCACTTTAAAGGAATTTTCCTCATATAAAGGATAATCTACCACATTTGAGGATGTTTCTTGAGAAATGAAAATAAATAAAATGAAGAAATAAAAGACATATGATGCACAAATTATAAAGGAAAGGAAATACATAGTAAGAGTTCCTAATCAAAGAGTTTTGTCAAATATGTATTGTGTATCAATGTAGATAGACTCACTGTATTCAACCTAGACTAACAACACAAGCTTTGATTGATATTTTTATTGGTTTGAGTAAAAAAACTCCATCAATGAGTGAAACTCACAACCAATGTGTCAAACCCAAAGGTACTAGAAAATCCCATGTATAACTACACATTAAAGTATTTTGGAGACTTGAGTACATATTTTTCCTTGGTTTCCTTTGAACACAAGAAAATTGGTAAATATTTTTAACATAGTTGAAAATAATCTAAAATTGAGGATATATTTTCCCCTAGAAAACCCGTGTGTTGATTGTGTGTTTTAGGGACTTGTGAGTACAGATTTTTCACTGGCTTCTTTCCAATATAGAAAAATTCTCAATATTTTCAACACTAGGTGAAAACAAGATAAAAAAATGTGGATACCATTTCAGATTGAGGCTTCTTCACTAAGGGAAAATGTAATTCAATCCATTCTGGATATAGTTATAATTATCAAAAGGACATTGTTGTTCATTTTAAGAAGACTACAGTTGAAGAGTTGGTTCATGGAATTCAAGGAAGTTCCTAAGAGATATTGTAGAGTCCTCAAAGAAGTTTGATCCATTATGAATGATTGAAGGTAAAATACGCAATAACATGAAATGTGATGGATACCAAAGTTCATATTTTGTTAGTTAGTATAATACATTGTACCATGATCCATCATTTTAAGTTCAAGACTTTGATATCGAATATTGCTAGAAATTTTGATTGCAATCCCTAATATCTTACTTCATTCTTACTTCGGTGACAAGTTGGACTTGTCTTAAGGCACAAAACCAATTCTATTAACCTCACATTGGAACGTTAATTTTATTTATTCTGAAAAGCCAAAAGAAACAAATTTCTTTCTTTAGGCATTGAGAGGTTTTTAAATTTAACCTAAAATTCCAAATAAACATTTTTTCTTCTAGGATTTTCCTGTACACATCAAAATGATATTGACAATTCCATTGTAATTTAATATTCATTTTAACTAGTAAAAGATCATTTTTAAAATGCAGTAATTTTTTTCGCAATATTTTTTTCTATCATTCAGTTATATAACATCACTCTATGTAATGTGCTAACTTTGGATTTTAATTCTCATCTCAATTTGAAGCAACCTTCAGGATGCAGAAGCCAATTTAGCTATCAAAGCCAGTGTTTTGAACTTGGAGTCTAACATAAGGTATGAGATAGGGTTTTGGAATGAAAAGGTAGCCATGGAAACATTTTTTTATCATGTTTGGGAAGTATTTTTAGATTATTGTTTTTATTGGCCAATCATCTAGTTTCCATCCTTCCAAAATTTCATTGGTTGAATCAAATCAGGTGGAAATAATATCATTATAGGCGTTAACTCCAAACTGGACACAACCAATGTTAGTTTTTTTTCCAAATCCAAATAATCCATCTATATATTCAATTGATCTAAGTTTTCTAAAGTCAAACTGGAAGACCTTAGTTCTGCAAACAATTGTTGGAACACCTTTCCAGATAAGTTGAGGGTGCTTCTTAGGAAATTGATGGCAGAATTCAACTAACATGTGGTATTTGTGCACATACAAGCAAGTTCTCTTACAACCCTAGATAGATGAGATATGTGTGTAATATAGATGTCTAAACTAAAATGGGAAAATATTTGACAACTAACCTCCAAAGTAAAAAAAAAGGGGGAAATTAGCCTAACAAATGAATAAATATATAATATAGAATATATCCGTCTTAACAACAGAATGAGAGGTTTATACTATTTTTTTCAATCCTCTCATTGCTTTATAGATCTGAGGTTAAGATGGATTTATGTTGGTATAGTGGAAATTCTATTGATGAGAGATGATATACTGTAAGTTCAAGTAAGAGTCCTTAACTTCCCTTCCGACTTAGTAACAATGGGAGCATGGGAAATCAATTGCAAGGGTTTTATCACTGATTCATATGCATTGGTGTCCCTTGCGCTAGTTGTAGCCTCTTATTATCCAATTTGGAACTTCAACAATGAAAGTAGACAACTCAAAAGTGGTTCTTGGTTCAAGTGATTGGACTATGACGCCTTATTGGTTCCCTTCCATGATAATATAACTACAAGAAGATTGTTGTACCTTTGATTCGTTCCATTGAGTCTAGATATATGTTTTCCTTATTGTTTTAGTCATCCATTGATATAGTGGCTTTGGGGTAAAGCAATTTAAGGAGGGAACACTATTGCAGTAACTCTAAATATGTATTGTAGTAACCCAGTTTTTGCCTAGAGACTAGAGTGCCCTATTTTGGGTGACTTTCTAGTTTTATAATGTATTTATATTTAATCCACTCTAGTTCAATTAGGTTGACCTTTAGTTCATGTTTTTTGCTATTTTTAGAGATTACCTGCCTTGGAAGCATCCTATTCTTGGAGACCTAGGAATACCACATGAGAAAGATTCCTCACCACTTAATTTGGGACTATCCATACATTATAGGTACTTAGCTAACAATTGAAATTATATATGCTCCCAATAGTGACATATACAATTGAAATTATATATTTATGTGATGCCCGTACTAGATCCAACTAGGTCTTAGATATGGATTTATAACATAACACGAGATTATGCAAAAGTGAGTGGTAGAACTAATGCCAGGGCCCTGCTTTGGATTCCAGTTCCAAATACCTGCTCTATATGGGGCTTGGAATTGAGTGCATAGAAACCGTCTAGAATTTCTACTGAGCTTAACATAGAGTAGCAACATTTACAACTAGATTTGTTCTAATGAATTAATATTGTCCTAACTCACCTCACCTGGTAGATCCATTACCTTAACTTACTGGGCATGTGGGAATTGGAAAATCTATAGCCCCCCCTTATTATCCCCTGAGGTATGGTCTAATGGTATGCATGGAACATAGATATGTGGATATCGTATTTGGATTATTCCCCTCTTTGTTGACGCCCCACCCATTTTATGTAGAGACAAAAGCTCTTGAAACACACCTCTCCCTTTTGTCGAGTGGCTCCTTCTAGAAGCTTCCATTCTTAGTGAACTTTCCATAGATTACACAGGATCACAAAAAGACAGTCCAAGCTCACCATAAGATTCTTTGCAAACTCAAGATGTATGGTAATGCACAACAAACAAGAAAAAAAACTTGAAATGAAGATGCCCATCTTCAACGCAATTAAGATGTTGTAAATCATAAAAATGGACTTGCCAATTGCATGTATAAAGTTCGAGTGTCTTTGCTAATAACAACGGTAATAAAGGTCACATGAAGCACTCAAGCATTTATTTTCTACCAGTAAACTAGAAACTATCCATCAACATTTTGAATAGATATCTGTGCCTAGAACTGAAATAATTCACATTTGTGTCTTCTTGGGAAAAGGAAATGTTACAAAGCATGGTCAGTGAAAATAATCCAAGCACCACGACCATGCAAAGAATGGGAATCAATGGATATCTCACTCTTATTATAGTTGATTGATTGTGTTTGTCAAGTGAAGGCTGGGCATCTTCTGAGAATACCAAGTTACGGGGTACAAAAAGAATTTAAAAAAATCTTCTTCAAAACAACAAAATGAAACTATTTATCCTCCACCCACAAGAAATCATTCATCATGCTCTGAAATTATTATCACTAAATGTTAGTTTGAGGGTGCATCAATTCTCTCTTACAAATAGTATGGCCATGGCTAGAAAATAAATGATCAAATCAGACATGGATTAACAACAAGATATTTGGCAGTGTATCAACCATAAATTTATGCTATCAGGGGCAGTCAAAGTCATCAACAACAACCCTATAACTATCAAGACATAAATTGTAGACCCGTCAGGACACTCATGTAGCAACAGATTAATATTCGGGGCAGTGAAAAGAGTTTTTTTAGAACCACTGGGTTAGTTCTGTGGATGAGAACATAGGTTGGTAACATAAGGAACAAATCTGGGCAGCAGCAAACCCTCAATATCCATACTTTGTAAGAATAACTAGGCCTCTCTTCTAGCAAGTACATTGTACCTAGGCTAGAAAATTGGCCTCAAATAATAGATCTACGTTCATTCCAAAATGAAATCATATCATTTTCAAGCACCATACAGTTTCTAAACTCCATGATTAAGAGGTATGGGGTCTAGGCATGAGACACCTATCAAAAGGGATTAACAATGATGGAAGAATGAAGGTTATTGAAGAGATCCAAGCCAACCTATCGAAACAAACAAAAGTTGTAGCAAGAAAGGATGATGCATCAAAGAGTGTTCTTAGTCAGATAAATAGTGACCTAGAATGACAAGACACACCTCATAAACCAACAATTAGAAGTATACAATAAATTTGTACCAATAAGAATGCAATGGAACGAAAAGGAAAGACACAATGCAATCAATGTTTAAAGTAGCTTTCCAAACAACATATCCTATTGCATTAAGGATCAAAACCTTACTTTGGTAGAAGAATTAAGGAGGGTCCAAGAAAATTACACAAAGCATGATCAAACTTGGTGACTCATGATGATTATCTCAAGGATGTCTCCTTCACATAATGGTGGTGTTCCTTTATCCAACCATGGACCACCTATTTATTTAAGTGAGACGTGGTTCCAAGTATTTTGGGAGTGAGATCAAGGCTGCACAAGTGTACAACCCCCGTGATCTCTAGTTGAGGCCCACACATTATGCACATATTTTGTAAGGAATCGATCCTTGAAATCACCCTTTCTCAAAATCTGAAACAAATGGTTTCTTTGATAACTAAAACCCTAGTTACAGGTTACGTACAAGATTTCACTATAATAGAAATGGCATGAGATCTTAGAGGCCAGACCTACCCAAATCTAGGCGACATCCATTTAAAAAAAATGCTTCTCATATCGAATTACAGTTAAAACTAAGTTATTGATAGCAAAATATTGAAATAAAAAATTGTAATCAAACTTCCACACCTTTAGTCCTACGCTTTGGAATCTTTGATTGCAAGAAAAATTAAAATCTCAAGCCTCACAAGCTGCAACTACCGAAATTATAGAACAACCTTTGAAATTGAAATTTGAAACCCTATTTTTAAAGAACTCCTGAACACGATATTTAAAACATATTAACCTTTGAATGGTGATTATGTAATTATATATAGGGACAAAACCATTACTATATTCCTTGATTCCATGATATATGGATGAATTTATGTTAAAAACTTCTCCAAATGGATAATCCAAGGACAGTTGTATCCTAAATTTACAAGACAAATTGGGGGCGATTGAGGCGTCAAAGACAAATTTAATTGATTTACATGGGCAAATGAAGGATTTTATTGAATCTTATGTGGGTGAAATCCATTTTCGAGCGCTCTCCCTCCTGGAAAATGGAGGGTGATCTCCATGTTAAATATTATTGTTAAATAAAAGTAGGACGAAATTTTTAATTTTTTTTAAATTGCATATAAAAATTTGCCCATGAAAATTTGAAAATTCCTTTAAATTCATCCACGGGCTAATATTTTCCCCTAAAATCATCCTTGAAATCCTCTATTGCCAAGGGTCAACCTTAGCACTCATCCATTTGCTTCTATTCTACTCAAATGATCCAATTACTTCCTTTTTTACTGTTTCACCCAATCATTGAATGCATGTGTGAGGTTGGTGGGGAAAGTATTTTCATGTAGTTATGGAAGCATGGGATGAATAGACTTCCATGATTGTTGTAATATTCCTATATCCCATGTTCATAAGTTATATCAGTTTTCTTTTCCACCATTATCTCATCGTTGAGGTATATTGCCCATTTTTCATTATGTTGATTTCTACCAATAGTTTTAGGCACTTCACATAATTATTTCTTTGCTGTTCATTCCATTTTTCCATTACCAAACTGTGCATAACCTAAAATTTTGAAAGATAAGGACCTTTAACTATTGATTCATGCTACTTTTGCATGCTCTAGAAGCCATGAAATAAGGTTATAGGTGGTTATCCAACAACATATATATCAAGTTGGACTCCTTATATGTAAACAATGAAAGCACCTATCAAGATGGATTGCCCAAGGGAACCGTGGATATGTGAAGGGGATGCATGAGCCCGGAATTTTGTTTTGTGGGGTAGGTATTGTTGGGGCCAAGGATGTGAGAGATAAGTACGATCTCTGCAGATCTATGCAAGAGAATTTGGCTAAGCATAGAGAACAGAATGGGTTGTGGAATGAGAGACAAGTATGTAGGAGTTCCCTTCACCATGGAGGCCTCATAGCCCAGCTTGGGGGTGGCCTCTCAACATAAAGAGTATACACTGGACATAGTGCCTACGGTTGGGAAAAATATCGCTCTTACACAACAATCCTCATATATTCTTTGTTTAAATATTAGTATTCTCTTGTATTTGAATGTGCAATGAATTTATTAGTATGCACGCAATGAATAAGCTAGTATATGCATGTTTTGTGTTTCGATAGAGTTTATTTCCACCATGTATTTTTATTTAGGAATCTACAAATGCATTTCATTCTTTAATAATTTTGTCTTATGCCACGAAGAAAAATTAAAAACCCCTTATCCCATTCGTTGGTTAAATTTATGGATGGGGACATGACACCTACAAGATGGAGTATATTTGTTAAATTTGTGAACCATTCATCTAAAGGAAAATTAGAGCAATTGAGAAGTATAATTATATAGAGGAATATCAAGAACAATGTACATCGAACAAGACAAATTTGAGACAAATCTAATAAGAATTGATTCGTTAATTACAACATTAATATTCATTCATTCTAGCAGTAATACAACAATGTTACAATAAGGAGAATTCAAAACAAGTGGATAAGATTCAAATCTAGAAACTAAACCTGACTGATTGGCTAACTCAATGTGTCTAAATCACTGCATGGGAGCCACTAGTCTAACTCCTGATGTCTAAATCAGTCTTACAATTAATTAAACTAGTTAAACCAGTTAAACTGGTGAGGTAGGTGGAAAAGGGTTCCACTTCCCCATGCAACCATGCAAAATTGGCCCTAGACTAACTGAGAGTGATCTAATTGAATGTAACTGGAGGTTGACTCAGCATAACTTCCTACCTACCACAACCAACTGATGGAGGCTGTTGGTGGCACTTAGAGTGGACTCCTATAATATAGGGATTGGTCTCAGAGGCATATTAACTCATGCATGCACATGCAGTAAGTGGCAGTTAAACTCTATATGTGTTCCCCACACTCTAGTATAGTAATAATGTCTCCCTAAGTTAGACAATATGGTCAAATAGAATATATATGGACAAGGGAGGATTATTTAATCCTAACACCCCCCCTTAATTCTAACTTGGACAACTTTGGGCCCTGGAAACTAGGCCAAAAGTCACTCATACAATCTAATGAAAAAATAAAAGATGCTTAATAAACTAAGGAAAGTGGGGAAAACCTCATGGGAACACCCCCCCCCCNGTAGCTATGTGGAGCAGCCATGCAAAATCATGGTTCTTCTATGCATCAACATCCTTATACTATGCATGTGATCCTTTCCATATTATTCTAATATGTTGAATGTTTCTTTTGTATCTTCTTTCTAGAGGAGGAATGGAATGATCCATTTTGTTCTTTAGTGGGTCAAATTGTGGATCAATCTCTATCATCAAGTAACATATTCCTGGAAGTTTGTTGCACCACTCAGTAGGTAGTGAACTTATGTGATAGAGTGCAACATAATCATTTTGATACTAGGACCTCATTTTTCTTCTTTCATCTAGATTTCCAGCATCATTCCCAGCTGCCTCAATGGGATTTTCATCCCATTTGGGCTTCTGATTTGGAATAGGAGTTGGAACTGGATCTGGATTGTATTGAGGTACAATATCAATATCAAGATGATGTTGATCTTGTTCCTCATCTTCTGAAACAAAATATTTGAAAACATATCATTATCTGCAAATGGAGATGAAAGAGAGTTTATACCTCCCCTTTCGAATGGCTGTTGATATTGTGTTGGAGATGAGTATCGCAGAAAGTGTGAGAATTCATATGCCTTGGAGGCATGGTTTGCAACACCCTTCGCTATAATATTCCTAGTTGAGATATTTGATATCTCCACTGAATCAGGACCAAATAAAACATTCTTTGGCGAGCTAGTATGTGTCATATGATAAACAAATAACAAATTTACTGTAAGAGATGGCACATAGAGTATATTATTTAACTCTCCATGTTGGATTTTAATAGAACCTCTACATGTTGCTGGGATCTGTGAGTTATCCCCCATATGAATGCTAGGTACTCCTGATATATTGAGAGTGGTGAAGAATTCCCTGGAGGAAACCATGTGGTTGGATGCTCCAGAATGTATCAGATAATCCTTCGACTGAGTGATGATTGCCTTCAAGGCATGGAACCTCTGATGATATTTTGTCATTTGTCCAACATCAGACTTGTTTACTCTTTGTAGAAGAGCAATAATATTCTGTTCAAGGAGTCTTGAAAGTGGGTCGATGGTATTCTTCATGCACTGGCTCTCTGGATGAAAGCCTCTCATACAATAGGTATATCTAGTCTTATCGAATTTCTTCTTTTTCTCGGAATTTGAGGCTCAATCAGAAGATCTCTGATTCTCCTTTGGATTCGAATCAATGTTTTTGGTCTCCTTTCCTTTGTGCTTCCCTCTTTCTTGTGCATTGTTTGAGTATGCCAATAAGAGTGCTAGGTCCTTGGAGGTTCGAAGTACCCCCATTTTAACCAATTTATCTTGCTCTTGTATTAAGGACTCGACAAAAGAATCTAGAGAAGGAATATTCCAATTAGGGATGGAAGCTCTTCCGGAATGGAATGTAGACACAAATACTGAGTACTCTGAGCCAAGCTTGCTCAACACTAACAACACAAGCTGCTCATCTTTACTCTATAGTCCACATTGTTTGCATTGCGGTACTAATGAGTTGTATTTTGTAAAGAATTGTTGAATTGATTTGAAACTGCTAGGATGTAGAGCTATGAGCTCTTTCTCCAAAATATGCCCTCGAATATCATATTGTTTTCCAAACAAATATTCAAGCTTATCCAAATATTCCTTTGGATTCCTTAGTCCTTAAAGATGGAACAAAAGATACTGGGAGATATGAGTGCACATGAAGCCGAAATCCACATCAAGCTGATTCAAAAATTAGTTCTTCTAAACATACTATTTGGGCTCAGTTTCTCTACCCATTGTCATCCTAAACACACCAATATTACACAAGGCTACCAGAACATCTTCCCTCTAATCAGAATATTTGAAGAGTGTAAGGATTCGGTGTACAACAGTTGAAGAATCCATATTTATGTATGTTGAATAGTCAATTCCTTAAGAAGAGCTACATAGGTACCTACAAATAACACTGCAAAAACTAATTCAATTTGTAATCATGTCATTTTCAAGCCTTTCCACCTCAACATGTACACTTTCTTAGAGTCCGTCACACTTGGATAGAATTCTCTGAACAAAATTCAGAGGGAGCAAGATTATCATTCCAGGATTTATGTGGAAACTCAGTTGATTTTGGTGTACAATGGATATCAAACAAGACTTGCGGTTAGGATGAACAAGGATCTGATACCATGTTAAATTTTTGAACCATTAATATACAGGAAAATGAGAGCAATTGAGCAGTAGAATTATGCATTGGAATATCAAGAACAATGTACACTGAACAAGACAAATTCGAGACAAATCTGATAAGAATTGATCAGTTAATTACAACATTAATCTTCATTCATTCCAACATTAATACAACAGTGTTACAATAAGGATAATTCGAATCATGTGGATAAGATTGGAATATACCAAATAAACCTAATTGGCTGGCTAACTCAGTGTGTCTGAATCATTGCATGGGAGCCACTAGTCTAACTCCTGATGTCTAAATCAGTCTTACAATCAGTTAAACTAGTTAAACCAGTTAAACATATGAGGTAGGTGGAAAAGGGCGCCACTTCCCCATGCAGACATGCAAAACTGGCGCTAGACTAACTAAGAGTGATCTAATTGAATGTAACTAGAGGTTGACTTAGCATAAATACCTACCTACCACAACCAAATGATGGAGGATGTTGGTGGCACTCAAAGTGGGCTCCTATAATGTAGGGATTGGTATCAGAGGCACATTAACTCATGCATGCACATGCAGTAAGTGGCAATTAACCTATATATGTGTTGCCCACACTCTAGTACAGTAATAAGGTCTCCCTAAGTTAGATAAGATGATAAAATAGACTATATATGGACAAGGGAGGATTCTTTAATCCTAACAATATCTCCTTGTCATAGGTGGGATACCTGTGAACAAAATCAAAGATTGACTCACTATGATAGGCTATTAGATTTCCATGTTGAGTGAGCACTACAGTGATAACATAGTTAGAGGCATTTTCTCTAATCTCGAAAAGGAATTGACACTAAGAAAAGGCATTGTTTCAAATCCTCAAATTCTTTATGTTGTGATGCACCCCAAGAAAAATCGTATTTTTCTCCACCCTTGATCACTTGTTTTAAAGGCCAAGTAATATGAGAGAAACTCAACACAAACCTACACTTAAAGTTAGTGAGTCCTAAAAAGTTGAAAATATTTGTTAGAGTCATTAGGGATGGCCAATCATGAATGAATTGAATATTGTCTAGGTCCATATGCACTCCATGTTCATCCACAATGTACCTTAGACACTAAATTCTCTCCATCTTGAATGGACATTTCCCCAATTTGGGGTATAAATCATGTTGTTACAGGGTGCTTAGGATAAAATGAATGTCATACAAATGTTCCACCTAAGTTATATTGAAGATGAGGATGCCATCCACATATACAACCACAAAAGAGTTTGTGAACATCCACAAGATATCATCCATCATCCTCATGAATGTTGTTGAAGCATTAGTCAAGCCAAAAGACATGATCACCAACCAGTCCAAAACAAATCTTTAGAATTGAAGGATTTCCTTAATACATCAATTTTCTCAAGTGAGACCTGGTGGTAGCATGACTTCAAAGAAATATTACTGAAGAACTAGGTACCCTTAAACTGATCAATAAGATCATTAATCTAGGGGATTAACTATTGATTCTTGATGGTGATTTTTTTTACAGATCTATAGTAAATTCAAACCGCCTTGTCTCATCCTTCTTCTTCACTAACACAATTCAATTTCCATAAGGTGAGAAGATCAATTAAATGTGATCATTGTTAGATGATATCTTGAATTTGACATTTTTATTTTCTCATTCTATAGAGGAGAACACACACACACACACACACATTGTTCCATTACATAAAGGAGAAACATATATCAGATCAATTGAATGTTTGAATTAGTGGTGCAAAAGCATCCCTTTAGGTGAGGCAAAAATATATTTGTATTCATCTACAATATTGTCCACCTATTGTTGTTATGCAGAGAGGCCTTGCATTGAGGTTGTGACAATTACAATGACCTTTTATTCACCTTCTAACCAAACCATGAAGATTGCAAATTTCTGAATCTTGGATATTATATTCCGACACAACTTTGTTGACATAAAGGAAACGACAGTAGTTAGAACTAACTCACGTACCTTCCAGAGTTGTCCTCTTGAAGTAATGATGAAACTTCTCTCCTTGACTCATAAATAACACAAAATTTCCATAAATAGGGTTGTCCTAAAATAACATCGTAAACTTCAAATGGGGAAACATCACATAGTACCTCATCTTTGAAAGGCTTGATGTTGTAGGATAGGAGACATTATTGATTTATGCTATTTTTTCATCCATGGCACAACCAACAGATGGTGTATGGTTAGGGGTGTGGCATTGCCAACAACTTCAATCTCTTGAGGACCAAGGATGAGGTCATATTCTTATAGCTACTACTATCAACAATGAGATGTAGTGGAGTCCCCCTCACCCACATGTAATAATGGAAGAGGTGCTTCCCTTCCTATGGATCTTATGCCTCTTTTGGTTGGATCTATATGGTTGCAGTGGTGGCACTATATTCTACATCAATGATATGATTTCCATTATATTGCTCTAAATCATAGTTTGAGCCACATTCAAGATCCAAGGCTTTCATATCGGTCAACAATGATTGTTTTGACAGACATTCATGAATGTTGTGTTAGGTTATTTTGTGGAACTCGCACCACCTTCCAATGTCCTTCAACAATTTCATGTTACCCTTCTTTACCTATGGCTTGGAATGACTTTCATGAGTTTTCCTATCCTTAATTTGTCCTTAGTTTTATGAGTTAGGGCCACCTTTACCATGCTTTTATTGTAGTTGATTTGTGCACCAATTTATTTTTCTTTTTAAAGTTTTGCTCAATTTTGACAACATGTTGATATGTGAATCCCAAAGAGTAGATGTCTAGGAAATTCAAATCTATTTATATTTACCTTTATAGGCTATTGAGGTATTTCAAAACCAGGTGTTGTTTGGAGTCTCTGATAAACAACTTTGAGTGCAAGGTACATAATACATTGGTGAACTATGACACTGTCTAGTCTCTCTCATGGCACAAAATTTTCCATCTTGTAATACCCCCAATTTTGACTTGGGATGTATTTAATCAAAATTATGAAAATGATGTCAATATGCTAGTATGGATCCCTACTGCCGAGCTCAAGGCCAAGGCTCGATTCGTGGATGACTAGTCTCGCGTGATGTAAATATTTTTATTTGGACGGAATGGTTAGATCATCATGCTAACCAAAAATCTATGTAATTATTATGTTGGAGAAATTAAAAAATGGTCCAACATGGCTATGTAAAGAGCACTATAGGGGCTATGATTCCACCATAGGGGAAGAGGAAAGGGGGCTATTGGAAACTAAATCCTTTATTGCCAAGAGTTAACCTTAAAACTCATCTAATTGCATCCATGTGCTTTAAATAGGCCAATTACCTTCTTTTGGATATTTCCAATCATTGAATGCATGTGTGAGTTTGGTGGGTTAAGTCATCATCAAGTTATTAAATCATGGGGTGGATGCACTTTTGTGACAGATTTGTCAATTGTCAGAAGTTAGTTCTGTAGTTTTCAAAAGTACTTTATTTTTGTTAGATTTTTATCATCCAAGCTAGAATTATGATCTTAGGATCTTTAACTGAGAGAATAACATGCACAGCAATAAACACAAGAGACAAGAGACACAAAGAATTTTCCTCAGGGAAACCATAAAGGAGAAAACCCCGCAACTTCCTCAGAGATAGAATCAGTACCAAAAGTAAAACCTGAAAACATAAAGATGATCTCCTAACAATAGTAGTCTCTCTCTTGTCCCAGCAACTTCTCTCTCACTCATGCACCCCAATGAGTGAGTGTGTGTGTGATAAATAGAAAGGCTCACTCTCTATTTATATTCTTTCGTTCACTTAATTTCCACTCCAACATGTTGGCCTCACTTAACAATTACTTACTAGAGCCGACATCTCTAGGATAGTCTAATAACCCTAGTGCCCCACAACTTGTGGGGACTTTTCCTCCTCCAACCAACAAGGAGGGTTATCCTTAACACAATGGTGGGGACTATTTCCCCGACTTACAATAACTCACCTAGGGTTGACTTCTCTAGGATAGTCTAATAACCCTAGGGCCCCACAACTGTGGGGACTTTAACCCTTGAACAATAGGAGGGTTACCCACAATGACTTGACATGACTTGTTCACATTATAGAAACTCCTGATAGGAACATCAGGGTATGACATGACTTAATTACATTACAAACACATCCCAGAATAAACATTGGGGTACATAACATAAGATATACAGGTGAGTACATTCCGAAGTTACAATTACATCAACACTCCCTCTTAACTAGGAAGGTATTCTCTCGACACAATTTATCAGCACAAGTCTTCTTCTCTGTATCATTTGAATCATCATCAATTTCTCGCCATCTTCATCTTCAAGTCATCTGCATTTGGATCTGGATCATCACTCAATCTGGATCATCATCACTGTATCTAGATCATCACTCGATCTGGATCATCATCATTGGATCTGGATCATCACTCGATCTGGATCATCATCACTGGATCTGGATCATCACTTGATCCGGATCATCTCTGGTTCTGGAACATCTCTGCTGGATCATCATTACGGGTGCTATCTCTTGATTCTTCTCATCACAGGAAGTTCTATAGAGCCATCCCTTTTTCATGCTGGTTGTAGGCCTAGCCTCCATGTAGGTCTTTTCCAACACTTATATCTGACCCTAAGTCAGAATGGCCCGCCCAACAATTATATCTAATCATGTAGGAACCAATTCTATAATCACATCAGAAAGGAACACCCAACACTCACATCTGACCATGTGGGAACACATCCCACAACCCTTTCAGAAAGGCCCAACAATCACATCTGACAACCAATGTCAGAAAGGTTCAGCACTTATATTTGACCATGTGAGGAACCAATCCTCCATGCTGAAAGGGCTATGCACTTACATCTGACAACCAATGTCAGAGAGGCTCAACACTTACATTCGACCATGCAAGGAACCAATCCTCCATGCCAAAAGGGATATGCACTTACATCTGATCATTGTAGGAACCAATCCTTCAATCACCTCAGAATGGCTCTACACTCACATCTGATCATGTAGGAACCAATCCTACAGTCACATCAGAATGGCCCTCAGTCCCATACTGAGCTTTCCTGGTAACTCAGCAAGTGCCTCCATTCCAAGAATGGCATTCAACACTTATATCTAATCATGTAGGAACCAATCCTATAATCACATCAGAATGGCTTAGCACTCACATCTGACATGGAAGGTACTAATCCTCTCACCATGACAGAATGGATTAACCCTTACATCTAACCATGGAAGGAACCAATCCTCTCACCATGTCAGAATGACTCACGGAATCATCACTTCCCTTTGGAGGGAACCTCGATCTGGAGAACACCAAGCTTCTCCCTTAAGTACTCAAACTTCACTCTGGCTAATAGCTTTGTCAACAAATCAAATATCTGTTCGTCCGTCGCAACATACTGGAGCTTCACTACTCCCCTCTGCACCATATCCCTGATATAGTGATACTTGATCTCGATATGCTTCGACTTGTCATGGAACATTGGGTTCTCTGACAACTTCACACAACTCTGGTTGTCACAATATATACAAGTAGCATCCAACTGGAGATCAAATAAATCAAACAGTAGCTTCCTCAGCCATACTACCTCACAACTAGTCGAACAATCTGCGACATACTCTACTTCAGCTGTACTCAGTGCCACACAGGATTGCTTCCTGTTAAACCAAGAGATCACACCTGATCCCATATTCAAGCAACACCTTGAAGTGCTCTTCCTATCGATGGCACTGCTTGCCCAATCTGAATCAACATAACCCTCCAGGTTAATCTTCTGATTTGCCTCATACTTGAGCCCATAATCAACAGTACCCCTCAGGTACCTCAGAATATGCTTTGCAACAATCAAGTGAAAATGTCTCGGATCTGTCAGTAACTGGCTCAAGGTGTTTACAACAAAGAAAATATCTGGTCTCGTGTTCATTAGGTACATCAAGGACCCAATCATCTGATGATACATCGTGGCATAAACCGACTCTGATGAAGCAACACTCAATAGCTTCATGTTCGATACCTTAGGTGTGGTCATGGCCTTGCAATCCATCATCCTGAACCTCTTTAGGATCTCCTACTGCATACTTCCCTTATCCGAGGAAGATTCCATCCGCATTCTGCCACACCCCCATGCCTAGAAAATAGTGCATCAACACATAACATGAGCATCACTAGTCTTCCTCCTTCAACCTTGAAGCAAAGGTTGGAATCCACTTTACTCTTAGTAAAGCCTAGAGTCATCAGTAATCTATCCATCCTATCATACCATGTCAAACCTCATGATCTTCTGCAGTCACTCCCTCTGAAGCATCATACTCCCTCTGTCTTCCGTACTCTATGCACTGAAACATTATGTACTAGAGTGACAAGTAGATTCCTCTGCTACTAATATTCTGTGTATCCATATAGGGTCACTGGATACCAAGGTCCTCTATCTTGAACCTTTTTTTTTTCAAAAGTTCTTCTTGCACCCATCTATGAGCTTGTCATCCTCTATAGGCTTTCATCTTCAACCTTGTAGCAAAGGTTAATATCTTCATCAAGCTCATCATGTATGTGTTATCCCATGGGTGTCTTCTGAACTCGTACAAGGCTTTCTTTCATTTGCACACATGATTCTTCCTGTCATGTGACTCAACTCCCACTGGCTGCAAATGTCTCTTCGTAGTCTATGCCTTCTTTTCATGAGAAGCCTCGTGCTATGAATCTCATCTTGTATCCCACAATGTTTCCATCTACTGCATGATGGAACTACGAACTTCCCTTCCTGTATCGATACTGCATCCTAGACATCATTCTTCTTGAACTGGTCTTCCCTTTCTTCTTGGTTACTTCTTCATAGCTGGAAGGTTCTGCATCAATGATGCTACTACATTCGTCATATTATTCTTTATCTTTAACTGTCGTCACTTGTTCTTCGGAACAAGTATCATCCTTCTTTGCTTGTAGGTGATTATGTATGCGATCTTTCCTACAAGTCAAATGCATTTGTATGGTTACAAACATTTCATAATGGCAAACTCTTATGCATAAATATATGATCATGTGACTATTTTATCCAGTACAAAATTCATCCGTATCTCACGGAAGCCTTCTAGATGCCTTCCATCTCTACCAGGACAACATTGAGATTATGCACTAATCCAATACGTCAACAAAGATGTTTCATTCTAGATAAGCAACAATGGAGAGTTGTATAGTACCATGAGATACTTACCCATCACATGCATATTAGTAGTATACTGTCATTAATCATAAACATTCTATCATGCATAATACATTAACCGAATATAGAGAAATTCATAACAAAACAATATCATGAAATGAAAATTGAATACTTAGCTTTATTTGTTTCATGGGTAGATTCCTTCTTGAGCCTTCAGCTTCATCATCTTCTTCATTCATAATAGCATCGTTTCTTATCCAAATGATAAGATGGATAAGAGGTTCTTCAAGAGTTGAGTTCTTTGTATTCCTCATCACTTAAGGTATCTTCTTTGGATGGTGAGAGCTTGATCTTTAGTTGCTCCCATCTTCTCTTCTTTATTATGAGTCGAGCTTCTTCTTCTTGCCAGATTCTGTTGAAAGTAATCACTTCCTTCTGGCACACATTCCTCGCATGAATGAATCCCATGATCTTGGGAGGCCATTCAAGGTGGCTATCACCACTTCTTCCTCTACTGCTACAAGTTATTCTTTGATTTGAGAGACCCTTGTAAAGTATGACTGTATGGTCTCTGCATTATGGATCTTCACATTCTTCAACTATTTTCTCAAAGTCATATTCTAATTTATAGCTTGGTCAAGGAATCAAACATCTTCGGTGTCTTTAGGGAAGACATTTGTGGTACAAGGTGATCCGTGATTGAATCAACAATGATCTTCTTGGCCTTGACCAAGTTCTTCTTGTGTAAGGCTTTTAGCCTCATCTCCCTCTGGAACTGGAACCTCTCTACTTATGTAGGTGTCCAATTCATTTTATTCAAAGAGATCATATGCTTCCATGCTTGGAAGTTGTCAACCTCACCAAGATTGTCATCAAGCTGATGTGATAGATCACTTGTAAATGAGAACCTCAAATGAAAATAGCAAAAGATTAGATCTTACTGATTTGAGGTGTCCGTCCAGGTTCTGGAGCTAGCTGATTTAGGGTTTGTCAGAGAAACCCTAATTTTCAAAACTTGGAATATTTCAGATCTAATTGGATAGAAATATATATATCTTCAAATTGAGCTATCCAATGTATTCCTTTTTCTGAAAATAGTGGAGGGAAGCTCCAGGAACAGGAAGCCCTAGTTTACCAATTTCTTCTGCAGAAATGCCTGATACTGTTTCTGCGATATCTACTAAATTACTACTCCTCTATGTCTGAAACTTCACACTGAGGTATCCTCACCTATCCTTGATCCAAAACCATAGGTTTCATCAGAATTGGTTTCACCAATTGGGACTTATGATCATTTTCCCAAGGTGACCTGTTACAGGACTGTTCAGAATAGCGAAGTTGTACGGACTGCCTTGTGTCACCGTTTCATCTTCTAGGTTTGAAACTTGGACCACAAAAATTAAATTCCATTCCCTTTCTGGAAAATCTTCATAAATTTAATTTGGACCTTGGTAGCCCTAGATATAGCGATTCTACTCAGGTGTCGTATTTAGGGATGAATCCTGGAAGAGGATGGAACCCTAACATGGAGGGATCATATCTCCTAGAATATAGTGAATATGAGGCTGAATTTTGGACACAGTGTAAATCAAGATTCGATATTTGGCCTGTGAAAGTTTATGCTCATGATCCTTCTCCAATCTCGAGATATAGTGAATATACCAAAACTTATCGGTTTTAGTATTTAGGGTTTTTCTAGCTCGAGGTCAAACTAGGGTTTGAATTTCCCAGAGTTATACCCAACCAAAAATCTCAACCTAGGTCTCTAAACTTTGATTTTGACGAGGAGAGAAATCCTATGTCGGGCTCACTAAAAAATTACTCTTCTGTAAGAAGCCCTAATTTCTTGCACCAAAAACTGAAAATGTCCAGAATCGAATTCTGCTTCGACAGAAAGATGCACCCTTCAATGGAGAGTCAACCTAGCATACTTTTGCTTATGGATTGTGGAGAGAGACCCAAAAAGTAAGAATCCCTAGCTTTTGCAGCTGCACAATGTATTTTTCTCAGGTTAGCTCTGATACCATGTTAGATTTTTATCATTCAAGGTAGCCTTATGATCTTAGGATCTTTAACTGAGAGAATAACATGCACAACAATAAACATAAGAGACAAGAGACACAAAGAATTTTCCTTGGGGAATCCATAAAGGAGAAAACCCCACAACTTCCTCAGAGATAGAATCAACACCAAAATTAAAACCCAAAAACATAAATATGATCTCCCGACAATAGTAGTCTCTCTCTTGTCCCATCAACTTCTGTGTCACTCATGTGCCCCAATGAGTGAGTGTGTGTGTGATAAATATAGAGGCTCACTCTCTATTTATATTCTTTCGTTCACTTAATTTCCACTCCAACATGTCGGCCTCACTTAACAATTACTTACTAGAGCCGACATCTCTAGGATAGTCTAATAACCCTAATGCCCCACAACTTGTGGGGACTTTGCCTCCTCCGACCAATAAGGAGGGTTATTCTTAACACAATGGTGGGGACTATTTCCTTGACTTACAATAACTCACCTAGGGTTGACTTCTCTAGGATAGTCTAATAACCCTAGGGCCCCACAACTATGGGGACTTTAACCGTTGAACAATAGGAGGGTTACCCACAATGACTTGACATGACTTGTTCACATTATAGAAACTCCCGATAGGAACATCAGGGTATGACATGACTTAATTACATAACAAACACATCCCAGAATAAACATCAAGGTACAATACATAAGATATACAGGTGAATACATTTCGAAGTTACAATTACATCAACACTTTTATGGTAAAAAACTATGTTAGTTTTCTTTTCACCATCTTATGATATCCCTTGGAGTCAAAACTCATTCTCTCATGTTGATTTACACTATGTATAGAATTATATTCTTCTTCATGACCATTACTAGACTGTGTATAACCCATAAATTGAAATTTAGAGAGACAAATGTAGATTTCAAGGGAAAATACATGGTTGTAGGTGAGCATAGAGGTTGGGCAAGCTAGGAGCCTTTACCCGTTGAGTTTTGTTACTCAAAAATGCTTGAGAAGACATGATTTTTTCTACAAGAGGTCCTCCAACAACATACAACATGTTTGAATTTTACTGCACACAATAGTAAGCACTGTAAGGGTGTAATTTCCTGAGGTAACTATGGATCACTGAAAGGGAATTCGTTCCTTATGTTGTGTGTGGAAGTTGGAACAAGTTACATGGTTGCAATGGATTATTAGGATATTTGTAGAGATTTGTATGATATTTTGGCCAATCATAGTGTGATAATTGAAACACAGATGGATCTAGGAGCCAAAGAAACTCTCACCACTTGCTATGGTTCACAAAACATGCACAAAATAGCTGAAAGACTGAAACTTACATACACACATGAAGTCAATAATGGATATTATTATGAATTTACAACATGTAACTATGTATGGTACTGATATATAATAAATAGGGAAAAATCATGAGGCCTTGGAGGCTATGTGAATGCATACAAGTGTCGGCTCAAGATTTGACCCTTAAACTCCCCTAGGTGGACCAATGAGCATCCTAATCATCCCAGAAGGTCATGAATGCATGTGTGAACATGGGAAAGGCATGCTGAAACATAAATGAAGGTATGAAAGGTGTGGGTGAGAACATGGGTGAGTGGGAGTGGCTATAGGTGAGCAATAAATGCCCAAAACAGTCCAAAAAAACCTAAACCAAGCACTAGCACCTCAAGTTGGACCAAATCCATGAAATTGGGGAAGGGGAGCACATGTTGCTTGACTGTCATCAATGTGCGTTCCTGGGTTGTCAGAATGATCAACCTAGAGCGCCTCAAATGTGAAGAATTATCAACCAAGAGCACCTCAACTGTCATAAATGTCAATTTCCCTAAGTCTAAACCATAGAAAATACTGCATAGAAGCAAATAAATGAGTCTAAGGTCTAAGACTATGGTACTATGATGGATTATTACTCTAAAACATAGAGATAAGAATGGGTTGTGGGAATAAAATAGAATCATACAGGTGTTTCCTTCACCCTAGTGGCCCCATAGCCTTACTTGGGGGTGTCCTCTTAGTATAAAGAGTATATGATGGAAATAGTGCCCACGATTGGGGGAAAAATCATGCTTACATAACCAGCTTGGATCTTCTTGTTTAAAGATAAGTATTCTCTTGTATTTGAATATGCAATGGTTTTAATCAATGCATGTGATGATTATGTTGGTATATGCATGTTATATGTGTGTGGATTGAGTTTATTTTTATGTGTATTTTTATTTATACATATACACACATATTTCAAATGTTTTGAATTCGTAAAATGACCATGGAGCGATATTTAGAAGTCAATAGTTCGTTCATGCCTCCCTTGTTAGTTAGATTGATGGATGGGTATGTGATGCATCTCACATACTAGTTATCATAGAAGGTTAATCTCTAGAATGCCTCTCCTAGTAACCATCCCACCAATATTTGACATGGCGTAGGGTCTTAAGGAGTGTGAAGGTGATATTTTCACTGTCAAGATTTTTTTGAATAGGGTAAAACCCTATAATAGATTTATCCATTTCTCCAATGCATTTGAATCTACCTAGCATTCAAATAAAGGAATGTAAAAGTTAATTTGTACCTTGAAGGGCGTTGCACCTCCAAAATGGTTGCTAATTGAAGGTGTCTTTGTCATCATTGGTTGGCGTTAATGGATCTGGGTGAGATTATCGATCATCTCATTTATTTTGTTGTGTGAGGGATTCCTCAAGAAACAACTTAATAGAATATATCTATTCATCATATCTCTTTTCTTTTACCATGTGCAACTACTTGGGTCAGTGAGATCCACTTTATCCATGCTCAATTAGTTCGAGACCCAATTCCTGATACTTGGATCTCATTAAGGACATGCATCAAAAAACAACAAAGAGAAAATTGCTCTAATAACATTGTTATGGATTATTTAGTGAACAAAATGGGGATGCAATATAAAATGGAAACACACACCTAAAAATGTTGCAAACATCACAACAATATATTAAAACCCAAATTATATTAACGAATGAAATGGAAATACATTGTAAATTATAAAGTAATACATACTAGTTAAAATGGTGGTAGTTTATCTCTAAAGAGATATGTGTTGGCTATGCTCATTCACAAGAATAATTACAAGAGGAAAAAAATCATTTTTAACATAGAATGTGAAACCCAAAGAGGGAAAAATGATAAATACCCAAAACCTTAACCACAAACACTGTAAACTATAAAGTAATACAAACTAGCTAGAATGTTAGTAGCTTATCTCTAAATAGAGACGTGTTGGTATGCTCATTCACAAGAAGAATTACAAGAGGAAAAAAATCCCTTTTAACATAAAATGTGAAACTCTAAGAGACAAAAACCCTAAATACCCAAAACCTTAACCCTAAGAGATGAAGTGGCATAAGCACTATGGGCCTTGAGAACTCTATTTTATACATCAACTTCACAGGGCCATAAATTCCACATACAAAATCCATTCAAAGTGCATTATATACCAATGGAAGGATCTCAATGAGAATAACAATATCAACTAAGGATAAGGAATCCTTCAACAAAATTAATCCATTTCAACGCCAAATAATGCTCTAGAAGTTTGGCACCCAAAAAAATGTAGAAAGATTGTCAATACGTGGAACCTTCTAAAGCAGTGGAACATGTGGATGGCCACCTATATTCACTTGCACCAATAAAACTCCTTCAAGATACCTTGTAAACCTAATAAAATGTCACTCGTAATTTGAATTACCAAGGTCCCAAATTTGACCTCCTCGAACTCTTGAATTACCAATCTACCAAATTATTGGACAACCATCCACATTGAGATACATAATTAGCGCTTCATAAAACTATCTAATGACCCTAGTAACGGTATAATTACTAAGATACACAAACTCCTAAACTATCCAAGAAAACATCCATGCTAATCGTTATCCATAATAGATCGCTTCTTGTCTTCAAGGCATGGGATTCTTAAAATGAAGAAATATAATATTCTTTAGTAAGGTCATCATAATTGTTAGTACTCGATGGATATTTTAAAATGAATACACTCCTAATTTGATAAACATGAGAGCGTGGGCCATGTGACCCATCTTATTTCAACTTGTCAACATCATATTACAAAATGAATTATTTACTAAATTGAAAGATATTGATAAATACAGTTGAAACAAATGTTGTTGAACATAAATTAAATTGCTAGAAAATCACTGAGAACCATTCAAATTCAATAATAGAGACAAACTAGTAGATAAAATCTCTTAGTTGTGATAGTTTTTATTCATGTTCTTCTTTGAATATGAAAATCAATTTTCTGCACTTGTGATCCTTGAGAAACATTTCTTCGCATTTGATGGTTGTAGTCTTGACAATGCGACTGCTTCCCTTAAATACCACAAGAAAAATCCTCAAGAACATTTTGTGAGAATCTAGCCTTTCTATCAAGCCTTTATGATTATCCAAATCGTCATTGGATGTAAGAGAAGAGCTTACTTAACTTTAAAAAAAAAAACTAGATCTCTATTCTTCATGACTAGTCCTAGGCTCAGTCCTCCTCTAATACCACATTACAAAATATAGAAAACCCAAATAGAGTTACATCATAAAACACATGAGGGAGATACATATAATAAAACAATATGATATTATGACTAACTGGTGAAATTATTACATAGGATTTCACCTCCTTATATATCGTTACTCATGGAACAAATGATTTCCACCTATGAATGTGTATATATTTTCTTTACACAAAAGTACAAAGTAACATAGCCAATTCATAAAATGAGTTTTATTACAATGTGTAAGAATTTTACCCTAACAGTTTGTAAACCATGTTCTATACCTTACCATTCAGGAGTGAAGCTAACCAAGAAGTGTGACTATTTGAAAGTCCATACTACACTTTATCAATAGAATATTGGTAGCCTTATCTATTTAACTCGCAATTGAGTCTATATTTACTTTGTTGTTAGTGTGGTTTATTAGTATATGCAAGATCCATTAGAAAGTCACCTTAAGGATAAATGGATAATTATTCATTATATCAAGGGAACTTCCTAGCTTGGGAAAGGTATCGCGATGATAAATTAAACTAGTTGGTTACTTACACTTGGATGGGGATGTGGAGGGTGATGACAAAAAATATACATTTGGTTGTGTGTTTCATCTTGGTTTTGGATCCATAGTAGGGTCTTGTACAAGATAGAAAGTGGGGTATGCTTCAACCAAAAAAGTACAATATCGCGGTGTGGTGCATGCTAGAACATATGTGATATGTATTCAACATATCATGGGTGAACTTGGTTTTCTAGTCAAGACATTGACTGCGGTATATTGCGACAATCAAAGTACAATACATATTGTAGAGAATCTTGTTTCACATAGTAAGATGAATAATATGGAGCTTCATGCTTATTACCTGAGAATTAACACATGACAATGCTGTGAATCGTGTTTATTGTAAGACATGATCATGTTGTTGATATCTTTACAAAGCGTTTATTAAAAGCTAAGTTTGTTAAACTTCATACTATGCTAGAGCTTTAGGAAGCTACATTTATGGGGGGGTGTATAGAAGCAATTTCACCTCTTGAATATTCAAAGGAATGTTATGATTGAAAGGTGTCTAATCAACAAGCTATCTAGGTTCATCACATTTCTGGATCATCTCAAGACTATAAGTGGACAATGGACTGTCAACCATGAGACTCAATTGGGCATTTGATCGGTTGGGTAGTTAGACCAAAGCAGTCGATTGGTGCATTGAACAAGGTAGAAATAAATAAGTTTATTATGCACCCTCATCAATCTATGTGGGCCTCATCTTCCTCACTTAGAGGGAGTTGGCTACATCTTGGTGCTATATAAGATGGATTTTTGGGTTGACCTAAGTGTGACATTTGAACATGTGTGATATGTGTTGTGTATGGAAATATTTTGTTTTCTTGCATTTGTGTTGAGCTATGCTCAGTTGTTCTTAAATGTAGTAACATAGTATTTAGACATCGACACCTCTCTATTGGAATACAATCTCTTTGATCTACATAATCTCCTAGTTCTCCAACAAGAATAAATAGTTACAAGTAATCCTCTTAAAAGTCAAATATTTGTCATCAGACGGTGTCCCCTTTAGATATCAACTTAGATATAGGAAAGGTACTACCGATAAATCTGTTGAAGCAACGGAAGGGGGGTTATGTAAGAATGTAGGGAAGGAACCCCATGGTAGGCGTAAAATTTCTCAACTCTCTTTAGCTCAGATTTAGGCTACTAGGAAACGATTTAACAAAATAAAATTTTTTAGAAGGGGCCCTTAGAGCGAGGCATGTCCCTTAGAAGGTGACCCAATGATCATGCCAATTGAAAATTTATTACACACTCATATATAGTTGCAAAATAAAATATAGTTTTTTAATTTGTTATTTTTTTTGTGTGGTGAAGCCCAATTTATTTTCATAAGTTCAGCAGAATTTTCTACCCATATATAAGTGCTTCTTATACCATTGGAAATTTTTAATGAAAGACATAAATTTCAAGTTAATTTTTTTTTCTAATTCCTAGTAGATTTATATAGGTTTTCAAAATAAAAAATAAAAACATATCTTTTGACTTTATCAAAATACTCCCTTTTTCAAACCTATACAAATATGTTGAGAATTTGAAAATTTCTATAATATGAACGTTGTATCCCTCATCAAAAAAATTCCACCGGTACATAAGGATCGCTCATTCCGAGAACGATGTGAAAAATTATCCCAAAATTGGAAAAATGAGCTACCTTATTTGTGTTAGAAGATCCCCGTTTCATTCTTTTCAAAACTTAAAAAATATAACCGAAAAGTTGTATCCCTTGTCAAAATATTTTTAAGGAGCACTCAAATTGGATACTCGGTGGAAAATTTATAATGAGGTAAAATACTATTTTTTAAAATATATTTTTATGAGTCCCTTATGAGGGGTCTAATGGTATGGAGTTTGTATGTTCGAGTTTTTTCTTTTCAGAAGAAAAAATCAGTCCTTGATATTCTTTATTAAGAATCAAAGGGCTTTGGTGACAGCCACCCCAAGGGGGAATACATCAGCATATAAAACATAAAACATCATCAAATAATGCATCGCAAATGTCATAGAATCGTGACTAGAATGTGTCTGGGGGGAATGGAATACAAAATAAAAGTGATCCCATCAGAAATCTTCCTCATCATGTTAATGATCATACATCATCATTCCTACCAATTGGGAAACATGGGACCAGAGCTGCGGTCCAAAAGGAGCACTCTATCCACGAACAACACATGTCTCTATAGTAGGGGAGATATCCCCGAGACTCACTCAAAGGAGCCTGAATGAGTCCTCAGTGACCAAAAGGTCATCAAAATATTCAAAAAAATAGCCAGAACCTGGAGAGTATGAGAGTGCTAGTTTTGAAAGACGGTCTGCAGCCCCATTGTATTCCCGGTAGATATGAATGATGGAGAGATCATTGAAGCTCTTGAGAAGCTTTTGAGTCTCCCTGCACCAGTGAAAGAGCTCTGGTTGGGAGAGAGAAGATATACCTGTAGCCCAGTGGATAATGACCTATGAGTCACCATAAATGCGGGCTAATGGTATTCCCATCATTTGGGATGAGTGCAGAGCTGCCCAAAGTCCAAGGAGTTCATCTTTTGTATTGGATCCATGTCCAATCCCCAAAGCAAATTCTAGACGGTGATTCTCATTGATATGCACACAATAACCAATACCCGCTGCTGAAGATGTTGATGCACCATCGAAGAAGCCACAAGGATAGATCATAGGTGGTTTAGGCCCAATTTGTCTGGTAGATTTTATTTTTCTTCCCATAGAGTTAGGCCGTGAGGAGGATAAATGTGCAGCGTATAGAATCTGGTGCAGTACACTTAAAATATTAACCTTGAAACCATCAAATACAGCTCTGTTACGGGCTTTCCAAATAGACCAAATTGCAAAATGTGGGAGGTAATAACGTGCTGAGTTGTGATGGTAGGTGGCAGCCCAATCATCAAAAAAATATGATATGGATTCAGCAGCAGGAGGTGTACAAAGCTGCAATTGTTCACAAACAACCCCCCATATACATTTCCATATTGGACAGCTGATGAAAATGTGGTTGACAGTCTCCATATTTGCAAAACACATTGAACATATGCCCGGCCCAATCTTCCCCTTCTTTTGTAAATTGTCCCAGGTGAGTATTTTATTATTTAAAACCAGCCAAGTAAAACATCCAATCTTCCTCGGAAGGGAACACGACCAAAGGAGAGTGTACTGTCTACAGCCCGGGTCCTGTAGATGTGTTTTTACAATACAATCATACATTTTCTCAGCAGTGATCACCCCATTTAGTTTATTATATTCCCAAATCAGCGAGTCCGGTTCAGATGATAATCTAATGCCGTTCAGATTCAGGCATCTGATAAAAGAGTTCCAAACATTTTTCCACTCCCCTTCCAGATATAAATCTTTAGCAGTATACCAGTAGTGATGAGCATCTAATAATGAATTATGAGCCTGAGCAAGTGTGGAAATTCCCAGGTCCTCCAAATAAGTTCGCAGTTCAACAGGGAAGGGTAAGGAAGCAGGGTTGCCCATCACAGGGTCAATACCAAGCAGGATATCATTACCATCCCCAACTTGCCAAGTAAGGTGGGAACCCATCCAAGGCAGGGTTTGTATAAACCCCCTCCAGATAGCTGAAACACCCCTAGTATTGAACTTTTTCATCTGAAGCCAAGAGATGACAGTGGACTGCCTCAAATACTTTGAAATAAGAACTCTATGCCAGAGACAATCTTTGAAGAGGACTCTCCAAAAGGTCTTAAGTCGGAGAGCAATGCTGAACCAAAGAAAATTCTTGATTCCCCATCCATTATAATTCTTTGGCCAAGATAAATCCATCCAGCTGGCAAGATGGTATTTATGTGAATGCTCTGAAGATCCCCAAAGGAAAGAAAATGTAATGCTTCTGAGTTTATGTAATATGGAAACTGGCAAAGGAGCTAAACCCATCCAGTAAACAGGGATGCTAGAGAGAACAGATTGTACCAGAACCAATCTGCCTCCCAAAGAGAGTAGCTTGTGGGTCCACAGACTGATTTTCTTTTCAAATTTCTGTACAAGCCAAAGCCAATCCTTGACCCTGTACCCCAAGGGTTTGATGTAAAATCCAAGATACTTGAAACCCCCAGTGAGAGGAAGCAATTTAAAGGGGACAACACAGGAGAGATTAAAGAGTTCAGGTGCGGGTATGCAGTTATGGAGAAGGACAGATTTATCCAGACTAATGGACATGCCAGATGCTTTGCAAAAGGTATCAATAATCACTTCAAAGGCTGCCCATTCTTGAAGTGTACCCATACCCAAGAGGATAACATTGTCAACAAAGAGAAGGTGAGTCAGGGTGAGAGAAGAGGTAATTTTGACACCACGGATAAGACCTTACCGACGAGCATCAGCAATTAACAGACTGAGGCCTTCAATGACTAGGATGAAGAGCAAGGGGGAAAGAGGACATCCTTGACGAATGCCTCGAGAGGCAGGAAAAAAATTTGTGGGCAATCCGTTGATAAGTACAGCAAATGTAGCAGAGGATATACAACCCATAATCCAGTTTACTGTTAGAAGTGGTGCACCAATCTGAATAAGGATAAGGCGAATAAAGGTCCAGTTAACCCTGTCAAAAGCCTTTATGAGGTCCAACTTGAGGATAAAAGCACAGAGATTTTTGGTTTTGATAGAGTGTAGAGATTCCTGAACAATGCCAATAGGATCAACAATCTGGCGATTTTTTAGGAACCCATATTGTTCCTGTGATATACCGGAGTCCAGGAAGGGCTTTAATCTGACCGCCATGACTTTGGATATAAGTTTATACAGTAGATTGCAGAGAGAAATTGGTTGAAAGTCAGCATAAGTCTGAGGCTTGTCCTTCTTGGGTATGAGAGCAATAAAAGTAGAGTTCAGAGAAACAGGAATGTTTCCCGAGACTCTGGTTAAATCCACTGCTGAGAGAAGATCCGCCCCCATGAGATCAAAGAAATGTAGGTAGAACTCAACTGGCCATCCATCCGGTCCTGGGCTTCTATCTTTTCTAAAAGATTTCAGGGCATGTTCAACTTCCCCAAGAGAGACCTGGCAGGAAAGGGTTGTAGCCTGATCTGCAGAAATCATCCGGGGGTAAAGAAGGATAACCTTTAGCTGGTGTTGGAGACAAGTACCCCCATCATCCTTGAAAATATTAGCAAAGTGAGATTCAGCAAGAGATTTTAATGTGCTTTCCTCCTCATGAGTAGTACCAGCCTCATCAGAGAGAGACCAAATAGTGTTCTGGTTTCTCCGACCAGTGGCAAGCATATGAAAGTATTTTGTATTAGAGTCTCCCTGCAGGTCCCATTTAGACCTACTTTTCAGTTGCCAGGTGAGAAGAGAATGATTCAGGATCAACTTCCTCTCAGATATGAGATGGGTAAGATGTGCCAAATCACCTTCAGATAAAATACCACTGAAAGAGTGTGAGAGGAGGGAGGAGATGGCTTTTTCAATATTGATTAAGTCTCCATCCATAAGGGTCTGTTTATGCTTGATCCACAGTTTTGCTTCTGGTTTGAGAGTGCGCAGCTTGTAAAGGAGAGAGTCAACTGCAGAATCAGATTCAGTCTGGGAGAGAAAGCGCCATTTGGAAGACACCCAGTCCAAAAAATCCTGATCATTCAACCAGGACCTATTAAACTTGAATGGATAGTTGAATGAGGTCCTGTGCTTGTCCCATTCCAGAATGATAGGATAGTGATCAGAAATATCCGTACAGTGGGTCCAAACTCGGTGGGTTCCAAGCAGAGGGATTAAGGCTCCCGAGATCAAAAAATGGTCCAGTCTTTTGCAAATGCTATTAGATCCAACACGGCCATTTCGCCATGTAGGGCCAGCAGATGTGGAAGCCAGGTCCCTTAAGTCAAGGGAGTCAAAAAGTGTAAGGAAGTACCCTGAAAGGGGATCTGGTGTGGGGTTGTGACCCCAAACTTCAGATGAGTGCAATATCAAGTTAAGATCACCACCAAGTATCAGGTTGGGGGAGGTGAGAAAGCCACTGGCGAGTGCAGTATCCCAAAAGGCTTCACGGTTCTTGTAGGGTCCATAAGTATTGATGATAGATAAAGGGTAAGAGAGACCTCTGAAAGATGCCTGAAGGAGGATTCCAACACATGTATGATAAGCACGGCAGCGAACTTTTTGTGGGTCCCAGGCAGTGAGGAGACCACCAGAGAGTCCATTGGCATCAGTGGCACAAAACTCCCACTTGGGGAAAAGCTTAGAGAAAGCGTATAATGCAGGGAAGGTGCTGCACATGGTTTCTTGGAGAAGGACCATGTCAGGCCTGAGGGAGTGGAAGAAGGTGCAGAGGCGGTGAAGCTTGGCCTTACCTCCTAGGCCTCAGACATTTAGGGAGATAATCTTCATGGGGCATCCTAGTGGGGAGACAATGCTCTAAGTCCCCGGGCAGCTTTAGCTTCACGAATGCAGGCAGAAAGGGGTATGTAAGGGGGAGAAGTAGTGGAGAGTTTCTTGTTCCCCTTCTTTTTACGAATAGTAACATTGGAGAAACGAATGGAGTTCAGAGGTAAAGTAGTGGGGGAGGTTGGAGTAGATGCAGTGAAGATGGAGAGGGTGTGTTTGAGGGATGGATCCGAGAATGATGGTGATGCAGTAGGACTGGAGGGAGAAGGAGGGAGAGTAGGTGAGGTGTCTCGGGTATCCAACGGTGGGAAATCAGCTAATGAGGAGAGGGAGGGTACCGGGGCGTCAAAAGAGGAGGAAACCAGGGATAATGATGAGACAGGAGAGGATGATGGTAAAGGATTATGGGTAGTTTCCCCCGAGGTAAGGCAGGGTGAGGAAGCAGCCTCAATATGTACATCGGCCAACGAAAGAGTGGGAGAATCCTCCAGAGCAAGAGATGGTGATCGGGAGGCGTGATACGGCTCACCCAGGGTGGACACACCAGTCAATGCATCAACTATCGGTGTAAAGGGAGGAGTCTCATGCTCAGAAAAAGGTGGTCGAGAGGTTTTTGATAGGGAATCCTTGGAGTGTGACAAAATAAGACCATCAATATCATTAAGATAAGATTGAGAAACTAACTCAGATGGAAAGGAGGACCTATCATGTGTACCTGGTAGCGACTGAGATAAGCTGTGGTTTTTTATACCAGGTGACAGATGTGAGTCAGAACCCGAATCATCGACATTTGCGCGCAGAGAGAGACATTGTCGCCTCAGATGTCCAGTCTCGTGACAAATATTACACCTGAAAGGAACTCTGAGATAATCCAACTTTTGTATAATTAAATGTTCCCCGCAGAGTATTTCGACATCCGAAGGTAACCCAGACGATATATCCATTTCTACAAGGACTTTTGCAACTATTTTATCAAAAACCAGTAAGAAATCAGGCTCAACCGACACGAACCTTTCGATGGTGTTGGCGATACCCTCCAGCACATTTTTGTTCCATAATGGGAAGGGTAAATGGGGAAGCAATACCCATAAGTGTCGCTTGGCAATCCGTTCTTTTAGTGGATCAAACCGAGGGTGCCAACGGTCCAGCACCAAAGAGCCAGACCCCATACGCCAAATACCTTCTAATATCTGCGAACAGTGGGCCTCTTCAAGAAAAACGAAGACAATCCATCCCCTAGATAATAAACTGATCGTGGGGACATAGTTAATAAGTGGTTTCCAGTTCAAATTTTCCCAATCGATCCATTCCGACCTGTTCATGCGAGCGTACTCAAGACGCCCAATCAGAGCACGTGTGCAGAGGGTAGACACTCTATCCATGTAGATATCGTGGCCAAGGACATATCTGTAACGCCCCTCCTGGGCCTTGATATGCTTTGCATTCCTTTTCCGTCGGGAACGGGACCGGGGGTTTTGTTCCTGCATATTGTGTCAGATGCAGAGACTATCAATATATGTTCGGAAATTGTGGAGACCACCACAGCCGGTCCCCCAGAGAAGATGCGACCACCACCTGTTCCTCGAATGCCGGGTCACAAAAAGTCAAACCCTCGAGTGGTAAGCGAAAGAGACAGAAATAAGTTCCGAAAACCGTGACCAGATCTCGGAGAAGAGAACCATCAAAGTGCCATGCTAAACCCTATCAAAGGTAAAGAAACCCGAGAACCTTCTCGAGGAAACCATAAGGGAAGTGGCTGGAGGACAGGAAAAAAAATAGACCCACTAGTAACCCAGGTCAATACCCCATAAGAGTGATAGAGACAATGAGACAGAGCACGTGATACCCAGGTAGTGGCAGGGCACACAATGGCGGAGACTGGGCACGTGATATCAATCACCCCGTGATACAAGGGTACCCAAATCAATCATCCTGACAAAAAGACAGACGATGGTAAAAAAACCAAAAAGTTGAAGATAACCTAGCAAGGTGTCTGTACCCGGCAAAAATTCCAAGCGCTATCAGTCTGTAAGCGAAAATCTTCCCACTTTTTTTACCCTTGGTTAGTACTAGTCCCCCAACTAAGGGGAGGGACTCCAAGAGACTGACCGTACCAGTCAAACCTGCTAACCGGAAGGAAACCCAAGTACAAGACCAGGAAAGGGAGAGTAAAACACCATGAAAGGAGCGTGGGGGTAGAAAGTGCGTAACGACCTTCGAAATAGTGACAAACCAGTTAATGCCGAGAGCCACATCTTCTGTCACTGTGCGGGCGTACTAGTTCAGTGTCTAGTATGCTGCGGGCCATCGCCGAGGGTTTCCGTATGTTCAAGTTATTATGCTGAAAAGGTAACCGTGCAAATATTCCCTTTAGTCAAAGTGGAAACCATGTCAACTCAACATAATTAGATTACATGGAGTTAGTAACAAGTGAGAATTAAGTGAATATTTATTTTTCCTCGAAAAAATTGTATATTCTTTTTATAATAAAATGACTAAGTTCTAAATATGTTTGTACAACATTATTTTACATTTTTGTATATTAAAAAATATATATTTTTATCTTCA
Source organism: Pseudotsuga menziesii (assembly GCA_001517045.1). Classification (NCBI taxonomy): domain Eukaryota; kingdom Viridiplantae; phylum Streptophyta; class Pinopsida; order Pinales; family Pinaceae; genus Pseudotsuga; species Pseudotsuga menziesii. Next base: position 151,421 of record LPNX010196373.1, read on the forward strand.
TGTTATCTATGGAAGAAATTCTATCGGTTATATCTATCCAAAAACCATGTTAATGATCACTTTAAAATATTAAAAAAGACCAATAAGCTTTGTAAACTTTTATTTAACTATCTCACTCAAACCGTTACAAAAATTATCCATAGAGGCTATCACTTATTCTCATAATCTAATAGCCATCACCAAAACCAATACTTTAACAAAGTTAAAAGATTTTTTTACAAAATTTTGAACTAGCATATAAGTTACAAATTTATGCATCTTATAACACTTGGTAAAAAAAATAAACATCAAATAACAATTGAGATTCAACCTATATGATAGGATATGTAGTTGTTACTCAACAATAAGCTTTGAATTAACTTTGAGTAGCAAGCCAACATGTGAAAGTCCATCTACTTGTGTATTCAACTCTCATATACATGATGGAAATAAACTGTTATAAATAGTAATTACATGCCTTTAACATGATCCAAAATAGGACGCAAGAGAAAATTTTCAAGTATTTAACTATCATTCAGCTATTTTACTATAACCTTAGAGTCCTATATATCTATAGCATAGATATACCTTGTTCCACTGTCATTTTCAATAATAGCTTCAAAGCTAGTAACTTTGCACAATTATTTATGCCCCTTGCCCAAGGCCTCTTTGAAAACAAAGACATGTTTATCAGAGGGATATAAAGATCCTCTAGAACACACCCTAGACTCTTTTCTTTACTAGCTCCATAAAAAATACAAATAAAAACTAATGACTTATCTATGTGAGTTTGTTTTAGTATTATATCCTTCTCTTGTTTGGGACAAATTCTAAAGTTTCAAAATATTTCTCCAAAACGAGAATCACATTAAAAAGATAGAATATATTTATCTTGAAATATGTATGCATTACGAATTAACCAAATTCCTCACAACACCATGACAATGAGTTCTCTAAAAGATTCCAAGCCTTTATTATGAAACCATTTTCTAGAGCCTCTTCCATTGTTTGACCTATGAACCACCCTAAAACCAGTCACTACCTCCATCTTTTACCACACAATTACTAGAAACTAAAAATAATTTACCAAGTATTCAATAAATTATCCATGTTGCTTACATAAAGTACATCTTCCTAAGCCATTTTGACTACATTTTTGGAGGACATCAAAATTTAAGGATTGTTTCAAAGCACAAGCCACATATAACATTTAGATTCTAGTAGAATAATAATATTCCATAGTAACTTCCATTGCCACGCCTAGTCTTCCTACTTTTCATCATATAGAGATTTATAACCTAATTATGGACTATATTCCCCCATCCCATGGTTCTTGGACTAAACAAGGATATTGCCCTTTTTTATTAAAATGATATGGCATATCTTAAGATGTCCGACACGAGACCTTCAAAAACCTTTTTTTGGTTTAAATAGATCTATATTCTCATCATTTCTACAAGCTAATGTTTGTTTCCTTACCTAAGGTACAAATACCCTTGATTTGCAAAGTTCCAATCAAAGCACGAGTTATTGAACCTTTGTATTGTCATTGATGTCAAAGTATAAATCATCAAGTTTGGTGTAGGTTTCATGTCAAAAGATAAAATACCAAGTTTATTGAATAAAGAACATGATACTGATGTCAAACACATGAGATGGATCACTTGAATGAATAAATAATAAAAGTATATGCATCCATCCAGAAAAGGCCCTCTATGTACGAAGCCAGTTTGAAGAAATACATAGAAAAGAAATGTGAAAGGTCAAGAAGTGCACAAATCCCACCCAGGCATGGGACATATGTACACAAATACCACCAAGTCAATGGATGTCAGTGCGTAGAACCCCACAAGGTGTAATTACCAGAGGATGCATGTCAACACATAATAAAATACGGTGGTTATCTTGACCAAGAAGTAAGCAAGTTGGGGCATCATCGAGTAAAAGGAATCCCAACTTGTGGACACGTCTCTTGAACTAGGAAGAGTATAAATAAGTAAGAGATGGAAGTATTGAAGTAAGCTTGTAGCTTGAAGACTAAAGAAGATATTGTTAAGATTCCATATGATTAGCTAGATACCATTAGTATTCAATTCAATTTCACAATAATAGCATATGTAGGATCATTGAAAGAAACACAATCACAAGATGGACACAGATTTATTCTGGGAAACCCTCAAGGGGAGGAAAATCTCAAGGGGAAGAAATCCCATCAAAACTTCCTCTGTATAGATGTATCAAAAGTACAAAGATAAACCCCAAAAAAGGTCCTCTCTCTCTCTCTCTCTCTCTCTCTCTCTCTCTCTCCTATGCGCTATACACAAGTGTGTATACACAAGTGTGTGTGTGTGTGTTTTCAAATGAGGAACACACCTCCTCTATTTATACTCTTTCTTCCACTTGAATTTTTTCCCTAACAGGTCGACCCCAACAAACTTACTAAGTTGACTTCACCTAGGAAGACACAAAACAATATAATATTATATTTTGGAGGGTTCTATTGACCCAAATTACAATGGAGGTTTTACCTCATGACTCTATGATGACCAAATACATTAGTAACATCCCAACTGAGGAATAAAACATCTCTGATAGGTTACAACAATAAAATACATTTATGATATTCTTCGAAGTTACAATATTTCAACACTCCCCCTTAGGAGAAGGGTATTATACTGACAACAACATCAACTGTAGGAGCAAGGGGAGAGAGCATCTTCAAAAACATCAAGGTGATACATCTATATGTCATTGGAAGTTTTCAAAAATCATCAACAAATTGAACAATTACTGGAACATCTTGAACATCTTCAGTACCGGAACATCATCTTCTACAACATTGAGTATTCATATTTGATCTTCATCTTCTACAGCATTCGATCACTTGGTACTTTGCATCAACACTTGACCTCTCGATCAACATAATCATCAACAATAACATAAACTACAACACACATGATCCAATTACAGGATGATCAATCACTATCACTTTAGAGCATAGGTCCAAGGACAATGTAATCCTCATCTGATCCACTTACGGGATGGTCAATCCCTATCACTTTAGGACATAAATCCAAGGACAATGCAATCCTTATCTAAGACACTTACAAGATGGTCAATCCCTATCACTTTAGGACATAATTCCAAGGACGATGCAATCCTCATCTGAGCCACTTACAAGTGTTGATGTATATGTAACTTCGGAATGTATTCATCTATGTATATTATGTATTGTAACCCGATGTTTATTCCGGGATGTTTCTATTATATATTTGAGTCATGTTGTCATGCCTCGATGTTCCGATCGGGAGGATCAATAATGTAAACAAGTCATGTCAAGTCATTGTTAAAGTCCCCACAGTTTTGGGGCACTAGGGTTAATATACACTCATAGAGATGTAGGCTCTAGTAAGTAATTGTTAAGTTAGGCCGACATGATTGAGTGCACTTCAAGTGAACGGAAGAATATAAATAGAGAGTGAGAGCCTCTCTATTTATCACTTGTAACACACATCATTCACTCACTCAAGTGTGGCACATTAGTGAGGAAGGAAATACTGGGACTAGACAGAAGAAGAAGACTACTGCTTTGGGGCTTTTACTGTTTTGGTGCTGATTCTATCTCTGAGGAAGTTGTGGGGTTTTCTCCTTTATGGTTTCCCCGAGAAAAAATCTTTGTGTCTCTTGTCTCTTGTGATGTGCTTATGTTATATTGCTGTACTTGTTATTTTCTCAGTAAATATCCTAACATAATGCTAGCTTAATGTTGAAAAACTAACATGGAATCAGAGTTAACCTGAGAAGAAGACACTGTGCAGCTGCGGGAACTAGGGATTCCTAGTTTGTGGACCTTCCTCCACAGATTTTCAGCAAAATTAAGGTGGAACAACTCTCCTCCTTAGGGCGCATCGTTCTGTCGAAACATAATCCAATTCTGAGGTTTTTCAGTTTTGGACCTGTCACTGGGGTCGAAAATTAGGGATTTTTACAGAAGAGGATTTTTTCAGTGAGCCTAGGCCTGGATTGATCCCCTCCCCAAAATCAAATCTAGGGACAAATTTCAAGGCATTTGGGTGGATAGAACTCCAAAAAAGCAAAACCCTAATTTGCTCCTGAACCAGCTCTGCAGGATTTCAGCTCAAGTTTTAGATCCGACATCTTGAACCTGGTAATATCTAAAATATTTCTATTTCTATTTGAGGTTCTCATTTAAAGATGTCTCATCATACCAAGCTTGATGAAAAGCTTGAGGGAGCTGATAACTTCCGAGCTTGGAAGTATAGGATCTCCCTGGTCCTGGAAGAGAATGAATTAGACTCCTACATTCATGAGGAGGTTCCAGTTCCAGAGGGAGATGAGGCAAAGGCCTTGCATAAGAAGAAGATGGTTATGGAAAAGAGGATCATTGCTGATTCTATCAAGGATCACCTTATTCCACAGGTGTCCTCTCTCAAGACACCTAAAGCTATGTTTGATGCCCTAACCAAATTGTTTGAAGGAAAGAACATCAATCGAAAGATGACCCTGAGGAACCAACTGAAGAATGTGAAGATTCAGAATGTAGAATCTATCTAGTCATACTTCACAAGGGTTTCTAAGATCAAGGAACAACTAGAAGCTGTTGATGAAGAAGTGGAAAATGCAGAGATTGTGATGACTACTTTGAATGGCCTTCCTAGGTCATGGGATGCTTTCATCCAAGGAATCTGTGCTAGGACGAAGTTAGTCAAATTCAGCAGACTATGGGAAGAATGCTCTCAAGAAGAAGCTCGGATAGCAGCTCAAGAAGAAAATATGGATAGTGAAGATCAAGCCCTCACATTTCACTCCAAGAAGGAAAGAAGAAAACATCATTACTCCAAAGGTAAGAGCTCTCATCCTAAAAGGGATCTATCTAGATTAATATGTTATACATGTGATGAGATAGGACACTTTGCAAAAGATTGTCCTAAGAGCAAGAACCAATCTCATAAGAAGAAGAGCAAAAAAAGAAGACACCATGCTCATGCTGCAGAGGATGATGAACCATCCAAGAAGAGATCCATATATGAAAGTGAAGATTCTTCAAGCGAGGATGAATATGTTTTAATCTCCTCTCTCACAGGTAACATTACCCATGGTAGTGATGATTGGCTTATAGACAGTGGGGCTTCCAAACATATGACGGGATTCAAGGAATATTTTGTAAGACTGTCAGAACATGAATCACCTCACAAGGTGAAACTAGGAGATGACTACCAATATCCAATAAAAGGTAGTGGTGAATCTTCATACAAGATAGACTCTGGTAAGTCTTTAACAATGAAAGAAGTATTGTTTGTTCTAGGACTCAAGAAGAAACTTCTATCCATTTCAGCATTGGATGCAAAAGGAATGCGGGTTGCATTCATAGATGGTCAAGTCATCATGTGGCCAAAAGGAAAGACCATCGATGATGCGGTAGTAATTGGAGAACAAGAAGGAGGCTTGTACAAATTGAAGGGTCATCCAGAACAAGCCTTGATCCATGATACAGTAGAACCAAATGAGATTTGGCATAGAAGGCTTGCACATGTGCATTACAGAGCACTACCTATTGCAAGCAAAGTTGTTGAAGGTCTTCCAGAATTTCAATCCAAACATGATGGTGTCTGCAAAGGTTGTGCGAAAGGAAAGAATACAAAGAAGACATTTCCCAGCAGCGAAATCAAAGCCAAAAGCATTCTAGAAATCATCCACTCCGATGTATGCAGACCTATGTCATCAAACTCATTAAGCGGGTATGCATACTATGTTTCTTTTATTGATGATTTTTCTAGAAAGACATGGATTTACTTTATGAAGAACAAAGATGAAGTTTTCAGCAAATTCAAGGAATTCAAAGCCTTGATCGAAAACCATACTGAAAAGAAGATCAAGACCATTCAATCATATAATGGTGGAGAATTCACTTCGAATGAATTCAAAGAGCTATGTAAAGAATCAGGGATTAAGAGGGAGTTGTCCACTCCTTATAATCCACAACAGAATGGGATTGCAGAACGGAAGAATAGAACTATCATGGAAGATGCAAGAGCAATGATTCATGATCAAGACCTTCCTATGCATCTTTGGGCGGAAGCTGCCAGAACAGCGGTGTATGTACAGAACCGTACTCCACATAGAGTACTCGAGAACAAGACTCCTGAAGAAGTCTTCTCCGGCAAGAAACCAGAAGTCAGCCATCTCAGAATATTCGGCTGTCCCATGTACATACACATTCCAAAAGAGAAGAGAACAAAATTAGATCCTTCAGGAAAGAAGGGCATATTTGTGGGATACTCTGAAAGCTCGAAGGATTACAAAATCTATTTTCTAGGATACAAGAAGATTGACATCAGCAGGGATGTGACATTTGATGAAGGTACAACTTACAACAAATACAGAAAGAAACCTGCTGAAGAACCTGAAGAAGCAGAAGCAGAAGTACCCAGGATCCATGATACAATCATGGACGAAGAAGCTCAATAAGAAGATCGAGAGTTCGAGGAACCACAAAGACCTGTAGATCCACCTCTGGAGAAGAATCCTCATAAGAGGAAACCTGCTTGGGTACGTGAACTTATCCAAGGTGCAGAAAGATATGGGGCTCCAGAAGAGAATCACAGAGAAAGAAAGAGGACCAGATCAAATTCTGGGTATGTAGCTTTATTATGTGATTTTATTGATAAAGAACCTTCCAGTTATGTAGAAGCGGCAGAACAGAAAGAATGGAAGGATGCTATGATAGAAGAATATCAATCGATCATGAAGAATTATGTTTGGGATGTTGTCCCAAGACCAGAAGGGAAGTCAGTTGTAACTTCCAAATGGATCTACAAGATTAAGCATGCTGCAAACGGTAACATTGAAAAGTATAAGGAAAGATTTGTAGCTCGAGGATTCTCTCAGAAAGAGGGAGTAGACTACGAAGAGACCTTTGCACCTGTAGCCAGATACACTTCCATCAGATCAGTACTTGCTCTGGCTGCAGTGATGAAGTGGAAGATACACCAGATGGATGTCAAGACTGCCTTCTTGAATGGTGTAGTAGAGGAGGAAGTATATGTAGAACAGCCACTCATTTTTGAGACACATGACAGAGAGTCTCATGTATGAAGATTGAAGAAAGCCCTGTATGGTTTGAAACAAACACCCAGGACCTGGTATGGCAGGATTGATAGCTTTCTATCTAGTTTGGGCTTTACCAAGAGTAAAGCAGATTCCAACCTTTACTACAAGGTTGAAGATGGCAATCCTGTGATGATCCTACTATATGTAGATGATCTATTTGTGACAGGTACAGATGGGTTGATTGATGATACGAAGAGAAAGCTTGCTGCTGAGTTCGAAATGAAGGACTTGGGGATGATGCATTACTTTCTAGGTATGGAGGTGTGGCAGAGTACAGATGGAATCTTCCTTGGACAAGGGAAGTATGTAGTAGAGATCCTGAAGAGGTTTGTGATGATGGAATGCAAAGCTATGGCCAAACCCATGGCATCGAACCTGAAGCTATTGAGGGATGCTTCATCAGAGTCGGTTGATGCTACGATGTATCTTCAAATGATTGGGTCATTGATGTACCTGACGAACACGAGACCAGACATTTGCTTTGCTATGAACACCTTGAGGCAGCACTTGACAGATCCGAGAAGTGTTCACTTGACTGCTACAAAGCATATTCTGAGGTACCTGAAGGGTACAGTTGATTATGGGCTCAAGTACGATGCGAATCAAAATATTAACCTAGAGGGCTATGTTGATTTAGATTGGGCAGGCAATGCCATCGACAGGAAGAGTACTTCAGGATGTTGCTTTAGTATGGGATCAGGTGTGATCTCTTGGTTTAGCAGGAAGCAATCTTGTGTGGCACTGAGTACAGCTAAAGCATAGTATGTCGCAGCTTATTCAGCTAGTTGTGAGGCAGTATGGCTGCGGAAGCTACTGTCTGATATATTTGATCTCTAGTTGGATGCTACTTGTATACATTGTGACAACCAGAGTTGCATGAAGTTGTCAGAGAATCCACTGTTCCATGACAAGTCGAAGCATATCGATATCAAGTACCACTATATCAGGGATATGGTACAGAGAGGAGCAGTCAAGCTCCAGTATATTGCGATGGAGGAACAGATAGCTGATGTATTGACGAAGCCATTGGCTAGGATGAAGTTCGAGTACTCCAGGGAGAAGCTCGGTGTTCTCCAGATCGAGGTTCCATCCAAGAGAAAGTGATGAGACCCATAGCCATTCTAACATGGTGAAGGGATTGGTTCCTTCCATGGTCATATGTAAAGGCTGAGCCATTCTGTCATGGTGAGAGGATTGGTTCCTTCCATGTCAGATATGAGTGTTGGCCATTCTGTCGAGTAGGATAGATGTAAGGGCAATTTCCATTCTAGGAATGGAGGCACCTGGTCAGTTACCAGGTAGCTCAGTCAAGGACTGGGGGCCATTTTGATATGACTGCTGGGATGTGTTCCTGTCTGGATGGGAGTCTTCCATCACTATGATAGGATGTGTTCCTGTCTGGATGGATGTGCCCTTCTGACGAGTAGGTCAGATGTAAGTGCTGAAATCTTCCATCAATGTGATAGGACGTGTTCCTGTTTGGATGGGAGTCTTCCATCACTGTGATAGGATGTGTTCCTGTATGGATGGATGTGCCCTTCTGATGAGTAGGTCAGATGTAAGTGCTAAAATCTTCCATCACTGTGATAGGATGTGTTCTTGTCTAGATGGGAGTCTTCCATCACTGTGATAGGATGTGTTCCTGTATGGATGGATGTGCCTTTCTAACGAGTAGGTAAGATGTAAGTGCTGGACGAAGACCTACATGATGGGTAGGCCTACAACCAGCATGAAAAAGGGTTGGCTCTGTAGAACTTCCTGTGACGAGAAGAATCATGAGATAGCACCAGTGATGATCCAGATCCAGTGATGACAGCCAGTGATGATCCAGATCTAGCAGTGATGATACAGATCGAGTGATGATACAGATCGAGTGATGATCCAGATCCAGTCCAGTGATGTTGATCCAGATCGAGAGATGATCCAGATCCAGTCCAGTGATGTTGATCCAGATCGTGAGATGATCCAGATCCAGTGATGATGTTCCATGATGATCCAGATCCAGTGAAGTTGACTTGAATATGAATATGACTTGAAGAATCCGAAGACTCAAGATGCTGATGACGAGATGATCCAGTTGATACAGAGAAGAAGACCGGTGCTGAAAATTGTGTCGAAAGAATACCTTCCTAGTTAAGAGGGAGTGTTGATGTATATGTAACTTCGGAATGTATTCATCTATGTATCTTATGTATTGTAACCTGATGTTTATTCCGGGATGTTTCTATTATATATTTGAGTCATGTTGTCATGCCCCGATGTTCTGATCGGGAGGATCAATAATGTAAACAAGTCATGTCAAGTCATTGTTAAAGTCCCCACAGTTTCAGGGCACTAGGGTTATTATACACTCATAGAGATGTAGGCTCTAGTAAGTAATTGTTAAGTTAGGCCGACATGATTGAGTGCACTTCAAGTGAACGGAAGAATATAAATAGAGAGTGAGAGATTCTCTATTTATCACTTGTAACACACATCATTCACTCACTCAAGTGTGGCGCATTAGTGAGGAAGGAAATACTGGGACTAGACAGAAGAAGAAGACTACTCTTTTGGGGATTTTACTGTTTTGGTGCTGATTCTATCTCTGAGGAAGTTGCGGGGTTTTCTCCTTTATGGTTTCCTCGAGAAAAACTCTTTGTGTCTCTTGTATCTTGTGATGTTCTTATGTTATATTGCTGTACTTGTTATTTTCTCAGTAAAGATCCGAACATAATTCTAGCTTAATGTTGAAAAACTAACAACAAGATGGTAAATCCCTATCAATTTAGGAAATAAGTCCAAGGATGATACAATCCTCATTTGAGCCACTTACAAGATGGCCAATACCTATCACTATAGGAAATAAGTCCAAGGACGATGCAATCCTCATTTGAGCCACTTACGGGATGGTCAATCCCTATCACTTTAGGACATAAGTCCAAGGACGATGCAATCCTCGTTTTTCATGGAGACAAAATTCTATGGATCACTTTAGGACTAGTGTCAAGGGATGATACAATCCCACTAAAACATCATCAACCTACTCCCCCTTTCGAGGAGGTTCCACAACATCATCAACCTGCTCCCCCTTTCGAGGAGGGTCCACATCATCATCGTTCCTCCTTGTGAAGTAAGTCTATAACATCATCATCATTGTTCCGCGTTACGAGGAAGGTCTATAACATCATCATCATTGTTACTCCTTAGGAGGAAAGTCTTTTTGGAATACACCAAGCTTGTCACGAAAGTATTCAAACTTTAATTGAGACAGAGGATTGGTTAATACATCAGCAACTTGCTCATCAGTAATCACATACCGGAGCTTTATAACTCCCTTCTGTACCATATCCCGTATGTAAAAATATTGGATTTTTATATTCTTTGATTTGGCATGGAACACTGCGTTCTCTTTCATCTTTATACAGCTCTGGTTGTCACCTAGAATCAATGCGGTATCAAACTTCGGGTCAAATAGACCTGACATCAACTTCTCAATCCATATGGCTTCACAACTAGCAAAACAAGTTTCTATATACTCTACTTCAGCTATGCTAAGAGAAACACTGGACTGCTTTCTGCTAAACCATGGGATCATGGTGGATCCTAGACAATAACATCCACCTGAGGTTTTCTTCATGTCTGACGTACTTCCAGCCTAAAATGCATCTATATAACCATACAATCTATATTCATGATCTCCATCATTGTATAGACCAAAGTCTATCATACCTTTCAGGTACCTCATGACATGCTTTGCATCTATTAGGTGAACATGTTTAGGTTTAACTAGATACTGACTTAGGGTGTTCACAACAAAGCATATATCTGGCATGGTATTCGTCAGATACATCAACAACCCACTAATATGTCTGTACTAAATCATATCGACTAACTTTGACGATTCATCAGATAACAACTTCAGGTTGGTATCCATGGGTGTGTCCACGGCTTTACAACCCAACATATCAAATCTTTTTAAGATTTCTACAGCATACTTTCCCTAGTTGAGAAATATTCCTTCTCAGCTTTGCCATACTTCAAGACCTAGAAAATAGTGCATCAATCCAAGGTATTTCATTTCAAATTCTTCGGAGAGCTTCTTCTTGCTCTCTACAATCTGTTTCTCATTTCTTGTCAGAAATAAGTCATCCACATACAATAATGATATGACATGTTCCTCATCCATAACCTTAACGTAAAGGTTAGGTTTGGATTTACTTTTGGTAAATCCTAAGGTCATTAAGAAGCTATCTATCCTTCCATACCAAGCTCTAGTAGTTTTATTTAGTCCATATAGAGCCTTCTCCAACTTACATACATGAATATGTATATCTTCAACTTCGAATCCTCGTGGTTTTTCTATGTACACTTATTCCTCAATAACACCATTTGGGAATGGTTTCTTCACATCCATCTAGTGTAAAATCCACTTATGGATACAAGTGACATGATGGTTCTGATGGAAGTGTACCTTGCTACTAGTGCAATGTCACTTCACAATCAATTCCCTCTTTCTGAGAGAGTCCTCTAGCCACAAACCTTGCCTTGTATTTATCAATACTCCCATCAGATGCATGCTTTATCTTGTATATCTGCTTGGAATATACCACACTCTTTCCTTCTGGTTTGGTAACTATATTCCAAACATCATTCTTCATTATTGATTGGTATTCTTATATCATTGCTTCTACCCATTCTTTATTCTGTACAACTTCTTCATAACCGGTAGGTTCTTGATTACAAGCCCACACATCAAAGCTACAAAACTAGAGAATGGCTTTGATCTCTTGCTTACTCTTATGGAGCCTTCTGGAGCTCTGTACTTCCCTGCGTCTTGTATAATTTATCTTACCCAAGAGGGTTTTATCTTTCGTGATATATTCATATTAGGAGGTTCTTGAGGTTCTAGCATATCATGGTCCTCTGATGTTTCATTTTAAGGGGAGGGTGCAGCTTCTTCATATAATTCTTCATGCTGGCACTTTATGGATCTCTTGTAAGCTGCTTCTTCATCAAATGTTACATCCCTACTAATATCCATGCGATCGAATCCTGGAATGTATATTTTAAATGCTTTGGAGAATTCACAATATCCAACAAATATTCCCTTCTTTTCGGAAGGGTCCAACTTGGTTCTCTTTTCTTTTGGAATGTGAACATATACTGGACAACCAAATATTTTGAGATGGATTACTTTAGGCTTATTTCCTGTGAACATTTCTTCAAGAGTCTTGAATCCAAGGAAAAAATGGGATAAACTATTATGTACATAAAATGTTGTTCTTGATGCTTCATCCCGTAGAGGCATAGGAATATCTTGATCATGTATCCTTGTCTTCACTACTTCCATAATGGTCCTATTCTTTCTTTCTGCAACACCATTCTGTTGAGGATTGTAGTGAGTGGTTAGTTCCCTCTTGATTCCAGCTTCTTTACAAAAGGATTCAGACTCTTTTGAAGTATATTCTCCACCATTTTTTGTTTTGAGTATATTGATTCTTCTTTCTGAATGATTCTCTATCAAGTCTTTTAATTCCTTGAACTTTATGAATACTTCATCCTTTGTTTTCAAGAAATATATTCACGTCTTTCTTAAATAGTCATCGATAAATGTAGCATAATATTAATAATCACTCAAAGACATGGATGGCATCCACATACATTTGAATGAATCAATTCCAACGTACCTTTAGTCTTTGTTTCACTCTTCGAAAAAGGATTCTTGATATTATGTCCTCTTGCACATCCTTTGCAAGTGCCTCCATGATCGATCTTCAAATCTGGTACACCTGTTACTACTTTTCTCACATGGGGTACTGCTTTATATTTGATGTGAGTAATTCTCCTAATCCATAGTTCACTTGGGCTAGTGATCTCATGAACAAGGGTTGTTTCCAAATGTCCCTTGAGTTTATATAATCCTCCTTCTTCTTCACCAATGACAACTGCATATTCAATTGATTTTCCTTTGGGACACATAAGTGCTTGTCCATCTATAAATGCAACCCTATATCCTTTCTTATCTAATGCTGAGATAGAAAGTAATTTCTTCTTCAAATCTAGTACATATAAGACTTCCTTCATCTTCATGGGAGTTCCAGAATCAAGCTTATAGCTTACTTCACCAATACCTTTTATAGGATATTGATAGTCATATCCTAATGATATTTTTGGAGGAGAGTTCTTCTATTCAAGTTTTGATAGAGTTTTCTTTTGTATTTTCATGTTCTTTGAAGCACCACTATCAATAAGCCATGTATCTTCTCCAGGTGTCACAAACCCAGAGAGTGCAAAGAATAATGCATACTCTTATGCATCTTCTTCTTTTGCTTGTTTTCTTCGAGGTCCTTCTTCTTATTATTCATCTTAATCTTTAGCTAGATGTGCATGATGTATTTTTTTTTTATTCTTCTTATATTCTTCTTTCTTCAATGGACACTCTCTGGCAATGTGTCCTATCTTGTGACAATTGTAACATTGAAAGTTGGAGTAGTCTTTCCTTTGATTGTTTCCTCTTTTCCTTTGGAACCTCTTGGGAGGTCGGGACACATTTTGGCTTTCCTTCTTGCAGTTATATTGACTTCTTACTCTTTTGGTATGGGTGGCTAGGGCTTGATCATATTCTTTAAGTAGAGCTTCTCTATTGGCTACTCTAGCCTCCTCTTGGATGCAATCTTCCCATACAATGTCAAACTTTGTGCTTTCCTTTCTGGAACACATAGTCTGTATGAATGAATACCGAGGTCTAGTGAGACCATTGAGGGTAGTCATAACTAGTTCATCTTCATCAAGGGAGTCTCTAATGGATTCTAGTTTCTCCTTAAATTGGGATACCCTTGTGAAGTAGTCTTGAAGGGATTCTCCTTGGCTCATATTGGTACTCTTCAATTGAACTCTCAAATTCATCTTTCTATTGATGTTCCTTCCTTCATACATTTTAGATAGGGAATCATACATCTCCTTTGGGGTCTCTTTGGATGAAACTTGAGGAATAAAGTGATCTTTGATAGAATTATCAATGATCCTCATTGACCTAATTAGGTCCTTCTTGTGCTTCTCCTTATCTTCATCCTCTTCAGGTTCTGCAACTTCTCCTTTGATATATTTGTCAAGATCATTCTCTATAAGAATTATACCAATCCTATATTTCCATGCTAAAAAATTATCTATGCCTTCTAGCTTGTCCTCAAGCTTAGTGCTTGGTGCCATCTTCTAGGAGGTCACTAAAAAAATGAAATTTCTCAAAATGAAAAACTGACCTTACTAGGAGATGCGCTTAATTGAGGTGAGTTGATTGGTAAAATTTGTTTCTAGAGATTCCAAATCTTCACCTCTCAAAATTAACTTGCGATATTTCGATCTGCAATTACTGTGGTTTTTATTTTTCTCGTTTTCTACAGTTTCTGGTCTAGAGCCAAACTAGGGTTTGAATTTCCCAGAGATTTACCCACTCAAAAATTTCGATCCATGGCTCAATAGATGCACTTTAGGGAGGCAAAAATTTCTATGCAATAATATCTTCAAAATTCTAACTTTGACAGAAACCCTATTTTTTTTTCAGAGGGAGAGGAGAGAGAGTTTCAGCCAGTGAAAATTGTTCTATTTAGGCTATATATGCAGGATCACAACAATAGCATATGCAGGATCACTGAAAGAAACACAATCACAAGATGGACACAAATTTATCCTGGGAAACCCTCAAGGGGAAGAAAACCCAACAAAATTTCCTCTATATATATGTATAAAAAGTACAAAGATAAAACCCATTCAGGCGCTCCTTCTTCTTGTTGATATGCCTCTCTCACTCTTTTCTATGCGCTATACACAAGTGTGTGTGTGTTCAAATGAGGAACACACCTCCTCTATTTATACTCTTGCTTTCACTTGAATTTTTTACCTAACAAGTCAAACCCAACCAACTTACTGGGCTGAATTCACCTAGGAAGACAAAAAACAATATAATATTATATGATGGGGGGTTCTATTGACCCAACTTACAACAAAGGTTTTACCTCATGACTCTATGATGAACAAATACAATAGTAACATCCCAATGGAGGAATAAAACATCTCTGATAGGTTACAACAATAAAATACATTAGAATCACACACAAATATATATATATATATATATGGGAGGGAGAAACTAGAGGAGGGATGAGAGTTTCCACAACTCTGAAAACCCTTCGGGGCTACTTTCGCATCTCCCGAAAACCTGCACCTTACTAACGGGAGCTTTCCCTTTCGCTTTCTCTGTCCCAGCTTGAGACACATGGAATACGACAAGGACTATCAGTTGGAATTATTAGAGGACCCATGGCAGAATGAGACAGTTTTTTCCTTTCTATTTACCTGTGCGACTAGTTTCCCTATTGTTGTTCATTCTCTACCAAAAGTTGTTCCAACTAGATCTAATCCTGAAACTGTAGGGATAATGGAATCTAGGATTATCGCAGTGCAGTTGGTTAACCCACCAGACCTAAATACAGTCTCCTCGCAGATACTGCTAGTAACAAGGCCACTTGAAATGGCACTCGAGGGAATCCTTTTCTCATTATTTCCTCCCAACTTTGAAACTAATCTAGGGATTTCTCCTTTGGAAGCCACCATCATCCACTCTGCAGTTTTTAGTGCTCTAAATCTGAATCAACCAACTCCATTGGAACATGAATTGTTAAATGAATTCAAGATCCTTGAAATAGGTTGCCTTAGAACCTTTCAAGAGCACATAGAACAACCCCTCACTCTGGTTCCAAATCAAGAGGAAAATTTTAGTCCTTAAGGGTTCATAGCCTCTTTCTTGTATCCAAATGATTTTCATGGAACCCCACCTGGGTTTGGTTCGGATAATAGCAGCAAAGACCCTAGGGAGGGTTTTATAGATGGAAACATTAACGGGGAAATAAACTCTAGTTGGAAATGAAAAAATAAATTCCTTATTTCGATCAACGGACCTCTAAACCTAATTTTTGTTGTTAATGTCTCAATAGAGGAAATTGGGGTTATGGAGGAGTTGGCCTTGGTTAGAAAAATCTGAGGGAGAAACCCCAACCTAGAAGAAATTGAAATATGGGTTCGAAAAAACGAGATGGGCCTCCTCCATTATGAACCAGAAACCAACGCTCTCTTAAAGGATTGGTTCGGATTCAAATTTAATAGCGTAGAAGATGTGGAAAAAAACCTAAAGCAACACTATATTTATGGGACTATACCCATAATTCTCAAGAAATGGACACCACTTTTTGATGCAGACAATGAGAAACTAGACACCGTCCTGATTTTGGTTTGTCTTCTGGGGCTCCCTAGGGAATTCTGGAACCTGGATTCTCTTCGAGACCTGGGAAATTATTTGGGGGTTTTTCTCGAAGAAAACCTCTCATTTTTTAGGACTCAAAGGAGAACGGTTGCATGAATCCTCATCTCTCTAAATGTAAGAACTGACCTTCAGGAACACCTAAATCTTATTTGGGGTTATTCAATCAGGAAACAAATATTGGACTATGAAGGGATTCCATTCAGACGCCACTGATGCCATGCAACAGGAAATATTGCGAGGAATTTCCGTCTAGGGTTCACATAGGAACCCTCATGGAAAATATGGATCTCAAAGGAGGAAGTGACATAGGACAAAGAAAGGGTTCCCTTAGGGCAGATAGGATAATTCCTTAGCTATGAAGCGGCTGATTTGAGACAGTCATCACCCTCTACAGAAAAATAGACCACTCCTCCAGAGCACGGGTCAAACCCTCCTCTTCAACGGGTTCCGCTTCATCACATGGGTAAGCTTCCAGTATCATCCCTAAACGATCAATTGATTGATTTGCATTTTCTTGATATAAACACTCCTTTTTTGGGTGTTTCTCTGATTAATTGTTCCTCCCCAAACCATGAGGATCCATCCCCTCGTTCTTCTCCACCTTCGATGACACCGCCTCCCTCTGTTCCTCCACCCTCCCTTGAGACCTCCTACCAGGATTCCACCTCCACCTCCTTGATTCGATTTCATCTTAGAACAAGGGACATCCTAGCACTACTAGATCCAGCTTCAACCTTTCTCAAGTTAGGCTCAAACCCAACCTTACCTTCAAAGGGAAAGGGTCAAGGAAGACCTTCACACTTCTCCTTTGCTCAGAAAAAAGTGCTCTGTGATCAAGAAAATAAAAAACAAAAAACACTCTTTGGGGCATTTAGAGCAGTGCAGGCCCCTGGAGGGGTTTCTCAATGAAATTTCTCTCGCTTAATTGCAGGGGTATGGAAAGTACCCAAAAGAAACTTTCCCTAAAGAGGATGCTCCTGTTGCAAAAATTAGATGTAATCCTCCTTCAGGAAACTCTAGGGATGGAACTTGAAGTTACAAAACTTCTTTATCCGCTCTCAAATTCTTACTCTTTTCTAGCCCATAATGCTAGAGGTCATTTGGGTGGACTGGTGATAGGATGGAACCAGTCCTTGGTAAAATGATTGAACTCTTGGGGAGCCCCTTTTGGAATGGGAATCCAAGTTCATTGGGTCGCTATAGATTTATCCCTGAACATTCTAAACATTTATGGTCCATATAATAACAGAGTTGCCTTCTGGGAGGCCTTTCAAACCTCCCCTATGATAAGGACTGAAAATGTGGTGATAGGTGGGGATTTTAATTTCACTTTAGGCACTCATGAAATCTGCAAACCAAGAGCAAGAGTGGCCCCATTAGCAATTTTTTTCATCAAATTCCTCCAGAACAATCAATTGGTGGACCTTGACCCCATCAAGATCAATCCTACCTGGAAAAATATAAGAACTGGGGAGGAAAAAATTGCAAAAATACTTGATAGATTCCTTCTGGTAGAAATTCTTCTTGGAAGGGATCTGATGTTCAAACAATGGGTTGACTCAGGAGGAGACTCTAATCATCTGCCTATCTTCCTAGAAATTTTAAGGAACCCTAAAAATATATCCAACCCCTTCAAATTTTGTGTTTCTTGGCTAAAAAATGAAGAAGTTCTCAGTTTAATACAATCCAACTGGATCCCTTTTGTGGCCGATGAGGAAAATCATGTTCCTACTCACTTTTCCCAAAATATATCCCGCATCAAATGTCTTCTAAAAGAATGGGAAAATTCTAAAAAGAATGCAGATGATCATGCCATTATTCAGATTGAGGCAAAGCTGGCCGAAATTTAAAACTCTGAGGGAGGGGGTTTTCACACTCAGTCTGACAAGAAAAATTTGATCTCCCTTGAGTCCAACAAAACCAAGATTTTGAAGGAACGAGAAGAAGTTTGGAGGCTAAAGAGGAGAGCTTCAAGCCTTTGTGAAAGGAAGAAAACAACTGAATACGATTTGGGAGCTAAATAATGCTAGGAATGAATGGGTCTCCACTTTCGAAGATATGGCTAAGACCAGCAAATATTTTTTTGAAACCTTCTTAAAAGCTGAGAAACAGGCTACAATTGATGAAGTCATTCAGATCTCCCAATTCTTTCCTAGAATAATTTCTGATGATCAAGACATTTTGGATCTTTTGGAGGAGGTCTCGGAAGAAGAACCAAAAGCAACTCTGCATAGCTTCCAGATGGATAAAAGTCCTGGCCCGGACGAATGAACCATCATTTGTTTTCTAGCAGCTTATGACACAATTGGGCCTGACCTCCTTCATTTGGTTGAATAATCCCAGGTAAATGCTCATTTACACCCTCCCCTCAACTTAACTTTTTTAGCTCTCATTCCAAAAAAAGAAAATTCATATTGTTTGGAGGATTTCAGACCCATTTCTCTCTGCAACATCACTTACAAAGTGGTTGCAAAAGTGATTGCTCAAAGATTTAAGAAGGTCCTCTAAAAAATTATTTCGCTTGAACAATTTGGGTTTCTTGAGAACAAAAAAATACATGGAGCCATAGATGTAGCTCAAGAAGGGATATACAACATAAAAATCAAGAAGACAAAAGGGGAAATTCTCAATATTGACCTCTCAAAGGATTTTGACAAAGTAAGTTGGTTGTATCTAAGACTCCTACTCACACATTTAGGTTTAAATTGCTCTTTCATCAAATGGATTTTTTCCTGCATTTGCACAGCCTCTTTTGCAATGTTTATAAATGGATCAACCTCCCCTTTCTTTCTTTCAGAAAGGGGCCCACGGCAAGGGTTCCCACTCTCTCCACTACTTTTCTTATTGGTGGCTGAAGGTATCAGCAGAGCTATTTTGGATGCAAAAAGAAGAGGGATTTTCGAAGGGATTGAGATAGCAATGAAATTAAATATCCCATATGTTGTTTGTGGATGACATACTCATATTCTGCAATGGCTCGATCAAGGATGCAGAAAAGCTCTCAAAAATTATGCATCTCTTTTGCAAAGCCACTGGAATGAAACTCAATGAACAAAAATCTCCAATCTCCACTTTTAACTTGGACGAAGAAGCCACCAAGAGGTTTTCATACCTCTTCCCTTTTGTTGTCACAACTTTCGATGAAGGCCTAAAGTACCGGGGTTTCAGATTAAAACCAAATTTCTACAAAAAGGAATATTGGAATTGGTTAATTGACAAATTGGATCACGGGAGCAATGTCTGGTGCAATAGATGGCTCTGGCGAGCTGGAATATTAATTTTAGTCAAGTATGTCCTTGAAGCCATCCTTGTCTATTGGATTTCCCTAGCATGGATCCCAAAATCCATCCAGGAAAGTTTGCAAAAAATCTGCTCTAGATTTCTATAGACCGGGAAAAAATATCAAAAGGTCCTTCCATGGGTAAAATGGGGTTAAATATCCAGACCCAAATCCATGGGAGGACGAGGGCTCAAAAACATCTTGATTTTTTCTAAATCCCTAGTTGTAAAAGTAAGGTAGCGACTCATTTCAACAGACAACCTTTGGACTGAGGTGGTCTTTCACAAATACATTGCCCCTGTTCCCCTCTGGGATTGGATCAGAAATGCAGTTTTCACTGCTCCCCCCTCGGGGACAATCATCCAGAAGGCCATCTGCAATGCTTTCCCCCTTATCCATAGTGGGTTGGCTCGGAAAGTGGGGAACAACACAAAAGTGTGAATTGGAGTAGACCTTTGGCCTGGAATTCAGTTACATCATATCCTCCCCCAACAACTCATTCAGTTGTTAAACCATAAAGGTTTTTTCCATTTGTATTAGATTGTTGACCCAACTTCCACAAACATTAGCGATCATGGATGGAAGGGGATTAGAGAGCTAGATCTCCCAGTCATTTGGAACACAGATTGTAACAGATACATCACAACCCTTGGAGTCTCTCACATCACACTCACAGATTCACAGGATGAGATTATTTGGGAATTTGTTGTGCATGACAGCTATACTCCCAAGACAGGTTAGCAACATCTTAGTGCCACATCTTTTCAAAATGAACCTCTATGGTGGCAAAAACGAATCTAGAAAATTAAATGCCCACTGAAAGAAATTTTTTTATGTGGTGTACTCTCTTGTTTCTTCTTCATGGATAGACAATTTGCAATGGGCACTTACAGATCTTGGTTGGTTTCTCTTTTTTGGAACATAACTATTTTTCCTCCCCGCGGATCATCTCATTTTTTTGAATGTTATCAACAAGCACTTACGGGATGATTATATCTCCATGGAACCATACATATTTCTTTTTGAAAATCACCAATTATAAAAAGTTTTTCTCGGACTGTGAAAGCAAGTTTATTGGGACTTATGATAAGGTTGTTTGAAAATAATATCAACATACCTTGTTTTGAACACAATATTCTCGCATACTTAATATGTATATGGCACTATTTTTTATTAATAAAATTACAATTTTTTTTCTCCAAAAAAAAAAACAACAACAATAAAATACATTTAGAATATTCTTTGAAGTTACAATATTTCAACAAATATTATATTTTGATTGGGAAAGCTTATAATTCTTGTGGTATGAATGGCTCGTTGATCAAAGAAGAAGTTTATACAATCGAGTCGTATTGCGTGAAAATGACGAAGATGGACAATAGGAAGTACACAAATTAGAAGGATACCATGTATGAGGATGTGTGAGGAATGTACACAGTGAATGATCACACAATTGTAGAAGTGGCAGAGTGTTGGAGAATCATAGATATCTAAACATTGCAAATCACAAAAGTTCCAAAGAAAACACTGTCACAGATTGTAAACTGTTGTGATGCAGATAACTAAAGGCAACTAAGACACAGATTAGAGAAGCTACAACAGTTTCATATCAAAATTTCACAAATCACAGATAAGGTAATTACATATTTCAGTTTTCTTTTGATACAGAAATATTCTTATCAGGGAGGTAGGAAGGGGCAAGGAAGGGAGTCTCAAATTCCTTCCATTTGGTGGGGGTAAAACAAATCAGGGAGTCATAGCTTCCTTCCAATTGGAGACGGTAAAATAAATAATGAGTCATAGATTCCTTGCAGTTGGAGATGGTAAATCAACTCAGGGAGTCATAGCTTCATTCCAGTTGGAGCTGGTAAAAAAAATCATGGATCCATAGCTTCCTTCTAGTTGGTGTTGGTAAATATAATTGGGAGTTGGTGCTTCCATCCAGATGTAGCTGAAGAACACAAGCAAATATCTCAGTATTCAACATGTTGGTTCCTGAAAAATGTGAGTTAGATATTGCGCAAAAGGTATAGATATCCATTCAGGTCGGTGCCTAAGTCCAACAAGTCAATGCTTGTGCAGATATAAGTGCTTACAGGTCGGTGTCTATAATCAACAGGTTGATACTTGCAAATCAGGTTGGTGCTTAAGTGAGTTGGTTCTCACAATTGGTGTCTCCCACATATGTAATCATTTGTATACATAGATATACATATATATAAAGACATTTTTACAGATTCAATGTGTAACTGTGTCCATTATTATTTTTGTAGATATTTTTTAAAGGTTCAAATTTTGTTAAGTGCAAAATTGTATAATCTACACAATATATTGATTCACCCCCCGACTCTCAGTATATGTAATAATTCCAATGCGATGAAATCTAAATTAACAAGTACTTCCAACACATGGATCTAACCAATTATGAATTTATCCCCTTTACCTAATTTCCAAATGAGCTAATTTTCCACCAAAGGAAAATCCCAAACCAAGGCCTTGCATACTATGGACCCATTCTAAAAATATTTACTATTATTCTTTATCTAATATTATAAAGAGAGAGGTTCCATGTGCTTTTGGATTATCACCTACACTACATAGTCCTAGTTTTGAAATAATATTCCAAATACAATTTGTTGTATGGACCTTGGTAAAAAGGTCAACATTATAAGTCTCATCCACCTCCATCCTTGGGTTTGACCAAGAAGTCCCATTTTTCCAAGGGAATACCTTCTTTTTCTCACTTATATGTCTAGAGAAACTTAAAGAACCTTTGTTTTATTAAATCTAGAACCCCTTTATGAATGTCAGGGCATGCTAGTAAACTAGAATTGATTCTAGAATAGACTTGACCGAAGTCAATCTATCTCCCAAGGGAATCCAATGATTACACCACTGCTTACACCTATGTTCAATATTTCATATCAATCGCTTCCAATTTTCCTTCCTATAATGATTGGTTTCAAGTAGAATCCCAAATATTTGAACCTTAGAAGTCTAACATATGAAAATGAAAGATCTACATAGTCCTTCTAAGAGCTTCCTTCTCCACCCTATTAAAAGTGAGGGAGGGTTTCTACCTATAAATTTTCATATATGATGTTGTCCAATATAAATAAACAATTTGTTTTAGTTTGTTAACCTATCTTATAAATCCATTACAAAATAATAATACATCATCAACAAATATCATATGAGTCGGAAATAAATCCCTTCCCAGTTTTATTCCAGACATTAATCCTAATATTTTCTCCTTTATAATTGATTTTATTTACCATTCAAAAATAATTAGAAAGAACAAATTATAGAGGGAGTCCTTGCCTTAGAGCTCTCGAGGGCTTAAAAAATCCTAATGTAGAACCATTAATTAAAACATAAAATGAAACATACGATAAACACCCCATTATCTAATTAACCATTTGAACACAAAATATTTTAATGAAACATAATTAGTTTCAAGTAAATCTACAATGATCAACATAAGCCTTCGATAAGTAGCCTTAGGTAGGTCTACCTACATAACCATTTTGTTAGGATATTTAGACAATTAGGAGTTAGTTAAGATCAATTTGGTCAAATGTGTCTTTAAGTAAAGTGTGTTTATTTAGTATGAATCCGTACTTATGTAATATGAAAATCATGATATGTTCTAGACATAAATTGATTTGACAATTCATATTCTCCTTAATACTAATTACTATATCGATATGTATATTAAACACCTGATTGATTCATGATCTTTATTTAAAGAGCATGGAGGGTCATTTGTTAATGATCGGTTGTGAGAAACCCATATGAAGATTGATTTTGAATAGCTACTCTCGTTATTGATTAAGATCATAAACCTGTGTCATTGCATGCAATTTATGACTTGTATATTCTATTACTTGTGTGAATTTCTAGGTTAAGAAAGTTATTCCATCATGTCTGGAACGTTGCTTTTAGTTGGAAACACTTTTTTGTTTCACCCAAAAATGTTTCAGGTTGCCCAAGATATGGTCATTTTATCAAATTTCGAGATATATCATTTTCATTATAGTTTTAAAAAATTTCTCGTACTATTTAGATATTTCATCTCAATTTATCTGTTTATACTTCTATGTTGCTTCCTTTCTAGCCTATGTATGCTCTTTTTCATGTGTTCTATGTGAACTCAACAAACCAAAAACATAGTGGAAAGTGTTTTCTTTTATGCAGTGCTCCATGCACCTTGTGCAAACTCGATAAAACATAAACAAAGAGGGAACTTACAGTTTTAAGGTAAGATAACCAATTTCTAACCCAAGGCTTAAAAGTTTCAGATTCAAAATTTTACTTGTGTTGTGTACAATTATATTAACTATTTTGCATGGAAAAGTAGGGATTTTTAAGCACACATTTTGAGGCAAACATTAAAAATAACCTTTTCGATCATAACCTTTGTTATATATTTTGGATTATCTTAGTTGATTGAAAATTATATTATTAAATAAGAGATTTTGAGTTCCAGGCGTTCTTTTCATTAAGTTACTTTCTAAAAAAAGTTCATGCAAATTTAAGTTATAAAACGACTTAATTGTAAAAATGCTTCTCACTTGTTTTACAAAAGTGGGCCACTTATTTTATTATAAAAAAAAATTATTTGCAAAAATGCGATTATAGGCAAAGTTAGAAAAGGAAGGGAACTTCTTCTTCTTTGTTAACTTAGGAACTTTATTGTACACCCTTCACCCCATGGACCAACCACTACCTACCACTTGGAATTTTGATTACTTTTTATGCCTTTATTCAAAAGAGTATAACCTTGACAATTATACTCCATTTTCAGAGTTATTTTTTAGACTGCTTATTTTTCCAAGGATTTTTCATCCAAATCATCAATTTCTACTTTTGAAGCCATCTTACTTAAATATAATAATATGTCTAGTCCAAGTGATATCCTACTTACCAAATCAAGCTACCTCTCATGGAAATCCCATATGTAGGGTTCACTACAATGTAGGGGACTTTGTTTATTTATTTATTTGACTAGGGGAATCAACAACTGGGGACGAGGATGGTACTTGCATGACACGAGGTCCGGGGATCCAATCCCGCTACCAATATACCCCTAGGTGTATCCACAGGGCCCGAACCATGGCACACACATAAGTTTGGGGGGGATTTGAACATGAGACCTTCCATTTACAATCATTTACAAAATTTCAACTTTACCACTTGCTCTGCTCCTCCATGGGAAATGTAGGGGACTTAATTGAGTTACCTAGGCAATATAAATTACCCCTCATGATGCATAGAGAAATAAAATGGGATAATAAAAATGAAAAAGCATGCAGATTGATCAAAATTTCCATCTCCAGTGATCTTTAGTTCCACCTTCAAGGAATTGAGACCTTAGATGCAACATGACAAAATTTTGAAGCCATGATTGGTAAACACAATGAGATTAGAGCCCAGTGGCTTGAAAACCAATTGATTACTTTGGATCCTAATGATTTGTCTTGCATCGAATAATTTATAATTTCAAAACACTTTGACTCATTCTTCAAAAATATAGAATAATCAAGACAAATGGCCAACTCATACACATTATTTTTGTTAAGCTTGGCCCGCTTACTATGTTTTTGTATCTACTTTTCACTTCTATAGATAATCTCTTATTAGCAAAGGGGCTACTTACACAATGTCATATTTTGAATCCTTTATTTTATTTTATTGGAGAGCAAGATAAACTCTAGCATATTGGAGTGATCATCACTGCAAGCACATCTAAAAAAGTCTTAGTGGTAAAATATAAGAATAAAACCAAGAAATCAAAGAAGAAACACCCACACAACAATCAATAAATTAAGGGTCTCAAACCATCTCAACCAAGTTATCCTCCCAATGGTGATAAATGAATCAAATCAAAAGGAAAGAAGATTGAGAGACATTATATTTTTGTAGGAAATATAGTCATATGGAATCTAAATGTTGTAGGAAAATGGAAGCATTATAAGCAACAAGGAAGAATAATAGTATCAATCTTAATTCCTCTTCTTCTAAATCTCCACTTTCTACTTTTGTTTTTTTCTTTCAATGCATCATCTACTTATCTTCTAATGAGTATCTCATTGATTATGGAGCATCTTATCAGATGGTTAAGGACAAAGTCATTTTTTCTACTATTAATGAACATAACACCAAACAAATATTTGTTGTTGAGGATAGACACCTTAGCATTGTAGGGTATTGAACATTTTAGGTATCAGTTATTTATTGTGTGTTTCAAGTATTTTATGCAATCTTCTATCAATATACTAGAGCACTCATTTAAATGAAGGTAAAATAGTAGAGTTTTCACATCATCAAGTTGTAATTAAGGATTTAAAATATCCTAAGCATGTCCTAGCAATCAAAATTGTTGATGATATTACCAAGTTCTACATATTTGATGAATTTGGGTCATTGTATTTTTCCATCAATTTCTATTGCTCATAGTGGTAACTTAAGAAAACTTTAAATGAGAAATTTGGTGATCTAAGATATTGTTCATTCCTACAACTATGTAATCATAATAAAAATATTGATTTTCCTCTTGTTTCTTGCAGAAATGGTGTTTGAATCAGGTGTTCTAGATAGACATCATCGGCATAGTTTTGACAAATGTGCCACTTGGCATGTCTCGCACCCCTTGTATCTTGTTCATGGGGATTTATGTGGTCTCCTTCTTTCTCTATGTTCAATTACTTCTTAACTATCATTGATGACTTCTTCATACACAATTTTGTTTATTTTTTAAAACTTAAGAGTGAAAATTTGACATGTTTTTGTCCTACAAGGCCCTTGCATAAAAATAATCCAAACATCAACTACAAAAGTTAAGAACATATATTAGGGGAAAACATATTAAAAATAAACTTACAACTTACTGCACTACATAGGGTATCAAGATGGAACATATTGCTCTGTACACACCACAATAAAATGGTGTTGATTAGATAAATAATCACCCATTAAAGGACATGGGAAATTACACTATCCAATCTACGGGATTAAGCCCTCATTTTTGGGAAGAAATCATTAATTTTTCCAATTACAAAGTTAATTGTGCTCCCACAAAGAACTTAAAATGCATAAGACTAGAATAATCATTAAGAAAAAATAAAACATATGTGAGCCACTTTCATTTGTTTGGGGGTGAAGTATAGATTCACATTCCTAATGAGAAAAGGAAAACATTACAATCTAAGTGTGAGAAGTACATTTTCATTAGATATTATAAAGATGTAGAAGGTTATGGGATTCTATATCCTCCTTCCAGTGAAATTATTATTATGAGAAGTGTTAAAATTGATGAAAACATCTCAGCGCATGTGCCTAATTAGGTGTTTGTTCCATCTTCTGTCTACAAGTCATCTTTGATGATTGTGCCATCTTCCATCCTCAACTTTTCTACATGTGAACCTATTATGATTTCTTCTTCAAATGATGATAATGAGGATGAAAATACACCTTCGTTTGCTCACCTTCCTATATTTGGGTTCATTGAACATGAACCTGTTCTACCACCACAACTTCCTAACGGGTAATTTCAACATGAGAAGCAGCTAGTGATCTTGCTAGTGATCCCTCGAACTTAGATTCACACACATTGATAGTTGCAGTGAGCATTTTCTCTTATGGATTAAGTTTTAGATACTCATGATTCAAATACAATTGTAGAATCTTCTGGTCATCTACATTGAGATGCAACAATGAGTGAATAATATTGTTCCTTAAGGGTGAATGATATTTGAAATCTTATACCTCTTCCAAAAGGAATAAAACTTATCTAATAGAAATGGGTATATATGTGATGATGACGATGATGATGATGATAGTCAATGTCCATTGAGACCAACTTTAGTATATCAAACCCTAGTAAGAAATTATTTAGTTTGCTTTAGAATTGTATTCCTATTCTAAAATAAATTGAAGAGGAGCGTTCCTAATTCACTATAGTTTTGATAGGTTAGAAGGTTAAGAAGGTTTGATTTGTAGATGAGATTTTGAAATTGATACCTAATGTGGATGTATGCATGGTACCCTCACAAAAATTTATTTTCATCCTCAATGCTCATAGTCTCACAGAGATGACAAATCCTTTCACCCCATAGTGTTTTGGGAATTGTCCAACTCCTTGTTTCATTATGGATCTCATGATATTTCATTCTTATCTTGCCTATATTAATTTTCTTCTTTATACTAGTTAAAATAGAGATATACTTTGATGTTCTAGATCAGGGTTAATGACCTCATTATAATATCTTAATTTTCTTTTAATCTCAAAATTTTTATCGGACCACAAATTCTCTTTAAACTTAGTAGTAATATTTTTAATATTATCAATATTTTGGACATGGCATTTTTGTCAATTCCCCAATGTTTTAAATAAGCGAGGGCATATTTATTCCAACCCCGCTTGAGTTGTAGGTGTCTTTTAAAGGATTTTAAAATTTTAGGAAGCCTTTAATCTCCCATGTTATTTAGCTTGTACTTGTAAATCGAGTACTTGGTCATAGCCATGCTCTCAATGGGGAAAAACCCCGCTTCTATGAGGATAATAGGATAGGGTGTATTGCTTTTAATTTTGAGGTTATAAGCTATAAAATGATTCTTGATTTACTCAATTTTTCTCCAATAATTTTAGACATGTTGCAACACCAAACTTCATACATGTACAAGATAACGGGGGTGATGAGAGTTTCAAAGAGGAACTTATTTTTATCCCACATCACAAGGTTTCTTGACTTACAATTGTTTTCAATGCTAAAAAAAGATTGCCACCCTCCATTAATCATTTTCTCAATGTTATAGTTCCAGCTGAGATTGTGTTGGATATCAATTCCGAGATATTTTATGAATTCACTTCCTCCAAGTTTTTATTGTCATAAGTGAAAATAGCGTTAGTGGCCCTCTTAGATTTTATAATCATATTTTTTTTTGTCAATGTTAACAATCATATATGTTACAATAATCCGTCGGGATTATTGTAAATAAATAATAAATAGGAATATGAATAGATAGGAAGGTGAAAAGGCTGGTTCTCAACCACCACATTGTAATGTATAAATATTTGCTTTGGTAAGGGAATAAGATCAATCGGGAGTTATTACCAAAAAGTGGTATCAGAGCGCTGCCATAACTCCTGCCTATTGCCAGTCTGCCCATTCCTGGCATTCTGCTTGCCAGTCCATTGCCAGACTGCTCCATTAGTCTGCCAGTCGAGTCGCATGTAGTGTATGCGTTACTCCTCCATCTGCCTGCGTTTATTCTCTGCTAAAATTTTTGAATTACCTAACCCTAATTTCTCAGCTGAATGAATCGCCCTCCTCCTTTTGCATGTTGAGTTTGAGGCTGCGTTAAGATTGCAGTGAGACAGCGTTGAGAAACAATACCAAACAATACCAGCAAGACTAATATATCAGACTGATATTGGTATGGGAAGCGTTCTTATCCACACATATATAAACTTGACACAGTTGTTCCATTCTATTACATTCAATCCCCACTCCATTTCCAGTAACATTTCCCAATACACGCTGGATTTCACTCAAATTGTATTTCTTCCCGTCTGGGTAAATGCTATTGTTCCCCAGCACACCCAGAAGATAGCCGCATTCTTTAAGCTGGAGAGTGGCAGCGAAATAATCATATTGGTTCTTTAAAACACAAGTCCCATGTTTTACCCACTCGTATTTCCAGAACCATGCATTATCACAGCTAGGACAAGCCAGCGACAGCCATTCTAACTCCCTCTTACTTTTCAGATCAACCAGCTTCCCTTCTTATACTTGGACTTCTTATCACTATTCATATTGTTGCTGATTTCTCCTTCAAGCAAAGAAAGCTTGTGGTGATATATGTTAAAGACTAGGACTGATATATCATAGATATATTGAGTGATTGATATATGCGTTGAAGAGCCTGTGCTGGAGATTAATATAATGCATATGTTGAAGACTGATATTATATATATTGCGACTGATATATGCTGATTGCACACGGATGAAGAGTTGGAGATAGCCTGCGTTGAGCGTGGACTGGAGATAGCCTGCGTTGGAGCTGCTTGCAATCAACGTTGAAGCTTGCTGAAGCCTGAAGCCTGCATGTGCCTGCCGTGAAGGAGACCTGCGTGAAGCCTGAGCGTGAGACTCATGTTGTGTGAGCTGCGACCTGCGTGGAGCTATGGAGCTGTGACCTGCATGGAGCTATGAGCTGCGACCTGTTACACCCACTCGTTGCCCATTGAGCATGTTGTATGAATATTATATGTGACCATCGAAGACTGCGTGGAGTCTGATCATACATATATATTGCTGCGACCCATTTACTCTTATATTTTGTGAACTGCGACCCATATTTTGTGTTGTGAGAGCTGTGAAATTTCTTGTTGAAGACTGATTTGGTTTATGGTTTTGTTATTATTATAACAAAATGGATTTGGTTTTGTTATTATTATAACAAAATGGATTTGGTTTTGTTATTATAACAAGATTGTTCGCTGGAGGATAATGTGAAGCTGAGATAGGAGCTATGGTGTTCTTGATTGTCGAGCCCCTTGTCCAGACTGTGAAGACTGAAAAGTATTCTTGCTGAACCTGAAGACTGAAATTGATATATTGCAGACCAATCTCAGAGACTGAATACTGAGACTAATATGTGAAAATGTTGTATGCTGTATATTATGCTGACTGATTGCTAGTGACTGATATAAAGAAGCCCGTGTATGACTGACAGTGATATATTTTGTATCTACTAATATATTTTGTATCTACTGATATATTTGTTATAAACTTGCATTGTATTCACCTTGGCAGAGACTGTAGACCTGCAAGGTTATTATTTTTTACTTCTCTTTGAAAATTACACCTACAGTTGTAATAATGCAATCTATAGCATCTATAGTCGGTGCCACTCTCACTGGCAAAGACACCTTTTCAGAATGGTGGAGGAAGATCAAATCTACCTTCATCTACAATGACCTTTGGGACGGCATTTGCGAAGGATGCACAATAGAGACAGAAGCTGGAAAGCCCATAACCATAGACCCAATACCTCCAGAATCAGAGAAAGAAAAGGCCATTTGGAGAACAAAGGACAAGAAATCCTTAGCTATTATCACTGCCACTGTCAGTGAAGAGGTGAGCCAGCACATATTGCCTGCAAAATCATGTTTTGAAGCATTACAAACATTAAAAGAACTGTATGATTCACACAGTGAAATGGAATTTATTCAGCTAATGTTAAAATTATTCAGTCTTGAAGTAAAAGACAATGATCCTATGTTAGTTGCCTCTGAAATCAAAGCCATCATGCACAAGATTCAAGCCTCTGGTATGAAACCAGATCTTCCTCTTGCAGCATTTGTAAAATCTTTGTATCCTACTCACTCCAACTATGTTGAGTCATTGCAATATAGTGACAAGTTCAAATCACTAACATTTGACACCCTGGTAGAAAAGATAGCTGACAGAGAGAAAGCCTTTGGTAAGAAGACAATCGAGCCTACTGGAGAATCACTTTGCTTTGCTCAAAAAGCAAAGAACCACACCAAAGACCAATCCAAAGATCATCCCAAAGGAGAAAGCAGCAAGAGAGGCAAAGGAAGGAGAAGCTTCAGAGGTAGAGGGGGCAGAAATAACTTCACCAAAAGATCAGATTTGCAGTGCAAGCGTTGTGGAAAGAATGGGCACACATCAGATCAGTTTTGGGCTTCATGGGACTCCATCAAAGACAAGCACAACCAAAAGAAAGATGATAATAAACATCAAGATGCTACTAAATCTTCTGATTCTGCTCATTGTATTGTTGCAGATTGTAATCTTGGAATTAATGAAATGACCTCCTTTCATCTTATAAAGATTGTTGGCTGCTTGATACTGGTGCAACATCACATATGACATTTAGAAAAGATTGTTTTGAAGAACTGAATGAAACAATAGATGGCATAGTTTACTTTGCAGATAAGTCAAGTATTAAACCAAAGGGAATGGGCACCATTCGACTGAAGATGCCTGGATTTCCTGATTTCTTGTTGAAGAACGTTCTCTATCTTCCAGAGTTGCAGAGAAGCCTGCTATCCATGGTGGAGATTCGACGTCAAGGCCATTCCATCCACATGTTTGATGGAATAGTTGAAATAAGAAAGTCCTCTGACAACCAAGTCATCATGACTGGATACGAAGATGGAAAGCTGTTGA
>LPNX010196373.1:185861-318944 GCA_001517045.1 Pseudotsuga menziesii
CAACAATATATACCCATATTAGAGCAGAAATCCTTGAGAATTTTTAATTACTTATTAAGATCAAAGGAACACCTTTCCATAAGAACAATATCATGAGCATATAAAATAAGGGTGATGACTATTCCTACTAAAGTTGTGCAAATGCAACCTGCTTATTCTAACCAACATTCTAATTTGTCAATCTATATGCTAGAAAGGTTGGGGGGGAGAGGGAAACCTTGATTAATTCCAATACTATTAATATATTTCGCTCAACCCTCGGTGTTCTTAAAATTGGAAATGACACTCGCATATAAACTTATCACAACAACTCTCAACTCGAAAGGTACCTTTATCTCATCTGTATATACCACAAATTATTTATAGGCGATGTAACAAAATATTTTCTAAAGTACACAAATAAACAAAAGAGATTCGATGTGTTATTACGACACTCCTCCTTGATGATCTTGAGCATAAGGAGTTGGTATGTATTAGATGGAAGTGTTTAAAGACAAAAGGCCTATTTAGATGCCAAATACTTTTTCAACTTGAAGGGATTGACTATAATGAAACCTTTGATCATGTAGCCAAAACGAATTACATATTCCTCATTATAGCCCTTATCACTACATATAAATGGGATCTCCATAAAATGAATGTCAAATCTACCTTCATGCAAGGGGATTTGCAAGAATAAATTTACATGGCACAACCTCCTAGCTATGCTCAAAATTACTCTAACATTTTTTGTCGCCTTAAGAAATACTTTTATGGTAGCTAAAATGGATATATTTCTTCTTCACAATAGTTTTATAGATGGTATTTTGACCCCACTGTCTATACCACTAAATTAGGTAACGATAATCTCAAGGCGGTTAGAATAATTGGTAATGAGTAATTGAGATGAGAAGTTGTAAATGGAAGGTGACAAGTTCAAATCCCCCCATGGGTACTTACTTACAATACATATATATATAATAGGTAACCATCTCATAATACTTGTTCTTTATGTTGATGATGATATTATCACTGGTAGTGGCCCTAAACTTTTAACCCATGTGAAATATATTCTTTAGAAGAGATTTCACTAGAGGAAATTTGGGGTTAAAATGGGACAAATAAGAAAAACCATGCTTGTTGAGTTGGAAATTCAATAACCAAAAGGATTTCAAAGAACTAAGTAAGCAATAATCCTTGGGTGGGCATATAAAAGAAATTTTTAATGACCCTAAATTTTTAATCCATTTGAAATTCATTCTTAAGAAGAAATTTTGAAATTATAGACATAGGATATTTGTATTATTTTCTTGGTCTCTAAGTATTACAAACCAAGGAAGGAATTTTTCTTTCTCATTCTAAGTATGCATGTGATATTGTTCACTACTTTCACATGGAATATTGTAAACTAGTCCCATCTCTCTTCCAATATATAGTCAAACTTGTTTCCACTTAGATTGCACCTGAAGTAGATGCCACTTTGTATCATTGATCACTTGGTAATCTTTTGTATTTGAGTCGTGCATGTCTCGGTATTTCCTTTGTTGTTGGTATTATTCCCCAATATATGAAAATGCCCCATGAAATCCATTGGAAATCAACAAAATGACGCTTTGGTATATATGGGGTGTAGTTCAATTTGGGATACAATACAATTCAAGTGGACTTATTTACCAGTTTGTTTCTTTGAATTTGATTGGGTTAGCAACCATAATTATAGGAAGACTATTGTAGGTTATGTTTTCATCCTTGATTCCAAACCTATAACTTGATATTGTAAGAAGCAAAAACATATTTCTCATTCTTCAATAGAATCAGAGTATCAAACAACAATTAACACAAGTCAAGAATCTTTGTGGCTTTGGTAGATACTTTCATTGTTTGCATTCCAATAGAAACATATGACTTCCCTTTAGTGTGACAATCAAAGAATCACCAATTCAACAATGGTCCAATTTGACATCAACATAACAACAAATTTGAGCTACACATGTAGGTCATATGAATGCTTATTAAGGATTGTGTTCTCGAAGTGCTCTTTTTACCTGCATATCATCAAGTTGTAGAAATTTTCACAAAGTCTCTAAAATAAGTGAATTTTTCAAATGTCAATGTATGTTAGGAGTTTGAGAAGTTACAATTAAGGGGGATCAAATATAATCCCTCCTTCTATCTCCTATTGTTTCAACTTTGTAAATCCTTCAATCTTATCCCAAGTTGTTATTAACATGGTATGTTATAATTCTTAGACACTTGGATAAACCTATCCTAGTGTGTATTTAGGTAATGTATTTATATGCATTAGTATGTGGTTGTACTTATGTAATAAAATGATCACAATATGTTATAAACATAAAGTGATTAAATTATTCATCCTCTCCTCTATATTAATGCTATATTGATCGGTCGCTTAGCATGCCATTGGTCCATGATCTCTATTTAAAGAGCATGGAGGGTCATTTCTTGATGACCAATTGTGAGAAACTCATATGTAAAAATACTCCCTTTTGTATTAATATATGTCTTTAAGTGGTTTCGTTGGTTGGGGTTGTGTTTTATTTCCCACTATAATGGTTTTAACCACTTAATACAATGGTTTATTCATATTTGATAGGTTTGTGTGAGTGGTTACTTAAGGTGTTTGGAATGTGTGGAAGTACCTTATTTTGTCGAACACATTGCATTAACCCTTTGAGTTTTGATATCATGTAAACCCTCTTCTAACATCATCATAACTTAATGAATCTATCTACCAGGAAGGAATTCAAAATTTTATTTTGAAATTGATACTAAAATTATCTTCTTCACCCAAATAGCTATAACTTTAGATATAATATTATAGATATAGTTACATAAGGAAATGGACCTAAAATGATCAAAGGAATTAAGACTATCATTCTTTGGATTTAAAAATATAAAGGTAGAGTTAAATTATGCTAACACTTTTCTTGATATTCTAACAGCCTACACTGCCTCAACAATTCCTCTTCCAACATATTATAAAACTTTATAATAAAACACCATTGTCCAACCACCAGGTCCATGGTTATTATCCCTTTGAAAGAGAGCTAAAATTGATTTTATATCTTCCTTAGACATTTCCTCTACCATTATTTCATTTTCCTCCTCCCATATAAAACCTAGTAAAAAGGAGGTAATCTTCACTATTTCAACAATGTTGATATGCTATTGGGTTCTTTGTACAATGTAATGTTCGATTTTTATAAAAAGGTAATAAGTGAGGACTAATAGCACTAGAATCAGAAAGGTACATCAATTCAGTATTATTAAGTCATCAGTGTAGTAAGAAGGCCATAAGAGTTCATATCATAAAGCATGCGGAGCATGCAAGCCTTATTTTAGTGTTAAAGTTGACATGAAATTAGTATTGCATTCATGAAAAAGTGAAGCATAAACCCTAAAAGTGACACACAAACCATAAAAGTACATGCTATTGTATTTAAGAAGGTTTATTGGACCAAAGAGAATATCTATTGTTATTGTTGATTGATTTTGGAGTTTCGAGCAACCGCGGCAGCTAGGGTTGGAGATGGTGTCTTTAGCTAGTGAGGGTTCAACAGTGAGATATCTTCCATAGTATCTTATTGGGATAGATCATCCAATTTTATCTATTGCTTCCATCATATACTACAGTATTCAGAGATCCAGCACATTCCGTAGGTTTATTAGCAAATCCACGTTTTGTAGCCGGAAGTAGCAGGGAAAACACAGAAGGATTCGTTGGGACCACAAAAACCTGTCTTTCCTCCGCATGTTAGCTTCCTCTTTCTTAGCAGGACTACCCTATGGTATGCAATGATTATCAGCCATCAGTTTGCTCACCTGGAGCAGCTATCATCCAAACGGATCAGTTGGGAGCTTGAGCAGCAGAATTGCTAATGAATTCGCTAGGGCACTTAGAGGCAGCCAAACATCCGCATGTGCCAGGCCATCTCTCTGGATTCAACAGACGGACAAGCTCAGAAATTTTCAGCCCGAACGACCCTCTCCTCCTACAAAAACGTCACCTTCAGTCTGGAGGGTTTTTATAGTACTGCGAGGTGGTAACACCGGAGGAAAAGAGCATTATTAGACCACCCATCCAGATCCTTATGCATGTAGCTATCTCTAGAGTCATTATCAGCCATAATATCAATGTTAAGTGTTAATTTCTCTCTGCAAAACCCTAACCCTAATTCAGTTATATTTTAGGGCATTTTTGCATGGTGAGTTTGCATTGACAGTTATTTTGCAAATTTGTATGAGATTGAGTGTACGAGTCAGCACTATCATAGAACATTAGAGAATATCAATATTTGGGATATTATAGTGGTATCAGAGCATGATCCTTGCCAACTGTGGGCACATAGAAATTGAATAAAAGTATGTTGATGCATGCTTGTACATGCTAAAGCATGTCACTGATGTTGGTGAAGTGCATGTTAGACCAAAGGGTTTTCTTTGCCAGCTTGTGAGAACATGAATACAATGAGAAGGATCTTGGGTGGAAATATGTAGAGGTTAATAGTACTCCAACACTTGCCTCGATATCAGGAGTATATTTCCTTGGGTAATGAGGTATGTGCAGCATTATCCTTTCAAATATTATTACACCATCAAGTTCAGGAGCCAACCCAAGGATTTGGATGAGGATATCCTTAAAGGCATAGTTGGGGGAGGAAAGAAAGATGAGCATGAAGTACAGGTTGTTGGTGAGCTTCATTTAGAGGTGATTTAGAGTTAACAATACATGATGAGGATGTGCAGGAGGAGATAGCATTAGAGCCATCTTGTGAGTCTAGCGACACAAGCACATTCACTAGTCAGATTGTGGACAAGCCATGTGATGAGTTGGAGTTGGTACACTCTTCAACACCTACAACAGGAGTCTAGATAGTTATGATAGGAGAAATACATGAGGTGCAAGGCAATGAGCACAGCAGTCGAGACAGTGAACAATCACACATGGAGGTTAGGGAGAGTTTATACATGCATGAGATAGAGCTTCCAGATGATAGTCACCAAAAGAAGATTGAACGTGTTAAAGAAAGCATTCTAGCGATGAAAGAGAGGACCAAGATACTCCAAGACACCATAGTACAACGAGATGTTGAGCTTACAGTTCTTCGAGTTGTATGTACCAAGTCAGCGGCTAGAATTTCTAGTATTGAACAACAGTTAGATTCCTTGATGAGGCAACAAGAGAAACATAGTATTGCATTTCAAAGTAGTCCTCTTAAGGAGTACATAAACAGGGATTGCAGTAGCTTGAGTCCACATTTTCATAATGGCAGATAGTTTTTACAGGTTGGCCAGGATCAAGAAATTGACCAGTAGTATATGAGCATTCCAGTTGAAATCAGAAGGGAAGAATGTCATCTTGGTAGGATTATTCCTTGTGATGGTGCTTATGGACAAGGTACTTTTCGGGGGTTGGATTGGAGAGAGATTAAGAGTTGGTGTCCTATTGAGTGGGAGATTCTTGGGAATACATTCCAAGCCAAGGGTATAGTCCCACAAGAGCCTTCAGATATTTGGGAGGAAATATGCACAAGTTTGCATTGGGATCCAGGTGCAATACCTTATGAGGGATGGATATCATGTTTATTGATAGCGTTACTTGGGAGTCTACATGATGATCCTTGTGTCAATACTACATAGGGTAGCGGTGGATGCATTTTGACCTCTGCAATTCTCAGATTGATTTGGGACCTTGGGATTACAATGACTGCCAGTTTAGTGATTGCTAGAGGATGCTTTCAGGAGGTCTCTGGTGATGGTACCATACAGTGTGGTGTTTTGAGCAGAGGGTGCTACAGATATCCTAGGATAATTTGGGACCCTGGGGTCATCCCTGGATTCATTTTGTTCAGTTGATTGATTGTGGATTTGTATTGGCATTGCTTGAGGACAAGCAATGTTTGGCGAAGGAGGATTGTAATGATCCATTTTTATAAAAAGGGAATAACTGAGGACCAATAGCACTAGGAGAAGAAAGGTACATCAATTCAGTATTATTAAGTCATCAGTGTAGTAAGAAGGCCATAAGAGTTCATATCATAAAGCATGCGGAGCATGCAGTCCTTATTTTAGTGTTAAAGTCAACATGAAATTAGAATTGCATGCATGCAAAAGTGAAGCATAAACCCTAAAAGTGACATGCAAACCCTAAAAGTACATGCTATTCTATTTAAGAAGTGTTATTGGACCAAAGAGAATATCTATTGTTATTGTTGATTGATTTTGGATTTTCGAGCAGCAGCACAACGTGCAACCACGACAGTTGGGGTTGGAGATGGTGTCTTCAACTAGCGAGGGTTTGACAGTGAGATATCTTCCCTAGTCTCTTATTGGGATAGATCATCCAATTTTATCCA
This sequence comes from Pseudotsuga menziesii, assembly GCA_001517045.1. Lineage (NCBI taxonomy): Eukaryota > Viridiplantae > Streptophyta > Pinopsida > Pinales > Pinaceae > Pseudotsuga > Pseudotsuga menziesii. Next base: position 192,218 of record LPNX010196373.1, read on the forward strand.
TTGCTTCCATCATATACTACAGTATTCAGAGATCCAGCACATTCCGAAGGTTTATTAGCAGATCCAAGTTTTGCAACTGGAAGTAGCAGGGAAAACATAGAAGGATTCAATGGGACCACAAAACCCAGTCTTTCCTCTGCATTTCAGCTTCCTCTTTCTCCGCAGACCTACCCTATGGTATGCAGTGATTATCAGCCATCAGTTTGCTCACCTAGAGCATCTATCATCCAAACAGATCAGTTGGGGGCGTGAGCAGCAAAATTGCTAATCAATTCACTAGGGCACTTAAAGGAAACCAAACCTCCGCATGTGCCAGGCCATCTCTCCGGAATCAGTAGACGGATAAGCTTAGAAATTTTCAACCCGAATGACCCTCTCCTCCTACAAAAACATCACCTTCAGTCTGGAGGATTTTTACAGTACTGTGAGGCGGTAACACCGGAGGAAAAGACCATTATTAGACCACCCATACAGATCCTTTTGCATGTAGCTATATATGGAGTCATTATCAGCCAGAATATCAGTGGTAAGTGTTAATTTCTCTTTGCAAAACCCTAACCCTAATTCAGCTATATTTTAGGGCATTTTTGCATGGCGAGTTTGTATGCACAGTTATTTTGCAAATTTGTATGAGATTGAGTGTGCGAGTCAGCACTATCATAGAACATTAGAGAATATCAATATTTGGGATATTACTTAGTAATCCCAAATATCAGGGTGGTGAATGAAATATTATTTAGTAATCTTGTACCCCACATCCCGCAGCCCACATTTGCAGGGTGTGGGTTGCGGGATAGTGGATTATATATTAATCTATATAATGTATTAAGAAGACTAAATGAATATAATTAAGAATTACAATATTTATAGTGAAAGTACATATTTTCTCAGAAAGTTTGAAAAAACAATTACTGCTGATAGTGCTCCTGTTAGTTTCAAAATTATTTAAGAATTACAATATTTATAGTGAAAAATTGAAATACGACACAAATTAATATATTAATGTTTATTGCAAATTTTGAACAACAACCATAGAATCAATCTCCAGAGTGGTTGTCTCATGCTCATAGGTAGAAATAAAAAAAACACGCATCTTCGTACACCCCAAATTTCAATATTCCCCCTTCGTGTTAGTTCAACCGGAAAAAAAACAAAATTGTGATATCTACCAGTATTTTTTGTCATTGGATCACATGAATATGTGACATTGCGATTTTTTTTTTGTTCTTTCCCTTTTTCATTTCACATGGAAAAAAAACCATCACACTATGGAGAGTATGCTAACTGAAGATTTTATATCACTCTTGCTGCATGGTGCTATCAACATTTTCCCGTTGGTACAAGTCTCCTCGTTAAACCAAGTGAACTCACTGAACTCATCATCTATTCAGTTTCGAATTTCTATCTCAAACGGGCTTCCAAGCATGAGATATTACTTCCAACTATATGTAGTAGTCTTGTAGAAACTGGACAACTCAAAGAAGGATCTATAATCAAACTTACCAAGTGTACATTGAACATTGTACATAGTGTAACGTATGTTTAATTTCCATTTTGTCTTTTCCCACTTAATCATTTTCACACTGTTCATGCATCCAAGGTTTTTATATCATATTAAACTCTAACATACTTCTTCTCACAAGACTATTGCATTGCTTGCACTTGAGGTTGTCACAGTGGATGCAGGGATTATTGGAGATCCTGCACCTTACCACTTACATGTACCTTCTCCCTCGCAGAGACGTTCCTCTATTCCAGTGAATCCTAGCTCAGTAAATGATAACCCTACCTTGGATGCATCAACTATTCCATTCACATCACTAACCTGTTCTAGAAAAGTATGGAACATTCAAGGTCGAGTTATTGCCAAGACAAAGCTATACGAATATGGAAACCAACGAGGGTCTGGAAAAATATTTGGATTTGACATTGTTAATGCTTCACATGATGAAATACATATATCTGCATTCAATGAATTGGCACTCTCTTTGTATGAACAAATACATATAGGAATAGTGTACATAGTATCAAATGGCATAGTGAAAGCATCCAATCCAATTTTCAACCATTTGAAAAGCCATAATGAGATTTTCCTAGGTTTCTCCTCAATCATCCAACCATGCTTAAATGAATACCCCTTAATACCTTTTTTTTGCTTTAACTTTAAAACTATTCATGAGATACAAACTATACCTAGAAATTCCATGGTGGACGTTGTTGGCCTTGTAATTTCAGTTTCTCCATCATCCACAATACGAAAACGAGATGGCGTTGAGACTATTAGGTGCACTATTGGACTCTGTGACATGTCAGGAAATAGTATTGACATAACACTTTGGGGTGACCATTGACAAATTGAAGGAGTTGAACTTGCCATCCTGTGTGGTTTACCTACGCCTCCAGCTGTAGCAATCATAGGTGGGCGCGCTACAAAATTTAATGGAAAAACTGTTGGAACTATTTCCAACACTACTGTTTTTATAAACCCATATATTGAACAAACTTTAATTCTGCAAAACTAGTTTCATGAAAATGGATTTCATTCAACATCACCATTGTTGAGCCAAAAGTTCAATGTCTCTCACTCTGGTTATCGTAAAGTCACTAACATCAAGGACCTGCAAACTCTTCAATCATCTGAAAAAAGTTGTTTGGTACTCTCTTGAATCAACCATCACAAATGTTAACATGGATGACTTTTGTTTCCTTGCATGCCCTCTTTTTGTTGACGGAACAATGCATGAAAAAGATTTCTCAAAAAGTTGGAGACATCTAGCATTGTTCTAAATGTGATGGAGAGTTTCTTGAATGTGACTACCGATATATACTAAAGGTTGACTTGGAATATGTTACCGGATCCATTCATGGTGTGATAGCATTTGATGATGATGCAAACCAACTCATGGGAATTTCTGCAAAAGATATGTGTCTTTTCTCAACTGAAACAACATCACTTGATGAAATAGTGCAAAGGATCTGCAACAAAAAATTACGTCTTACTCTGCCAGTTAAAACAAAGACCTTCTGTGGAGTTGCATGCCTAAAATTTGTAATTGTCATGGTTGAAAACACATTAACGACAATTTCAGTTGGACACATAAATATATACGTTTTTTCAAGTTGGTACGTAACCATTCTTCATTGTTTATAATGAATGCTTTCAATTCTCAATTTTAACTCGTTGTTTCATTGTTCAACATAGCAGGGTATTTTTTTTACTCTCTTGTAGTACCACTTTCTTGCAGTTTCATACTTCCAATGTACAGGCTATCACCCAACATTTCTTATGCAAATTGGTGAAAAAACCTATATGGTAGTTTTTAAATACAATATTATTTTGCTATCATGTTTTTTATAAAATGCACAACTTTGTTATCTTGTTTCTGGGCACAACTTTTGATAGTAACTTCTTTTTTCATATATACTTTCTCACACTACACTTTGTTCTTCTAAATTTCCGTTTTCTTACAATTATCAAATTACAACTTGAAAAACAAAATTTACTCCAGTTAAATTATTTTAAGCTACATTCTTACTCCCCCCTATGCAATGAATTAACGTTTGTTTGTTTTCTTCTGCTTTATATCCACGTAGTTTCCAGTTAATACATGTACAAAATGTGTTTCTGCCAACAATCAAAGCTTCTAGGTGTTTAACAAGGTTACAATTATCTTGTAGGAATTATGCCAACTCATGACAAGGAACAAGCCAATGCACGAAGAAGAGTTTTATATGCACAAGACAGAGATAAAAACAACAAGAAATAACGTCATCTTTACAGGGCTGCTCATATGCGTGTGGATATGTCTTCTTCAAATTCTTTTGTAGAACCTGTCGACTCAACTTCACTTCCATCTCCTATACCAAATCCATTGAACAACTAGCTCAATGATGCACATCAACGATTTCGTAAAAATATGGTCCAACTAGCTAATATGCATGTCTGCTTGATTTGCAAAGAATGTTACCCTGGTATTGTAACAAAAAAGTTCCATGAGGCATACACTTGTTCACGTTGTATTCTAGAACGAAAAGGGCATCGCTTTTCATTGGATAACAATATGGATCCAAGCAAGCAACCACCTATGCTTGCAGTACTTACACAGGTTGAAGAGATGCTCATTAGTCGTGCTAACCCCATATTGCAAGTCACACATGCTCGTGGTGGTCAATATAAATACTCTGGTCATACTATTTGCTTCCCCCAAGACATTTCCAACATTGCGACATACCTACCGCATTTAGTATCAGAACTTGACATACTCGTTGTTCGGAAATGTAATTCTACAAACAAACCATATGAATTGCTTGTTAGTTGAACACATGTTCTTGCTGCCCTTCAATTCAAAATGGCAAACGAACCATACTGCAAGGATGTACAAATCAACCCAGTTGCATTAGCTTCTTTGCCACTTGTTTCAGCAGACATTTCACCTTTGATTCTGCATCTTAATAGCAATGCTACATCATCTTATCCGCAAAGCTTATCCTGTACATATCAACCACCAAATTCATTTGAACCCTTTGAATTGCAATCCTCGACATTTATTTCAACACAAACCAATGCTAGAACTGAGGTTGAAGAAATTAGACAGTTGTTACACATACCAAATATCCCACTACCACCTTCCATAGATTGGCCCCTTATAGAAATGTCCCCTATCAATGAGTACAACACAGAAGGCCTTCTTTCCATGGATTTTCCAACTTTGTTTCCCATGGGTACAACAATGTTATTACAACCACGCATTCACCAAGTTGATATGCATGAATATGCACTCCACCTTATTCGCTATCACGACAACATATTTTCCCAACATCCTCGGTTCTGATACTACATATACAATCTAATTATGCGTCATCGAAGTAATAGTACTGCCTCTGTTTTTGTCAAAAACAATCTTGAAGATACACTACCTCCGACACTACATGAGCTTGTCAAACAATTGCAAGACATGCCAAATGATAAAATTGGTGAGCGGGTCACAAGATTTGGGTCTTCATTACATGGAACATGATCTATTGGAACAAAAGTAGAGTTGAACTAACAAATATGATCAATCAACAAGGTACACCAACATTCTTCTTGACCCTTAGTGCAGCTGACACAAGATGGCTAGATTTGCATGCTCTAATGCCTGGTAAAGCTCCTAATGATTCAACTCAAGTTTATCAACGGAAGGTTCACAACATCATATCAAATCCACATATTACATCACAATACATGCACAATAGATTCAAAACATTTCTTGAAGAGGTGCTTCAAAAAGGTTTTCATATAACCGATTATTGGTGCAAGTATTATACCATCTATTCCTTTCTATTTTTATCTTTATACAATTTATTTCTAATATATGTTTTTTCCTCCCATCTAGATATGAAAGGCAACATAGAGGATCCACTCACATTCATGGTTTTATTTGGTTGGAAAATGCACCAAATATGGACACGTTAGATTGGGAAAACAATGTTGCAGTTGAAGGTGCAAAAAAAAAATTTGACACACATGTGACAACTTGGAATCCTTGTAATTCCGAGTTGTCCACATCTGAGCCACGCCATTCTACTACAAATTATCCATGTAGTCTTTCATCACCGTCGATATTTGCATCAAACTAATCAGTTGACTATGAAGAACTTGTCAATTTTGTTCAAAGGCACACCAAATGTTCAGAGTCAACTTGCCTTCGCAAAAAAGGAACATCTCTTCAATGTCGCTATGGTTTTCCATATGAGCTGCAAGCTACTTCTTCATTATTCATTGATCCAAATGGACAAAAAACCTACAATCCTGCAAGAAATGATCCTCTTCTAAATATTCACAACCCTACCATGCTTTCAGTATGGAGAGCTAATGTTGATTTCCAACCTGTTCTTTGTAAACATGATGTCCTCAAATACATTTCAAAGTATGCATCAAAACTAGAGCCAAAATCAGAAACCTATCATGCCATTCTGTCTCGACTTGCACATGCTACACCAAGTGAGAGCCCTATTCTTTAGCCAATCAAACAATTTCTTGCACAAACAGTTGCAAAAAGAGACATTAGTGCACAAGAGACGTGTCACATGCTGCAAAAAATTCCTCTTGTTCTTTGTAGTCGTCACTTATGTTCCCTAAACATGATCCAAATTGTCTTTCGTCATGTTTCTAATGAGACTAATAACACCCCTACAACGCCCCCCTTCATTTTTGTTTACATGCAAAGACCCATTGCTCTTGAGCATCTAACTCTACTTGAAGCTGCTCGTTGTTGGTCTTTCTCTCCTAATAGGAAAAACAATCCATGGAAACAAAACTTGTGTGACAAAATTGTTAGAGTCTATCCACATTTCACTTCTATTCCTCCCTATGATTCTTCATCTTTTGAACCGTTTTGTTGAAGTGAACTTCTTCTATACCAACCTTTTCGATCTATCCCTCATGATATTGGAACCACAACTTTTGAAACTATTTCTCATTGGCATCATATTAAAGGCACATATGTTGTGTGGCATATTGAACGTACAGAAGAAGAACCCTCGACACCTCTATCCGATGGTTCAAACTTTGATGCTATTACGTTTTTTTTGTCCCATACCATGGATGAATGGGAAATTCTATCTCAAATGAGACCAGGCAATAACATCCAAGTTAATGACCTTGAAATTCTTGGCCATCGTGAATTTGACAAAAATCACAATTGGTCACATAACAATATATGCACCCAATTGCATGAGATAGCAACATCATTCATTGAGGTGAATCGCTTGTCCATTAAACTACATGAAGATATCCCGTACTTCTCCAATTCTCCTCATTCCTTATCTCCCACACAACGCATAGCCTTTGATCTTGTCATGTCCCATTTCAGTAACAATACATATGCTCAACCCATAAAATTGGTAATTCAAGGTACTGCAGGAACCAGAAAGTCTTACCTCATATCTTGCCTCAAATTTGCACTTCAAACTGCATCTGAACAAAATGCCTTCCCACTTCTTCTCCTTGCTCCAACTGGTGTTGTTGCTTTTAACATACATGCATCTACAATACATTCTGCTCTTCGAATACCCATTGGTGAAATGCACCCTCTTGAAGGCCAATCCCTTTCAAAACATCAAGAAGAACTTCGCCATATTCACTATATTCTCATAGATTAAATGAGCTTTATTGGTCCAAAAATGTTGACTCAAATTGATGCATTCTTACGTCAAGCTTTCCCCTTGCAATCTACAATCCCATTTGGTGGTTGTTCCATAATTCTTCTTGGTGACTTTGGACAATTACCTCCTGTAAAAGACATCCCCATGTATGTAGGCTCATCTGTTGGAATTGCTATTTGGTATACATTTGATACTTTTATCATGCAGCCTTGAATTAATTTTTCGACAAGCTGGAAATAGTGCTTCTCAAACTGCCTTTCGGCAACTCTTGCTAAACCTTCAAAATGCAACACCAACTATTGAATATTGGGCACTCCTAATGACAAGAAAAACCTCATGCGTTTCATTTGTTGAATATTCTTCATTTGAACAATCTATTCACTTGTATCCCATAAAAATCTCTATTGCACTGCACAACAAACACATGTTGAAACAACTTAATATGCCAACTGCACATTGCTTTGCAGAACAAAGAAACCAAAATTCCCATCAATCCATTGATGATGAACAACTACCATTAAAGGTCCTTCTTGCGGTTGGTCAAAAATTCAAGTTAACTGCTAATTTATGGGTACTTCAAGCAGGACTTGTTAAGGGCTCACTTGGGAAATTCATTCATATTGTCTACAAGTCAAATGAGAAACCTCCTACCTTGCCATCGTTTGTTGTTGTCGAATTTGTGCATTACAAAGGACCTTATGGGATTCTTCTAATCCTACTTATGTTCCAATATCTCCAATAACAAGAGGATCATGTAGACAAATACCACTTCGAATGGCATGGGGTTTAACAATTCATAAAGCCCAAGGTATGACCCTAAAAAATGTAACAATAGATATTGGAAACATTTATAGACAAGGACTTACATTCACTGCAATATCAAGAGTTACATCTATTTCAGGCCTACGCATTTCTCCACCTTTCTCTTTTTCCAGATACTCTCGAATGCAAGGCAATCGATATGTTGAATGTAGAAAACAAGAGGAAAGCTTACTTGCTTCAAAGTCTTTAAAACCACCTTCTGATTGAATCTCCTCATTGTCTGCTGTATAGATGTACTGTTTTTATTTGGTCACTTGTTTATGTAAAATATGTACTGTTTTTTTAACTTGATAGTGAATTCAACAATATACATATACTTCATTACATTTTTTATTATTTATTTATTTCTCGTTTGTAAATAAATAATTACTGAATCTCAGTTAATCAATGAAAATTAATTAAAATGAAACAAAATTAAGGCATTCAAGATAACCTGCAAGCGCTCAAGTTAGTTGAAAAACCAACTTATAAGCTTTGAAACTTTTACTGCTAAACCATTCAAAGAAATATATAAAGACAGTTCATAAAAGAAATTTCATGAGACTTTATCAATGCATTTAGAAAAAACAGAGATAAATGAAAGTTAAAGAAACACATTAATTGATTGCAAATGAATCACAGTATTATCTGATCATTTGGAACAGAGAGACCAACATCTGTCAAAGAAATTTAATAGATAATTACAAGAGATATGGAACTGTAACACTGTTTTTACTTAGAAATTCATGCAATAAATTACACAAAACCTTTATAAAGACTGAAGTATTGTTCGATCCCTTACATCAGTCTCCCCTCTCCAAAAGTTCCAAAGGCCTCATACATTAGAGATCATTGCTTAAATAATTATTACAATAAAAGGAATTCCCCCTAAAGGGGATCAAAACTAACACAACTAATATCCTAAGAAATCTCTCCAAATCTTCCAAATACGTAGCAGCTCCTCAATATTGGGGTAATTGGTAGATTCAATGCCAACTTGAGCATTACACCTATGATCTTCAATCTCATTCTTTGCCAATTTATGCCATAATCAGATGAAGATATGAATCTTCCCTTCCATTAGGAATGGTTGCTTGATCAACCACTCCAGATCATGTATACTGATGCAATCAAGTCCCTTGATTTTCTCCTCTTCTTCATCCCTACATTACTCAACTTGCTCGATCACCAACCCATGCGGACAAGCTTTTTCAATAAGGACCATGTTAGGAAAAGGCAATTCAATCATGATATTATCAACTGCATACCATCTCCTACCACAAATAGCTTGTGCTCTTTTAATAGATCCCCCTACTGTTTCTTCTAGGTCTTCCCAGGTTCTCATAATAGCTCTAACTTTCTTTTAACTAAAACTTAGAAAGAAAAGTAATATTCTCAGGCTTATATTTCATATATATTTTCCAATCAACCACTTCATCATAGACCTTAGAAGCCTGTTTTCTCTTCTCCACCAAGTCTTCTAGAACAACATACATTTTATCAAACACTCTGTGAGTTTCAAAGATATTATCTAAAGTTTTGAATAACTCACAGACCAAACAATAGTGTTCCCTGTTGATTATGATAGCAAGTTCTTTGAATTATTCTTTTGAAAATTTAGAAAATGAGGATGAAGCTGCACTTGCAGTTGCATCTTCAATCTCTTTTACCAACAATTCAACCTTCTCATCCACAGTGACATTAACAGTCCTTTCCCTTTGCAGTTCTCCACTGAGGGAAACATTCATCTCTTGAAGTTCATCACACATGTTCTCATGTTTCCTTTTAAGCTGCACCAATTCCTCTTTCAGTCTAATAATTTCTGCTTTCTGCTTATCAAACTCCCGGTTCAAAGTGTTCACAGCATCAAAGTTGGCTCTTGTAAAATCCCCTAAGACAGATGCAACATTAGTGGCATATGCATACGGATCACTTGATCGCTGAGTCCACACCACCTTACTTACAACAGACATAGCCATATCACCCTAGTCCCGGTTCCTTTTCCTACCTTTCCTCACCACTGATCTATCAGTTTTGTTGTACTCATATTCTCCTAGAGATACCACAAAATCTTCATTGAATTCTTCCCTTACCTCATTAATGGGGGGTATACTGATGCCAGTGGATATCAAGGAAGTAGTTTGAGTTGTGGTGACATAAGGGATAGTCATAGTAACAGGGGAAGTAGACGGAGAAGGGTTCATATTCTGAGTAGGAATGGCTTCAGGAGTTGAGGGGATGTTAGGACTTGTAGTCTCAACTAATGAAACTTGCACAGAAGAGATCTTGGATGGTGATGATGAGACTGCTGAAGTTTCCTCATCTATTGATAAAGACACTGAACTGATTGAAGGGATATGCAATGGATTCTTGACAACTGTAGATACGTCGGATGTAGGAATAGGTATGTCTATAGAAATAGGTATCATAGATTCAGGTAGACACGTAGCATCCTTATAAGGATGATTCATGAAAGGTGTTACATAAGAACCATCAGATAATGAGTATAATGCTATTATAGATGAAAGAAGTATTGCAGAAGAAGAGAGAGCAGAGTGACTTGAAGGTTGAGATGGAGGAAGAGAGGATGAAAGATTACCATTGCTACCATTGGTGAGATTTCGGAAATCATTACCTATCTCAACAGTAACAGGCACAGGAGAACTTCTCCCCTCCTCTTGCTCTGAATGAGTTAGGTCAATAGTAGGAACAGGAATGGAGATCTTTATCTTCTTAATAGGTTTGTCCTCAACCTAATTCTTTTCAGGTTGAGTCTTTCCAACCACAGTAGCTACCTGGACACTTTCAGCTACCTAAGATGTTGCAACTTCTTGGGTATCTAGTGTTGAAGTCAACCTGTTCAGTGTATGTTTTATCTGCTCTGAAGTCTGCAAATAGTCTTTAACCTATTGTTCCATAGATGTCTGGGGAATTTCTATCATGGGGGCTTTCCCTTTATCCAAGCCCAAGCTAGTTTCTACAGATGTAGTTTTATATGCCAGAGCCTCTTTTGCTGCAGCTCGAGCTTCCTTTTCTTCTTTGTCTTTTGTCATCCTTTCCAAGATGTCCAATTCCATAGACTTGAAATTTTTACCCTGTCCCTGATCTCTTTTTGGTACTGCATGAATATGGATTTGCTCTTCTTTGCTTTTCTCCCTTGCTAAAACTTTAGAAAATGTATCCACTCCCTGATAAATAAAATCATTAGGAGTTTCCTCATGAACATAACCGGCTTTAAAATGATTTTGCTTTAGGTGTAAATCAACAATGCCTTTAGGATCATGCTGTCTTTTGCATGCAAAACCAAGTTTAAGTGACATGATATGGTCACTCAGCTCTAATGCCTAAGTAGAAGAGGGAACACTCAAGGATTCAAGTGTAATAGGAAACCTGGGCCAAAATTTTCTCTTTGGTGCAGCACATTTATTGTAGATTCCTTTTGTAACTGTCTGAAATGAGATCTCTTCTAAGACCAACCTGTCTGGGATGATTTTAGGCAACATATGAGCTACATTACTGCCAGAAACCCTGATGTAGGTGAATGATTCACCCACATACCAGTCTCCCATTGTGGCTATGAGAGCTTTTGCTTCTAGTGAGAAAGCAGGGGCTTCTTTGTTGAAAATCAGAAAATATACTCGGCCAAGGAAAATTTCATATATATCATAAAACCTAACCACATAGTTGCCATCCCAAATCTCAGAATGATAAATATGTACATGCGGGGATGAAAACTCCCAACTCCATCCCAAATTAGGGTAACGGAAATCAGCACAGAAAACGTCCACAATGAAGGCAGTGAGATAAAAGTTGGGCTTTTTCTTAGTAGTGGATTTCTGGAAATATTGAATAGCATTTTTAAGTTCCAATGACAGAATTGAGGCCCAAGGGAAAGCTTCACCTATGGTAATAATGTGATGAGCGATGGGAGCCCATTCCTCTCTGAAGAACGAACAGTTGGGAAGGCCATAACGCCTGCACAACATCGTGGCTAATAGGGAATAAGGTTCTTTGAACCACTCGACAGGGCATAATTGATCTTTCCTCTTGGAAAATTTGTGGGGTTCAGTCATCCAGGATTTAAGCATTTGGTCGAAATTGAATTTGGATTTGGCAGTGTTAACAAAATATGCATCTAGAAGCCGAGTATAAGGTTTAAGAGCATAAATCCTAACAAAAATTTCTGAGCGAAAATTGGCTAGCTGAGACCCGGTATTGGTATTGAAAGAACGGTCTTTCACATTGGCATGGTCAATAATCCATCGCACAACATCATTATAAGGTAGGATGGCTAGTCTAGCAACGATCATATGCAAGCCAGAATCTCGAATTCTCTCATAAACCATTTGCTCACTCTGGAAATATGAGAGGTCATTGTTATCGAAAATTGAGCAAACCCTGGACCAGTCTAATTGATAAGTTTCAGTGACATGATTGCTAGTATCAGAAAAGACATCGAAGTTCGGGTCTCTGGTGAACATATCCTTTTGGATGTTTTTACTCCTGGTGATTCTGGGGGTTTTGGATGTCGCCATGTGTTGTTTTTTGAATATTTATACCAGATGTTAAAAACTGAATTATATAGTAAGCACGGTAATCAATTCAAAATGTGAGACAACAACCTGGTAACCAACCTGAAACTGCAGTAATCACTGTTGGAGTCGTGTGGTAAAATCTGGAGGTAAAAATCACACAGCGGAGAGAATTACAGTAGTAAAAACAGGGAAAAATCGTAAATCAAAACTATCATATTTATAATTCCCGAGAAATAATAGAGACCATCAGATGAGGGTAAAAAGAAAAAGAACGGTCACGATCAGCTTTACGGGATGTGAGATCAAAACAAAATTTTCAAGTTTATTAATTGTTCTACAACTTGCAGGTTGCGGGATGTGGGAACGCAAAAAAGTACAAACTTTATTCAATTAGCTCCGTAGCCCGCATTCCACATTTTGTGGGATGCGGGTTGCGGGCAAACACAAAGCAAACGAAAATAATAGGAACTCTACAACCCACATTCCGCACCTTGTGGGAGCGGGATGCGGGATGCAGGTTGATTAAAATTAACACATATAAAAACTCTCCTGCACCCCGCATTTGCGGGATGCGGGATGCGGGTTTGAAAAATGAAATATCAAATGAAAGGTTTCCTGCACTCCAGAAGTTGCGGATTTGCGGGTTGCGGGATGTTAAAACAATCCAAACAAAAATTCATCATTATGCATTCAAAATTTGGGCTCCTGTGTCATAATGACATGGGATCTGTTGTACTTACAACAAGACCTCACATAGTCATGCTAGAGGCTATTCTATTTAAATCATTGCACCAAGTTACTCGTGTCAATTGCTTTAAAATATCCAAGTAACATGTATAACATGAAAATTTGATGTCCCATGTCTATTATAAAATCAAAAGAGCAACCAAAATCCATCTTCACCGGATCAAGAGGTTTGCAGTTTAGTTTGTATATCTCTTTTAATTCTCGACGAATTCTAAGATGGGTGAGATCGGTTAACATGATTCTAAACTGGGTGAGATCGATTAACATGAATCATAAACTCTTTAAAAAAATCAATCTCATTATTTAGAATACTTTGAAAAAATTATAATGATTTTATACATGAGCATGTGGGAATTTCATAAACTTTAAAAAATAAATCAATCACATTATTTAGAATAATTAAAAAAAATGAAATGGTTTTATTACAATAGTTTTACTGATATTTGTAATGATATTTAAAAGACCGTCTATGTCACCGATGATTATGACCTTCCATCTTCCATCCATACACAGTTGAAAGGAAGGGACAAAAGCCCATGAGAGCATGTCATTTAAAACATATAGAATAAAAAATTAAATTGAATAAAAGACTCGAATGGATTTGCATAAATTAACAAATTAACATATGTATTATCAAATTTACTGTGTAATCATTTGCAGAAATAGATACAGATTTTAATAAAATAAGCTCTATTAAAAGCTTATCAGTACATGAGTCACTAACAATGATGTGAATAAATGTACTAATTGATCACAAAATACTAGTAGTAATATTGAATCATCTGAAACAAGAAAACTCATTATTCATTAAGGAAACTTAATCAAATAAACAAAAAGAGACATGAAACAATATCATTACTGTATTAAATAGATTTGCACAAAATTACAAAACCTCAATTAAACAGAGGTATTTCCAAAGTCTTGTCCAAATTTTTTCCTTCCAAAAAGTCGCTATTACATGTGAAACCCACCCTTTAAATAATTATTACAAAAAGTAGATTTCCATCAAATTCAGATTGACAATTCTAAATAAAACTAATATCCAAGGAAATCCCACCATCTTCTCCAAATTCCTAGCAATTCCTCAATGTTGGGATAGTTAGCTGATTCAAAACCAAGTTGAACATTACATCTATAATTATCCATTTCGTTTTTAGCTAACTTATGCCAGATGCGGATGTAAATGTGGACCTTGCCTTCAATAGCCAACGGTTGTCTGATTAAGCGATCGATCAACATCCTCAATTGTTATATGATTGAGCCCTTGTATTTTCTCCCTTGCTTCATCTCTCCGCCTTTCAACCTGCTCGATCATCAATTTTGGAGGACAGGTGTTTTCAATAAGATTTACTGTGGGAAAAAGCAAAGCCTCCATGATACTGTCAACAGCATACCATCTTCTTCCACACACAACTTATGCCTTTTTTATAGTCTCATCGACCATCTCATTAAGATCAAGCCAAGCACAGAGTATTGTTCTGACTTTCTTTAGCTGAAAGCTGCTGAGGATGATAATGTTTTCTGGTTTGTCCTTCCTGTACCTTTGCCAATCTACAATCTCATCCAAAGTCTTTGAAGCTTTCTCCCTCTTTTCCACGTGATCTTCATGTACAACTGCCATCTGACCAACAGCAATATACCTTTCATAAATATCATTTAAACTGTGAAACAACTCAGTTATTAACTCATAATGGTCCTCATTTATCTTGATAATCAACTGCTTAAATTCTTCTTCTGAAAACCTGGAGAACAAAGAGGAAGTTGCACTTGCAGTTGCATCTTCACATTGTTTTTCAAGTGAAGCTATCTTCTGTGTAAAGGAAACATTTGAGATCTTCTCATTTTGCAGCTCAACCTGAAGAAAGGAACTTTTGACCTGTAGTTCATTGTACTTATCCTCAGATGTCTTCATAATATCAACAACATGAGCCTCATGTTCCCTTTTACTCTTCTCAAGTTCTTCCTTCAACTGGGTTATCTCTTCTTTCCTCCTGTCAAACTCCTTGTTTAAATTGCTAACAGCATGGATATTGGCACCTATGAATGCACCCAAAGCAACAGTTGTATCTGTTGCATCTACATGTGGGTCACCAAATTGTCGAGTCCAAAGTATTTGCTCAGAAACAAATACTTCCATCCCACTTTGATCCCTACCCCTCTTTTTTCCCTTTCTGATCACTGATTTATCAAGTTTGCTATAATAATATTATCCAAGAGAGACAAAAATCTCTTCATCAAATTCATCTCTTGGATCAATGGATCCAAATGTGCTAATCACTATAGACACCAAAGAGGATGTTTGAGTAATGATAGGAGAGGGCATGGTCATGGTAATGTGAGTACTCAAAGGAGATATGTTTTGAACATGGGTTATTTCAGACATTGAAGACAAGAGTAGCGTTGAAGATTTAAAAGATGGAAAATGCAGATTGGCAGCTGCAAGTGGTGACGAAGACAGTAAATCCTCTTCAGTACTAGATGATGTTGACAAAGTAACTAAGGGTACGTGTACAGGAATCTTGAAAATTGGTGCTTGCAAATTGCCTTGAACAGGGAATATTTGAGGGATAGAAGAGAGCAGTGCGGTTGAAGATTCTGAAGATGACAAGTGGAGATTAAGAGATGAAAGTGGTGACGAAGACACCAACAACTTTTCAGTACCAGATAATGTCGATGGAGTAACTGTTGATAGCTCTAGGGGAATCTTCATAATTGGTGCTTCTGAAATGTTTTGAACATAATCTATTTGAACAATTGAAGACGCGAGTGGGGTTGAAGATTCAGAAGATGGAAAGTGGAGATTGACAGATGAAAGTGTTGAAAAAGACCCCAAAATATTTTCACTACGAGACAATCTTGACAGAGTAACTGACAGTACGTGTAAGGGAATCTTGAAAATTGGTGCTTCTGAAATAACAGGTAGTGAAACGGAGATTTGCACAATATCAGATGTGACATATTCAGGTATAGATATCAAACCATGATACAATTCCGACAGTGCAGGTGATATGCGTCCTCCTACAGGCAAGGTAGATAAAATATGGATGGATGAAAGGAGAAATGTTGAATACGAACACATAGACACAGATGAAGATTGTGAAACTTTAGAAACAGGTATCGAATCTTTCTTACCATCACCATCCAACAAATTTGTTAATGATTGCAAATATTGATCCACCTCTTCAGTGATAGGTGCAGAGGCTATCACCTCTTCTTCTAAATCTGAATCAACCAAATCAATAATAGGACCTGTGGAGGAAGAATATTTCATCTTCAATCTTTTGAATGGTTTTTTTTCAACAATTTCTTCAGTATCACTTGGCTGACTGACTGCAGCAATCACCGGGATATCAGTAACAGTCACAGGAGCTGAAACTACCTGAGTATTTAGCACAAAGGTCATTATTTCCAGCTTTTGTTTTGACTGTGTTGACGTAATTATTAAGGCTTTGACCTGCTCCCTAACTAGTACCTCTGGAAGGTCTTCCATTAGACCTTTTCCCTTGTCTCTGTCGGGAAAAATTGCCACTAATGAATTCTTCGTTGCTTCAGTTTCCTTTTGTTCTCTGTCCTTTCTTACTTTCTCTAAGACGTCAATCTATAGCACCCTGTAACACCGAATCCTCTCTTTTAGTTCCTTTTGATGCTACAAGATGTGGGCTTCCTCATCCTTGCTTTTTCTCTCGCCAACACTTCAAAAAATGTACTAACACCCTGATAAATAGAATCATCGGGAATTTCCTCATGCACATAATTAATTTTGATATGATACTACTTAAAGTGGGCATCGAGGCATCCCTTGGGATCATGTTTTCTCTTGGTGGCAAAACCAATCTTCAAAGGCTGCATATGTTCACCTAATACTACAGCCCAGGTTGAAGTTGGAATAACCAACGATCCAAGGTGCAAAGGGAATTTGGGCCAAGCTTTTTTCTTAGGGCCAGTCATCTTCTTGTAAACCCCATCATTGACAGTTTGGAAAGCCACTTCTTCCAGAAACAACCTGACAGGGACAATTCTGGGAAGCATATGAACAGTGTTGCTACCCCAAATTCTGATATACGAAAAATTCTTGCCAACATACCAGTCACCCATTGTACCAATCAAACCTGTGGCTTCAGGTGAAAATGCAAGAGCTTCCTTCTTGAATATTAAAAAATAGATGGTGCCAAGGAAGTGTTGACATATATCATAGAACCTAGGTTCATAGTTAGTATCCCACAGTTCTGAATAATAAATGGGCACCAGGGGAGCCGGAAAACTCCACTTCCATCCCAAATTAGGATATTCAAACTCAGCACACAATATATCATAAATGAAGGCTGAAAAGAAGAAATTGGGTTTCTTTCTAGCAATGGCCTTCTGGTATTTTTGGATAGAAATTTTGAGTTCTAGCGACAACATAGATGCCCATGGGAAAGAAACGCCAGTTGCTAAAACATGATGAGCTACTGGAGCCCATTCAGTCTTGAACACAGAACAATTAGGAAGGCCATACAGTCTGCATAACATAGTTGCGAATAAGGAATAAGGTTCTTTGAACTAGGTAACAGGGTAAAGCTCGTCAAACCTCTTTGAGAATTTACTAGGTTGGTGCATCCACGATTTTAACATTTCTTCGAAATTGAACCTACTTTTGGAGGTTTGTGCAAACTCTACAGTAAGGGAACCTTGTCTTACCAGTTTAAGGGCATAAGCCTTCGTAAATACCTCGGGACGAAAATTGGCTATCTCTAACCCTCTACTATCGTTCAAACAACGGGATTGCAGGTCTGCGTGTTCTACTATCCATTTGATCGCGTCATTATACAGGAGGATAGCAGGTATAGTAGCAAGAGAATGAAGTCCAGAATCCCTAATTCTTTCATAGGCCAACTGGTTGTCTTGAATATCAAAAAATTTGTCATTGTCAAAAATTTCATAAACCTTGGGCCATTCAATTTGGTAGCTTTCAGTGATTCTGCCACCGGTATCTAAGAAAATACCCAAGTTCAGATCCTTGGTGAACATATATTTTCCCAGGTTTTTGCACCAAGTAGATCTTGCCACTGTTGCAAATTGGAAAAAATGTGTTTAAAAGAAAAAACAATGGGAAGCAAAAACTAAAACTAATTCCGAATTGACTACAGTAATAATTTGAATGAAGAAATGACCAAAATACTAACCTGTAATCGAACTAGACTGTGATAAAATTGCCTGGTAAAATTTACGCAGAGCAATAATTCACGCACCACAGTAATTCACAACAGTAAAAAAGTGGTAAATAAATTGTAAAAGACCGGGCTATATATATTTTTTACACACATCAAATTAGGAAAGCGGGATTAAAACAAATGGACGACCGAGATTAAACCTGGCGGGATGTAGTTTCATAATGAGATATTGCAAATATTTTTTCATTTCGCATCCCGAAACCCTCATCCCGCATTTCTCGAGTTGCGGGTTGCGGCATCTTGCAATTTACCGTGAAGACAAAATACATCAGGATCAGCTTTGCAGGATGCGGGATCAAAACAAAATTTGCAAGTTTATTAATTGTTCTGCAACCCGCATTCCGCAACTTGTAGGTTGCGGGATGCGGGAACGCAAAATAGTACAAACTTAATTCAATTAGCTCCACAGCCCGCAATTCCACATTTTGCGGGATGTGGGTTGCGGGCAGACACAAACCAAATGAAAATAATAGGAACTCCGCAACCCGCATTCCGCACATTGCGGGATGCAGGATGCGGGTTGATTAAAATTAACACATATAAAAACTCTCCCGCACCCCGCATTTGTGGGATGCGGGATGCGGGTTTGAAAAATGAAATAGCAAATGAAAGGTTTGTCGCACTCCGCAAGTTGTGGATTTGCCGGTTGCAAGATGTTAAAACAATCCAAACAAAAATTCATCATTCTGCATTCAAAACAAAGAAATCAAACATAACTTTTTGGAAATTGTGTAAGTTAAGGTATCCCAATAATCAAATAAAATCTTAATAAAACCCTTTAAGATTTACGAAGAGTCTTACCAAGTAATCTATGTATGTAAAATGTGGGCTCATGTGTCATAATGACATGGGATCTGTTGTACTTACACATTGGTAGTTCTAGAACAAACAAATTGGTCAGTTTTAAAGTTTTATAACCCATGTTCGTAACATATTTCATGAACAAACACCTCCCTAATAACTACCCACCTAATGATAGTCTTAAAAAAAAAATGCCAAAAGTTGTAATCATTTTTAACTGTTTCATACAATATTAAAAGGGGGTTAAACCTGCCACTGATAAAACTTGAAATAATGGATTAAATGAAACAAATAAAACTTGAAATAATTACCATTCTTCTCTTAAGTACTAACAAAAACACACTAATTAAACAAACAAAGCTTGAAATAATTTCTTAAACAAATTCATTGAGAGTCACTAAGGTTTGGTTCACCGAATTGCTTTAAAATTTGCTTTCATAGATTCGGATCGAGAGTCCAAATTATCCTGAAATGTAACTGAATTATTAACAATGTAAAAGGACCCATAGTTTAACCATAGACTATTAAGATTGCTCTTATAAGAAAGCACTCTTTCCAAATAGATTAACCATAAATTAAGCACAACTATAGAAATAAGCAGACCTTAACCAACTAACATTGTTAATAAGATTTTTAATATTAAGCGTTCAAAATCTTCTGAAATGTAATAATTATAATGATTTTGCATCTCTGTTAGCATAAAATTACAGAAATTTATAGTGTTGACCACTCGTCTATCTATTGAATCAGTTCATTTGCTCCCCTGGTTGTGTGCAAATGAAAGTAGAAGAGCCATTACTGAAACAAATAAAACTTGAAATAATTACCATTGTTCTCTTAAGTACAAATAAAACACACTAATTAAACAAACAGACCTTGAAATAATTTCTTAAACGAATTAATTGAGAGTCACTAAAGTTTGCATCAGAGAATTGCTTTAACAAATGCTTTCATAGCTTGGGTTGTTAGTTAAATAGGTTACATAAAGTAAATTATGATTTTCTTTACCATTGCCCATTATTGACTACACAATATTAGTCTCGGTCTCTTGTTCAAAGTCCAAATGATCCTGAAATGTAGCTGAATTATTATGACCCCAAGTTTAACCATAAACCATTAAGATTGTTGTTATAAGCAAGCACTGTTTTGGAATAAATTAACCTTAACCAACTAATATTATGATATGACTATGGGTTGAAACCCCAAAATGCTCAAAATCTTGTAAAATATATTAATTATAATGAATTTTCAACTCTATTAGCATAAAATTACAGAAAGGTATAGCGTTGGATGCAATAAGCACACTGGGATCAACCACTCATCTGTCTATTGATTCAACCACGTGTCCTTCCCTTCCTGTGTGTTTCGTGCTCAACGGTGCCTTTCTGCATGGTTTCCTACTGCCAAACGACTTTATGTGCTTTTTGTGCTCACCCTTGTCCATAATTCCCCTATGTGATAGTAACATTGTTGTATGAGGGCTCTTGGAGACAAGCATTCTTGTTCTCCTCACCTCCCATGAAATAGGCTCTCCAACAGGCAATACAGTGGAGTATGTCCTCAACCTCCTCACCACCTTAGAGAAAATTAGCATGTGGGAATTAAAAATGAGGTGATGAAGACTTTGGACACTCACCACCCTAGTACGAGCATTCGCTCTGACTACCTGTCGCTAAACATGCCCCCCATGCAGTAGGACTTTGGAACCCGTGACCTCTTCGAGGATTTCTGGGGACACACTCTAGAGACAGGAAAACTGTCGTATTGTGCAGCTAGAAGTATTCCTATTCTGAAATATTCAAGGTGCGTCACATCCAAGCTCTGATGGTTGGCAATTTCCTGGTGCGTACAACCAGGATGATAAAGGAACATAATTTCATATTCGCCAACCATCAGTACCCCCTGACAAATGAGCTTCTGGAACCATACAGTCATTGTTGTCTAAAAGCAAACTCAAGCCCTCACGTAATTGAGCACTTTTGGCCTTTCTCTTAGTCCTCATTCATCCCCTTTTTTCAGTAGCTCCGGACGATGGCGCTATTTAGGGTGAGCCAGACAGACCGGAAAAGACCTTACCAGCATAGCTGCACACTTGACAATTGGCAATCATAAGAATAGTACAACTGACAAGTGAGCGAGGATCTTCACTCCTTGCGGAAAATCCAGTCAAGTCATCTCCTCTGATATTCAATTATCATACTGGCCATGGATAAGACCTTAGGTGTTCTCCTACATTGCTACCCAGGTGGGTCAAGGAATTTGGACTTGACCTTCCTTGCCCTTTCGCAAATGCTGCAGGTGGGATAAGAGCAAATTCGGCTGGTCGCGTTTCTTTGCTTCATGTAGAGGCAAGATTTACTGTTTCAAATATCTAAATTTCATGATGGATCCTCGGAGTTGGGACAGCAGACGATGCTGGGAACATGATCTTGACCTGTAGAATGTTGCGAATGGCGTCTGGGGACTCAATTACTAGTCAGAAAAAACATATCATACGTGGGAATGTCCTTTCTGTACCAGGTTCATCGGGACATTTCGTCCACGCTGAGATATTTGGTTCATCAACCGATCTTGAACCACATATATTTCATTTGCTTCTCCAGTTATATTCACCGTGGATCAACTTATTATCAATATCTGCACAATTTAATTCAACGAAATCAACACAGACCCTCGATCTGCAACATGCCTTCATCTGGACTGCCCGATCGTGGGTACATTTTATATTTCACCAAGCTGGTCCGATTCAATCCATCGCGCAAATATCATCTGCGAACTACATTCAATCCCTCGATCAAATCTCAAATAACATATATACCGTCCATCGTCATCCCGCTAAACTTTCCCGAAACCCGCATCCCGCAATTTCCGGGTTGCGAATTGCAGGAACTTGAACTGTATTATTATTATTCGCAATTTTCGGCATAATCATTGTACGTGATAGTTTTAGGTCACTGTCAGTTATTTTTTATTATTTCTTGCACACTTTATAATCCAAAATCGAAACCCCAAAAAAACTCAATTATAATTGTCTTAACCTAAAATTTCAAAACTCAGTATTAATATGCACTCTCCCAAGGTAAAAAATAAAGGTTGGCTTGCGAAAAGACAAAATATTTTTACCCTCTCAGCGTTTTTTTGCACCTCTTGGTGCAAATGCTAGTTAATAATATTATTGTATTTATTTTAATATATGAAGACAAAAGAAAAATGTATATGGGTTTGAAATGAAAATAAACAAGTTTTGAAAAAATAGTTAAAAATGTATATAAAGACATAATTTTTTTAATAGGTATTTACCTTGGATTATACTTTGTTAATAACATTGGGATTGATGGAGCTACCAAGGGTCAAATTTATTCCATTTATTTAGTCATTTCTCCATCTTAATTACTCTATTGAATTTTTAGTGTAATGATAATAAAACTTGGTTAAAATTTTGGCTTTCTCAATCCAAATATAATACGTCATCTTGTATAAGTGTTCATATATTGCTCCCCATGACTCTTTCAAGGTCTTCATTTTCTGTTGGATGGCGTTTAACCCTCAGTCTCACTGTTGGGTGTGTGGACTAGGAGTTCTTTTTGGGCTCGGTTCTAGGGTTTCACGTGGGTTTTGTTTATGATTGTTGTTGGGTTCACGGATTCCGGCAGTCTTGGGGTTTCCTCCCTTCTTCTTCTTCTTAGGGGGTTTGGGGTTTTCTGTTGTCTCCCTTGCCGACATTATTGGGTTGTCTTGTTGGGGGCATCCCTCATGGCTGACATTGGGGCTTCGTCTCGCTATTGATGAAAGCGACATGAAAAAGGTATTAAAACCCTTGCTGGGAAATTCTGTTTCGTCCTCGGCCATGATGTTTACATGGACCGTGTGTCATCTCTGTGCACCCAAGCACTGGTGAGTAGGCTGGAATATTGTTGAATGGGTAAAAAATCTTGGATTGATTGGGCTACTGAGTACTGGAAACCTCTGCTAACTCATCAGAGGAATAAAAATCTCCTCATCACTTGCCCTTACACACCTCCTCTTCGTGGATGATGTGATCTTGCTTGGTACCGATACCCTGCCTGAATGGATTGCTTTTGAAGTTATTTTAAGTACCTTCTGTAAGGCATCAGGGATGAGCATAAGTGTTGATAAATCTTGCTTTCTCTTCAACAACGTGGACGAAGGTACACTTGGTGATATTGCTAGAGTCTTGCCTTATAAAATGGAACCTATTGCCTCCGGTTTCATGTATCTTGTCTATTTTCTTAAACCGTTGGGGTATAAGGTCAGTGATTAGAATTGGTTGGTACAGAAATTTGAAAATAGAATTCTTCACTGGTCTCATAAGCATCTTTCTTTGGGTGGTCATCTGGTCCTTGTCCAAGCTTTTTTGTCTAGTCTCCCGGTATACTGGCTGGGCCTTGCACCCATTCCCATCTTTGTCTTAAAAAGGCTCAGAATTTTAACATTTGCATTTTTATGGGGCTCTACAGGAATTAAACACAGGTATCATTTATCTTGTTGGAAGAAACTCTCCTGGCCGAAAGAGAATGGTGGTTGGGGCATCAAAAACCTACATTGGTTCAGTATTGCTCTAAGGTTAAAAAACTTCTGGATGGTTCTACAAAATGAAGGGCTGTGGCAAAATGTTCTAATTGGTAAGTACCCGAAGAATCTTTCGGTGGTGGCATGGCTCAGAGGTAAAAACTTTAATATCCATGGAGTTTCTATTTTTTGGAAAAGGTTTCTACAAACTCTTCCATGGCTGGGAAGATGTTTAACATGGCAAGTGGGTAATGATCTAGATATCCTCATGGGCATCGACCCTATCATTGGTACACAAACTCCTCATACTCTGCCAATTGGGCTCAGAGAATTCTTGTAGGACCTGGACATTACCACACTCTAGCAAGCACGCAATATTTTACCTAGATCGCACAATTACTGGTACACGGCTGAGGACCTATACATTGCAGGCGAATGGAAGATCGCATGGGACAATTACACGAGGGGACTAGAGCTAGGAAGGATTAGGCTCGATCCTCTATCGGATTCTCTTGTTTGGGATCATAACAGATCAGATGGTTCAGCTTCTGCTATGTTTGTTTATGATTGTATCGTTAAATCTTCGTCTTCCCCAGCCAGTAACAGATTACTAGCCCTCATTTGGTCTGGAATCTTACCCACTAAAAAAAAGATGTTTTATTTGGCTGGCTTTGGAAAATAAAATACTAACGTGGGACAATCTCTAGAAGAAAGGTTGGATAGGGCCTGGCATATGTGCACTCTGCAGTGCAGACAAATACAGTGTTCAACATATATTTTCTACATGCTCTGTCTAGAAGAGTGTTATTAGTCATCTGAGTGGATAGCTCCACTTCTTTCCCCCTTTCCAAAGTGATAGTCTCTATAATTATCTGAGGAACTGGATTGTTAGGTTCTCAAAGTACTCGGTCTGTTGCTACCTTCCTTTCTTTGCTATGTGGACTATCTGGAAAGCAAGGAATACTTACATTTTCGAAGGAAAAATATGTTTGTCTTGAGCATAATTTTTCAGATTGCAAACTTCTCTCAATTGTATCGGCCTCCTAGTTTAAAGGCAATTAAGCCTAGAGCCCTAGGCTCAGGTCCTTCTCTTGCCTACCCCTGCGGATTTTTTGATGGGGCATTTGCCAAAAATATTGGAGGAGTTGGTATTTTCTTATGCCTAAATAAGTCTCATTCCTTCGATTTTGCTCTGGGGGCTGGATCATGCACCAATACCAAAGCAGAACTGATAGGGATTTGGGTTCTTTTGCATATTGCCCAGGTGATGGGGATACCCACACTTAATATTTTTTGTGACTCTTCTGTCATTATTAATTGGGCTAAGGGTATTGATGCCCTTTCTCCACCTGATCTCAGTCACTGGTGCAGGGATACCAGAAAACTCTACACATGCTTTCTTCACTTGTCCTTCAGTCATATCTACCGTGAACATAATCAGCTCGTAGACAGTCTATCGAAGTCTACCCTTTCTTTGGCTCCTGGATCTGGTATCTATTATGAAAATTTTGAAGGCCTTTTGGTCTCTCATGACACTTACAAGCTCTTTTGAGCTCGGTGCAGGAGCATGTTCTCCTGTTTCTTATTTGGCACCTTTTTGGCTATTTGGAGAGGGTACCTTCAGATAGCAGCTCTGCACTTTTATGTTCACGGTGGAGATGGGTTTGATGGACAGTTATCTCCTTTTGTCACTGACTGGATTTAGTATTTGATGGGAATGTTCTTTGATCTCCCCCTCAGCAGCTCTGTTGAGTTGAGATTTGTTATAGGTGTACAGCAGAATGGAACTCTCTCTTTGACCTTGCATGATTGTAACCCTTCTCAGGGATGGCACTTCAGATGCCCTTTGATTCAATTTTATGAATATCAAGGACAGGCTTTTTTCCTTCTGAAAAAGAAAAAAAAAAAAAAAAAAAGTGTTCAGATATTTTGCAAACAAATTATCAAAATTATGCTTAATATTTACATTGGGTTATTGAATTATAATTTAGATGGCATGACCAATTCACTTACTCTTGTGGAAATGGTGGGTTCCTTAGTCACGGGAGTTTCTAATAGTAGTTAGGGGTTTGAGTGTTGACCCAATGTTTTTTCTTCAAAACTCACACAATTTTGTTTCAGGGTCCCTTGAATGTAACATAAGAAGACTTTACAAATTTTATCATTGTGTTTTTAGTTTTTTACTAGCATTTGGAAAGGCCTTGTTTTCAAGACATATTGTTTCTCTTCTTCTAAATTCTTTTTTGAGTGGGCTTGTCAAGGTATGTTGTTTTTTTCTTTCAAATTTTTTTTATTTAATATTTTAAGGGTTATAGTTGTTAAAGTGTTGAAAACCCCATGTTTTTTAGTGGGATGGTGGTGGGATTATGCATGAAGGTATTGTTCTATATGAGTTTTTTTTCTATAAACCCTATGCAACACATACCCATGTTGTTTCTTTGTCATTCAAACATCTAAAAAAGGGAAAGCTTCCATCCACTTCAATCTCCATGGTAAATTTTATGCGTTTATATTGTTTATTGAGGTGTTCAACAAATTAATCTAGGGTTCCATGTCCATGGGACCAAACGACAAATGTATAATCATTTTAAAGAGAAAGAGGCACAAGCTTTGTTTTCAAGATCCTCAATGAATATATTAGAAATTATGGGAGAGGGGGGATTCCATATCCACACAAAGTTTATTCATAAATTTCCTCTTGGAAATTAAAAAATGTTGATTTTAAACAAATCTCAACTATTTGGCTATTCTTTGACCCATCAACAGTTAGAGCAATTGGTAATGAGTAATTGAGACGAGAAGTTCCGAGTAGAAGGTCACGAGTTCCAAATCCCTTGTGGGTGCTTACTTAAAATAAAATAAAAATAAATAATACTTAGCTATTCTTTGTCTCCTTCATTGCACCTTAGAAAGTGAAGAGTTTGAAAACCTGAGCAAATCATCTCATAAAAGACTTCAAATACTCAGAGACAAATGATTTATAATGAAAAAATGATAATGATTCAATATCAAAATATTTTCACCATCACCATCCTTTTTATGAAGATCTGGACCATCCGAAATTTCTTTTATGAGTTTCTCTTATAGATTAATTCACGTAAAGCTCTTGGCCTGCTGAATAATATCAGTTCTTCAGATTCTGTTGATGATTATAAGCTGAAACAGATCGGTATAGAAGTAGAGCATTATAAAAATGCTTTTTTGTAAGGTCTGCGATAGCCTGTAGTGGATGAACAGGTGTTGATATTTACTCTTACATCAGATGCAGTTTGATGATCGATCGGCTGACTCGTCTTTCAAGTAAAGAAAATGATAAAAAACACATGTAAAAAATGCGGTGCAGTCTGATGATCGATCGGCTGACTCCTCTTTCAAGTAAAGAAAATGATAGAAAAACACATGTAAAAAATGCGGTGAGCGTGGATCGAACACGCGACCTTCAGATCTTCAGTCTGACGCTCTCCCAACTGAGCTATCCCCGCACATGTGTATAACGTAAAAACATAATTTTGCAGTTGTGAAAATGTGGTTTAAAAAAGGTGCAAACCAATGTTATGTGGGTAATTTCGCGTGTTTTTTGCATTTCAAAACGGACAGAACCCGTAAGGTTCGGTATCAGAGTAAGGTATGACCTACATAAAGTTTATTCAAAGTTGGACGGATACCATTATACCATTAAAATTTATATTTACGTTGAAGATGTTTTTCTGCCAGGTCTGTTTTCCGTCACCGTGGCGAAAGCGTTCGTCCCTCTAACAAATAAAGTTTCGCCAAGTGTCTTTCTCATTGTACGGTACACTGTGGTGGGCAGTGCTTCTATATCGATGTTAGTCATGCTAACATTACCTCCGACCGCCGGATGGAATGATGGGTTCAACACAACCCGCCATCGTCTCCAGCAATCATGTCTATAGTGTAGCAACAGATATAGGAGGGTGCAGAGCACGGCGCCGAGCATGATGGCTAAGGTGGAACTTCCATTACCGGTGATGGAAGGAATGCCTCCCACGATTGAGTGCACGGCCCACACTCTGTCCCATGTATGGCCTCTCTTATTGCGGCCAAGCAGTGGAACTCTTAAAGGAACCCTTCGAGAGCCAATATCTCCTCCTCGCTTCGAACGTGGCATCCAGGTTCCGTATACCTATTGTTTTTTTCTGTATATCTACTGTGTGCAGGAAGATGGAAACTTCATGGACACGAAAGAACCACGTGAAAACTGAAAACCATATCGCAAACCTACCTTGATGGCGCTCCTTAAATGCATTAAGGAACAATACAGGGCGTAGGGTCTATACAACTTGCATGTTGAGGGTAAGATACAAATCCTCTTTGCCAGTTGTTTTTTCTTGTTCATGTTACCTCCAGGCTCCATAAATATTCAGGGTTTTATTTTGATTTGAATTACTCTGAATATTGAGTGTTTTTTTTTTAATTTGAATTACTTTGCTGGTAGGATGGCGCGACTTCTCTACTGGAGCGGCCCATGATTCAATGGTGAGTACAAACCGTTGTTCTTTCTGCCTTTAATTGCTTGATACAAAGTCTATTAACTAAATAATTTCTCGTTCTCTGCGTGGGTACTCGGCCAAACTCGGTGGCAATGAACGACAATGAAAAATGGTGGGTGCCCCAGGTAAGAAGTTATACTTCAACTCGATTGGGTTTTCTTCATTAGAGGTTTTTGGTAATGAATACGGAATCCCTAAGATATATCGTCCATAACTAAGCAAAGTTTGATAGGGTTATCGTTCAGAGAGATTTCTGGGTAGCTATCATTATCGTAGGTTTTAAACCCTAGATTTTTTTTTATGTAATACTTTGGCAGAGTCCCTCAATAACTCTCTCAACTATTAACTATATAATTCATAAGATAGAATGGATACGATTTGATTTCCCTCTCTCTCACTTTAGGTGAACACTATTGTGATGTGATTCCTATATAATCGAAGGGTGGAATGATCATCTTGTAAATACGACCATGCTAACTTTAGCTTTCACAGTATTAAGGGCTCTCTATAATTATGCATTTGTTTATGAAAAAGTTATATGGGTCTTGATAGGTACAGAGGGTTTGTAAACAGAAAATAAGAGGATGTCTCTACTCTCTAGAAAAATAATTGTTAGTTTTTTAGTGGAAAGACTTATAAATTAGTCTGTGTTTTAGCACCATCAATCAGTAAATGTATATATGTATAAACATTTCACTGATATCTATGTATAAATAATTCACTGATATCTTTGTATATTCAGGTTGTTCTCTTTAGTGAATAGACAATGTGTTTTAGCACCATCAATCAGTAAATATATATATGTATAAACATTTCATTGATATTTATGTATAAATAATTCACTGATATCTTTGTATATTCAGGTTGTTCTAATTTACTGATATCTTTGTATATTTAGGTTGTTCTCTTTAGTGAATAGACAATTTGCTGGGATCAACTTTTGTGCAGGTGTAAGGTCTCTATGAATTCCATTTTGCCATGAGCTTCATTCTTTTAAAATAAATATGAATAAATAAATAAAATAAAGTTTAAAGAAAAAGCATCTTTTTCCGTTTCAATTTCAATTATTTTAAGATAAAAATAATTATAATTAATTTAAAGGATGTATTTCTTGAATTTAAGTCCATTCAAAGAAGTTTTAATTGAAAGTTCATTGGCTAGAGTGTAGATCCAAGCACCTAAGCACTATGATGTATAACTAACCGTTTAATTAGAATAGAATCATGTTAATCTAAAATATATTAAGCCTTATATAAGCATAAGCATTTTTTTTTCAGTTGAAAAAAAACAGTTCTTTGGTATTCATTGAATCAAAAGAACCTGGTATTCATTGAATCAAAAGAACCTTGTACATCATCAGTAAATATACAGACCCCTCTGGGCCAGCAAATCAGAAATAAAATCACTACAAAACAGATCAATCCATACTAATCCAAAAAGAAAAAAAATAGCAAGTATACCAGAGATACACTAAGCATCTGGGTATCAATTTACCACAATATCCTCTCATAGGTGAGCAATAAAAATATCAGTCACAATATGTCCCTAAGGAAAATAACAAGAGCCCCGATACCTTATCCTTGAGCAGGGGAGCGATTCTTGTATATCATGTAATAGCTGCTCAACAAAACCTGATATATTTCAAAGAAATCATGAGACAAAAACCGAAATAGAATGAGCATATTCTAAAATAGTTGTATAGAATCTTCCCCTATAATCTCATCATCATAAAATTCAATAAGTAAGAGATGGCCAGGTGCCAAGTGCAACCCCTCCTTGGATAATATGTCTGCCCTCTTGTTATGTTCCCTATAGACATGACTGAGATCCACCCAGATGAAAGAGGACATCAGAAATCTGGTGTTGTAGCACCAAGCCTCCAAGTTCACCATGTCCAGGGTGGATTCCTTGTTTGCCCAGTTTATAATCACAGAGGAGTCGCCAAAGATATGTAGGTAAGGCAACCCAATATCCTTGGCGACTCGTAATGAAGCCCAAAATGCTAAGAGTTTTGCTCTAGTATTCGTGCTGCTCCCACATCCAAGTTTAAAATCAAACAAATGATGATCATTCAACCATATATACAAAAACCTGCGCCACCAATACCTTTAGCAGCAGCTCCATCAAAAAAGATCCTGGGGTATTTTGAAACGGGAGGCTTTCCAATGTTTCGGATTTTATTCATGTACTTCATAACAGGCTTGTAGGTATTCACCTCATCCAAGATAACATGTAAGAGACCAGGGACGTCGATCTTCAAATAACATGCAATTTCTAGCCTTCCAAATATTCCAAGTAAGAAAAAGACGCAGATACCGAAAGTCTCCATCCTTAGAAACCCAGTTGGATAGATTTTCCATGAAGGTAGGGGCATTCCAAAGAAAATGCACTTTGAACAAACTGTTAAGTCCCAAAATCATCTTCTTCAAAAAAAGGCAACCAACAAAAAGATGGTCTACAGTTTCAGCTTCCTCATTACATAGACAGCACCTATTGGGACCATACCATCCTTTCTTGCACAGAATATCCCAGGTATTGATTTTCTTATAACATGTGAGCTAGATAAAGCACTTAAGCTTGTGGGGAATATTAAAGTGCCAAATCTTCAAGATGAGGTCATTCTCCATGATAGTTCTATGATTTGAAACAATAAGATCATAAGCTTTTTTTGCAGTCACCGATCCCTGCTGTTCATCATACATCCAAAGAAGCTTATCCTCAGCAGTCCCAAGCCTAATACCCCCATGGGTCAGGCCCTTAACATAGAAGCTCCATTGAGCAGCCCATTCACCACTCAAAAGTAGATCAGTGGCAGAGTACCACTTGGGACCATCAGGACCACACACATCCAATTTTGTGCCTGAGCGAGGGAAGAGATCCCCAGATCATGAAGATAGACTCCAAGTTCCTCTGATAGAGTATGCAGCGAATTTTTCCCAGCAATAGGGTCAACCCCCACCTTGATCTTTAATCCATTCCCCACCCTCCATCCTAGCTGACAAGTAATCCACTCAAAAATCCTAATAAACCCATTCCAAAAGTATGAGGTACCATTGACACAAATAATCTGGAAAAAAAAAGCATAAGCATAAGCATTCTATCAAGATTGGAAAAAATAACCAAGTGCAAATCTTAAGTGGTTTAGAATATTTTAATTTAAAATGTATTTATATATATATTTTTTAGATTTATTGTTCTTTTTTGACATTGACATTGTATATTAAAATAAGACTTTTTTTCATTTTATTTTATTTTATTAGGAATACTATTATATCTATGAAAAATCCCTTAAATAAACATTTACCACTTAAATTATGAGAGAATCTCATTTTTCTTAATGTAATTACTGACACTATTAACTAAAAAAACATAGAAAAAATACAAATATAGATTACCACATCTCTATAAATATTAATTTGTTTTATACTACATTAAATAACTAAGCAACTTTATTAATTATTCAAACAAAATAAAAACTCTTATTGTTAATTTAAACGAAGTTCTACAATAAAATTATTTTGAAGTGTTAAAAAAAATAACCTAATTTCAAATACCATTTATCAAAATAATCTAAATATCTATATATACACTATATATCAAAATAATCTATATATCTATATATACACTATATATAGTGAGAAGAAAAAAATAAACTTTTTATGACAAAAATTAAAAATAAGTTTTACAAAAAAGAGAGACACCACATGCGTGATTCACTTGATATGGGATACATCCACACAGAAACAACCACTATTTTTTTAATTATGTCCAACAAAATGAAGAGATACAACTTGCAACACATATGTTAGCAACATCCTCTTCAATCTCTCAAAAGTCTCTCTCAAACTCCACTCAACCCTAATATAATTCCTTCTCTAAAAGATGGTTACCTTCTAGGAAAAAAAGACGCAAACATAATCTCTACCATTATATATGTAACCTATTGATGAACGATCCATATTGACTATGACTAAATTTACATAGAGATCATAGATGCATTCGAAACGTTGGATAATGATGGGGTAAGAGTGTGAGTTATGTACACAATTCTCATGCAAATCTATTGTCTCAATACCTAACACCCACCCATTTATTAGGAACATAATGGCTACCAAATGAACTTATGTCAATATGTTATTTCCATTTAGGGTTAAAAGGCCATTACATAGGGCCTATGCTTACCTTTGACTTGCTAAGTTACATGGAAATCATAGACATCTCAAAGAGATTTGACAAGGATGGGGTTAATAGCATGAGTAATGTACACAACTCTTATCCATATCCACTATCTTAGTAATTGATACCAATAGAACTATTTGGACTCCCTGTCCATTGAGTGTGTTTATCCACGGCTACAAACACCCCTCCAAATTAAAAGAATAAGGGTTGGCTCAATCAATTGAACCATATACCAAAGGAATATTGTTTAGAGGCAATCCATAGTTCATAGGTCCAACTTCAATTAGATCCCTTGAGGATACTACTCCCTATTGTACTGGGTTGTTAAGCGGCCCTCCATATGGATAGTTTAGGGAATATAAGGGGATCCCATGAGGTTTTCCTTAGAAAAGAAGGAGATTGTCAAACTAATGGACCAAGTGTGATTGAATATCTCTTTCTTAGCTGAGATAGACACATAAGATGAGGTAAGAAATACATTATCAAATTACTGGGCCAATGGAAACCAAATATCTTGTCCTTGGTCCCTTATAGTTTGCTTAGACTTGGATCAAGAAACTATACTTTGTGTTTCAATTAACAATTCCAAGAAACAACACGTTCTCTTGGATGTTTATTGGAAAATTCAAGACTTCATATTATGCATTCTTGTTAATCTAACAACAATTTATAGAATCTCATATTAGGATCTGCTTGTTTTGGTCATTGTAACTACCTTTGCTAGGAAGATTCTATGTTAGAAGTAGGATTCTTATTTTTGTATTAAGGAACACATGATGCTTAAATATAACTTAAAGTTTTCATAACTTGTGATAAATAAAGCTTTTATAAGTTATGAAAAGCAAACACGTTTTGTAAATGTGAATTAGTTTAATTTAATAAAAATATGTAAAATTATTTTTATTTAACTTAATTATTTATATTTCTAAATGAAAAAAGCTTGACATAATGTTTTTGGAAACCAACATTTTATAGTGTAATTTTTTATACCTTGAACAATGTATTGTATTTAAAACATTTACATTTACCTTACTTTAAAAGTAATAATACTTTATTTGGAAAAGAATACTTTGTAATTTTGATAAATTTTACATTCTTAAATGAAAGAGGTTTGACACAATATCTTTGGAAACAAACACTTCAAAATGTGATCTTTTATACCTTGAATTTTAACCATGTATTGTAAGTAAAACATTTACATTTACTTTATTTCAAAATTAAAAGTATTTATATTTGGGAAAGAACACTTATAAATATTAAATGGGAGCAAGTAGAGCTCATTCATTCCTCAAACAAAAAGATTGGGTTGAAGTGATATCAAAATTAAGAATAATTAGATTTAGAACAGAGCACTTATAAATATTAAATGGGAGCAAGTAGAACTCATTCATTCCTCAAACAAAAATATTAGATTAGGTTGAAGTGATATGCAAATCTAATGAGTATTGATAAGATTTTAAGATGTTATTTGTGGTATTTTTATTAAAATAAGTTTTTTTATTATATATATAGTCAATTCAAACAATTTTTATTTTAGTTTTTTATTTAATTTCAATATACTTGTTAATATGACAACATATTCAAGAATTTATGAACATCTTGGAAAAATATTGTCACATTTTCCATTGTCTTTTTTGGCGACTCTCCCACACGTTTTTACTTACAAAATATGTTGATCATCTACTCAATGCAACTTTTAGAACGACACTAACAGCTAATTTAAATTGTGATGTGCATTTCCTTCAATATTTTTAGTACTTAACAAAATAAGATGTACCAGATACAATGAGTTAATAGGTTTCTATAGTACTTAATATTTAGCATTTTCTTTTCTATTTTCTATAATGCTCAGTGATGTTTACATCTACTTTACTTGCCTATTTTTTTTCCTTTCGACGTTCTTTATACATGTAGCTAGAGGAAGATTCTGCTTATTCTACTTACCACTTTTTTCTCCAACTACAAACAAAAATCACCTACCAGAATTCCATCAATAACCCCATCGCAATAAGCCAAAAGTGGAAGTATCTCTGCATTGACATTAAGGTCTAGAATAAGATGATATTGTTTATATATTTTAGAGGAGGAACATATATAAAGATATGACATTACACACTTACCAATTAACAAGGAATCATTAAACCTCTAAATCAAAATAAAATTTAACTTATGAAATTAACTTATTCATAAGGTGGATGGTTTGGAGGAAAAAGAGGAGTTTTTTCTAGAATCAAAATTTCCACATAAGATGGCTAAGCGAAGGGGATCAAAATACAAATTTTTTTTCCAAACAACCATGAAAAATTAGAATTGTAATAGAACTCATTTTTTTAAAGGAAATTTTCAGAATAAAATCAAGAAATTGCAAATGAATTAACATCATACTTCATAAAAACTTTAATTCAAACATCAGTAGACCATTCAATAGAAACCATGCAACAAGCTCTTCATGGTATTCTTTTACTACTATTTTCACTTCATCACATCTACTTGATTTTCCAATTTTTTTCTTTTCGACATACCATTGCACCTTTTTTGGGGACAATTGCTAGTAATAATATTCTTTATATAAGTTGTTGTATCAATGGAGTTTTGAACAAGTGATTTTACTTAAAAAGTTCGTTAACAGTACATGTATTCTATATCTTATGGCCCAATAATATTCTCATATTATGTAAATGTTTTTTTGATGTCTTTTCATGTTCAAAATTAGTCATTAAAAAATAGATATTCCCCTCATTTCTTTCCCAAGCAACTAAGCTACTCTTTTAATAACTTAGTTTTTAGTTAAAGAATTATTTTTTTCCATCAACCAAGAAGTAAATTAGAGATAAAGAGATCAAAATATATAATATATTGATAATATATATAATATGAAAATTTTGTTTTTATGTTCATCATATTTATATTAACATATAAGTAAGATAACAAAAATTATAAAATAGTAATTTTGTAGGTACATTTAACTTATGATTATTAGATATCCTTATGCAACTTAGTGGACTTATAAAAAATATAACGATGTCACTAAGTAATGTAGAAAAGCTAAAGTTAATTGACTTGATCACACTACTTCTTAGAGAGGAAATTATACAAAAGTCAATTGTTGAGTAAGTAAAGAATTTGGTGGTATTCTTAGGGGAGTGTCAAACTTAGGTCATGAACGAGTCCAGGTTCAGGCTTCTAAAGGAGATGTTATCCTAGCTACATGATAGCTTGGAATCTTTGGAGGTAAAAACGGCTGGAAATATTATGCACGACGGAACCACGCCTATGGAGGAAGTCGCCGCAGAAAAGCAGGAGAATGAAGATCCCATTTCCAAGAATGTCCAGGGCTGAACTTTTCTCAAGTTTTTAAGTTATATATTTTTGCCACTTGCTATGTAATAGGTTTGTTAGAATCTACTCTACTAGACAATATAGCCTCTTCATAGGTAAATTTTGTATAAGTCTATTGTTGTTAGAACTCTCGAACTCTTTTTAAATTTCCTCTTATTGCTCTCCCTCTAAGAGCCCTTTTTTGGCCAAGCAGCTTCCCTATGTAAAAGTAGTTTTATTTTCATTATTATATAAGTTACCAAACACATAAAGTATAGTCTTGTGGGTCAGAATATCAAATCTAACTAATAATTCCATAAAAAAAAAAGAATTCCAAAAAAAGTCTAACTCCCACTCCAAATTACATAGATTTTTATACTACTACTAAAGAATTTAAATTGAGAAGTATCATTGAATAGAAAAGGGAAACATGATTATACCTACCAATGCGCATGTTAAATTGCATTCGCTTAGTCGTTAACTTGCTATTAGTTTATGATTGCACAAAAAATATGTGGAACCTTAACCAAAGTTTAAAGAAAAACTTACTTGAAAGAATTTAAATTTAGAAGTATCATTGAATAGAAAAGGGAAACATGATTATACTTACCAATGTGCATGTTAAATTGCTTTCGCTTAGTTGTTAACTTGCTATTAGTTTATGGTTGAGCAAAAAATGCGTGGAACCTTAACCAAAGTTTAAAGAAAAACTTATTTTAATTAAATATGGAATGTTGGAAGCAGTTAATTTCTTCAACGCCACAAATTCTGAAATGTCATTCACCACCCTGCTAAGTGGTCGCCAAAACTTTAAAGAGCCAACCACCACCACACCACTTTGATTCTCGCATGATGTCAAGGTTTCAAAGGGGCAACACACCACATCGATTTTTGAAGAACAACTCATCAAATAATTACTGGGGCCGAGTATTACATTGTTTTTCGAAGAGCCATTTTTTGAAGAGGTATTCACTGACCTGTTCCAGTCGATCAGATTGTTGAAGGGGCGTTCATCGTTCCTGTTGCAACTCATGAAAGGGTAGAGAATTAATTAAATTCTGAACAGACAATTTTGTGAAAGGTCAAGCTAATTAATGAAGACCGATTGATCTCATGGCGTATAAATACCGATGTAATCTTGATTTTGTAATAGAGATATATAGAGCAAGACATGGTGAGGAATACGAATTATGAGTTTAATATGAAACAGAGTTCCAACTCTGTAATCTTTCTTCTATGTTCCTATATGTCTTTATGAGTTTGAAAACTCATTGTTGAATATTTAAGTTTAAGATTTGGTTGTAGCTTGATAATTTTATGAACGCATATAATTGACTGTGGAATGTTTAGTTTTGTTGTAGCAAGTTAGATTTCAGAATTTGTTGTAACAGAGTATGTTGAAACAATCATTATTTATGAACGCGAGGGTCATCAAAACACAGTTAAAATGTTTGTTGAAACAGTTCTGTAGATTAATGTTAGCTACAACTCAGCTGCAACAGTCCTATAGGTGAAAATTACTGAGCTAAGTGATATGTGTGTGTTGCTGAAAGTAAGAGAAACACTCCTATGCCTTCCCACAATTGGTATCAGAGCTGAGTGTTTCCGATTTATGTTCATTGGTTATGTTCTCACTTCATAAATGAGTCGTGTGATTGTATGTTGAACTATTTGTGTTTTGTTTGGAGATCTTGTTGTTGAGTCTTACTCCAGCGCCCTCTTCCCTAAATGATGACTCAACATTTATTTGAGGGAGCACAAGAGCTCTTACCAACACAAAGCTAAACATGCAAACAAAACGTACTTCTGCTCTTTCTCAACAACAAGATCTCCAAATAAGTAAGTTTTGTTTGCATGTTTAGCTCTGTGTTGGTAAGAGCTCTTGTGCTCCCTCAAATAAAGGTTGAGTCATCATTTAGCAGCTGAAGTTTGAATCAAGTGTCTCTTGTGTCATCTGTATGTTGGTTAAAATGTTCAAGCTTAGTCGTGGCTTGTGTAAAGAGAAGAAAGTGTTGTAGTCCATGGATGAAGTTGACTTTATGTGTGTTCCCTCGGATAGAGGTTGATCAATTAAAAGGAAGACATTCTTCCTGGTTGAGAGCTCCCATATAGTTTAATGGTAGAGCAATTTGAAGTCCATTGTTTTGAAAGTTTGCTTGGTTTGAATTGAAGTCATTATGCGTGAAAGAGGATCGGGAGGCCGTATCCAAAAGAAATTTAAATTATATGCGAGTATTTATTGGACAGAGACATGGGGAAAAGTAGAAGGCTTAAAGAGATGAAGAAATAATATTGTTAATGCAAAAGAAGTTGGTTTTTCCATGGCAGAGATATTAGGAGAAGCCACCGAGGAACTTGCTGAAGCAGAGGAAGTTCAAGAAAAGGTAGAGGATGCATGGAGCAGCATCTATTATCCACCGCCATATTTCTCAGGTATAATTTATGAATGTTGGTTAGTTAATATGAAAATTTTCTTGCATGCTAGAGGTTTATGGAATTTTGTTGAGGATGGAGTTAAGAAACTCCAAGATGAGGCAAAGGATACATTTTCCTTGTACTACATCCAGCAAGCTCTGGATGATAATATATTTTATGTAATTTTTGAAGCAAACATAGCTAGAGAAGCCTGGGAAAGTTTGAAGAGAAAGTTTGATGTAAGGGGAAGATATATGGCTGAGCCACAGCCTATTAACATTTCAGCAGACAAATTTGCAGAAGCAGCAGAAGGTAGTCAAATTATTTGTAAATCTCGCAATTGTGTTGATATATCAAATGATGAAAATAATGTCGAAACTAAAGGTGAAAATGAGGTTGTTATATCTTGTATAACAACAACAGAATTTGAAGAAGTTGAAATTTCTATTGATAAAGATGTTGATGTAGTTTCAAATTTAGATGTCACTGAAGTAAATTATGAAAATGATGGAATGGTTAACATGTAGAATGTTGCTAAAGATGGTAAATTTCTCAAGTGTGAAGACAACAAAGAAGTATTTATGCAAGAAGAGTCCTTGTAGGACACGTCCATGAAGATATTTAAATCATGTATTAAATCTAATGATTGTGGGCATGTAGGTACAATGAATCTAGAAGACAACACTGGAGATGTTGTAGATGTCAAAGACAAAGATGGGCTTGAAATAAGCTACAGTAGTTATGTTGCAAAAAATGAAGAGTGTTTCACTCATCCATTTGGTGCGCATAAGGAAGATGATAAAGCTTCGTGTGAAAAATACACTCGTGAAAATGGTGTATCTGATGATAGAAAACGTCTTGGTAATATTTTTGAAGAAGAATCTACAAAGATATTGAATGGTGCAGATAAGGACAGAAAAAAGAACAAGATTTTTTCTAATAATTTGTTTGTTAGTGATTGTGCAGGTACAAAGAAAGAAAATGATGAAGTCTTGGCTTATAAGTCAAATATTGAAGGTGAAGCATTTGCCAATGTAGAAGTTTGTTCTTTTAATATTCCAATGATGTTTGTTGCTTATGACAATGATGAAGAAGGTGCCAATGAAGTAGCCAGTATCTGTGAAATTTCCCATGGAGAAGTAATGGTCAATGATGATCATGATGATAGAATGAAGGCTGCCATATCAGCAGTACGTGAAGCAACATCAAAAGCTAAGAAAGATAAAGTGCATTGTGTTGAAGTGCTTGAACCTGTTTTAGATTTTTTTGAAAATATTGATGTTTTAATTTTGTTGAAGAATGCACAAAAGTTGCAGCGAATGAAATAGATAAACTACAGGCAAAAGGAATCTATAATGATGCTGGAAATGGTGATGATTCGATGATTGCAGAAGCAGTGATAGAAAAAGAGTTGCATAATGATAGCACTCGAAATGTTGTATGTTATGTTGTAGACAGAGCAACTGAAATAAGGAATGATGTTCTTGATGAACAATTGAAATTTTTGGAAGAATGGATTGAAAAACCAAGATATGATGATAAAGATGATAGTCTTGTTGTGTAAGGAGAAATGAAGAAAGTTGATTACCTTGCTGTAGCAATAGAGGCAAATTTGAATGAAGAGATAGTGACAGCTCTCAGAGAAGAACAAAATGAAAAGAAGCAATATGGTTCACAGTATGATAATTTATATAATGTTGACAAAATGTTTGAATGTGCAGGTGAGAAACCAATCAAAGATGAAGAAGAATCCACTAAAGATGATATTGGAAATGATGAGTTTGACTTGAAAGAAGAAAATTGCACCAAAGATTAATTGGTTGAAGAATCAGTTAAAAATATCTTCATGTCATGGAGTCGTGAAGAAATTGGGAATTATTATCAATTAATGTGACTACATAATGACGATGAGCTAATTACTCTCGGTGAATTCAAAGATAGCTTGTGGGATCTTTGTATGCCCATGTTACAGTATTTAGAAGAAAAGATTTGGATTGAAGTCCTTGGCATAAAGGAAATTGAAAATTTGAATGATGATAAGCAAATTGAAGAACATTTTTTAGTTGGAGTTGATCATAATGGATTTGTGGATTCAAAGAAAACATTGAAAGTAAAGAAGAAAGTGAAGATGAAGAATCAAAAGTCTTTTTGGTATAAAGTTTGGCGTTCTAATCCAAGTAATGAAGAAACCGAAGCTGAGAATTATGCAATTGAAATTATAATTAATGATTGGTTTGCAAAGTCCAAGAAGGTTGAATGCAATGGTCTTGATGCTGAAATAAATGATGAAATTTTATATTTTGAACAACCAACTGAAAATGAGGAGAACAAGTATCATGGAGTTGCTGAGCAAAAGGATTTCAAATTATTAAGATGTAAAGTCAAGATGAAGAAATGGTTGAAGCCACGAATGAAGCAAGAGTTGAAGAAGATCAAGGTAAAGATGAAGATAAAACAAAAAACAAAGTTTACATATTTCAAAGTTTGGAGTCGAAAGAAACAAAAAAGATGCACTAGTATGTTCCAACAAAGAATGTGTACAAATTTTTTTGAAGTTGTTTTGATATTGATAAAAGCGCTGCTGAGACTTAGATCAGCATGCATTATACTTTGAATGTTGTTTTGTAAAAACTATAGTTGCTTGTGTTTGATGTATTTTGGGTGAAGTAATTAAGGGGGAGAATGTTGGCAGCGGTTAATTTCTTCAACGCCATAAATTCTGAAATGTCATTCACCGCCTTGCTAAGTGGCCGCCAAAACTCTAAAGAGCCAACCACCGCCACACCACTCCGATTATGTCATGTTGTCAAGGTTTGAAAGGGGAAACACACCACATTGATTTCTAAAGAAGCAGTTACAGCCTCTATCACAGCTCATCAAATAATTGTTGGGGATGAGTATTACATTGGTTTTTGAAGAGGTATTCACTGACTTGTTACAGCCGATCAGATTGTTGAAGGGGCGTTGATCGTTCCTGTTGTAGCTCAGGAAAGGGCAGAGAATTAATTGAATTCTGAACAGACAATTTTGTGAAAGGTCAAGCTAATTAATGAAGACCGACTGATCTCATGGTGTGTAAATACCAATGTAATCTTCATTTTGTAATAGAAAGATATAGAGTAAGACATGGTGAGGAATACGAATTCTGAGTTGAATATGAAACAAAGTTTCAACTCTGTAATCTTGCTGCTATGTTCCTCTCTGTCTTTATGAGTTTGAAAACTCATTGTTGAATATTTAAGTTTAAGATTTTGTTGTATCATGAAAATTTTATGAACGTATATGATTGACTGTGGAATGTTTAGTTTTGTTGTAGCAAGTTAGATTTCAGAATTTGCTGAAACAAAGTATGCTGAAATAGTCATTATTGATGAACGTTGGGGTCATCAAAACACAGTTAAAATGTTTGTTGAAACAGTTCTATAGATTAATGTTAGCTGCAACTCAGCTGCAACATTCCTGTAGATGAAAATAACTGAGCTAAGTGATCGGTATGTGTTGTTGAAAGTAAAAGCAACACTCCCCTGCCTTCCCACGTGGAATATCATTTACCTCGCATGTCATTAGTCACAACACTTCGAGGTCTTGTTACAAACTTCGCTCTCCCTAATGTAGTTGTAATAAATATTTTGTTCCGACATACTACAAAAGATTTAGGACAAATCCATTTAATCGTACAAAATGAGATTGTTTCTTTCCAAATATCTCTTACAAATCATCAAAACACTAGTTTTAGTTGTAAATTTTGCATATGATCCATTATAGGTAGGTAGAATTTGTTCCTGGTATTTCACTGATTTTCTTTGCAACATATAACATATTGAATGCCATTAAATATGTTTTATGGCTGTCATTTCTCCACATATTGCAAATAATTTTGTACCTGTTACAAAAGATCATAATAATGGTTGGAAGAAGTGCACAAGGAATATCACCACCTGAGGTCTATCGCAATTGAAAATAATGGAAGGCTACTTTCATCGATATCCAAGTTTCTAGTAACAATATCATGTATTATGTTATACAAAATCAAACTTGTTAAAAACTTATTCACATATAAACAAAAACCTATTCATATATTCTACACAGCTTGAGGAATGGTATGCTAAGAGCTTATTCATATATTTTACACAGGTTTGAGGAATTATATCCATATATTTTACACAGGTTTGAGAAATTATATGACCAATGCATTAGCACTAATGTCCAAGTCAACAACGAGAAGGTTGTTTATCAATTCATGCTATGCACACTGCTAAAGCACTATATAAGTTTTGTGGCACTCATTTAAAGCTCCAAGATTAAACTCAAAGGTGTGTCCTTCCATCATTTTTAAGGCATTGCTTCAAATTTATTATTTTTAAAGTTTTTTTTGTTGGTAAGTGGAAGCGCCCAGCTTGAACCGCACCAATCCTTAACATGGTTGGATTTTTTAGTATCCTTGAGATTTAAATTCGTGACATTTTCGCTTAAAGAACGTCTTAATCATACCCACCGCCCACTATTCTACATCTCACAAATAGTTATGTTCAAAGTTAAATTTTGTAAATTTTTGTCACATAACAGACTATTGCAAAGACAGCTAAAGACTGGATTTTCAGAAGTATATTGACTGTAGTATGTCCGTACCCATGTGATCCTATTTGTAACAACGATTTTAACCACTGAGTTGCCAATATGTGAGATCAAATCGCATATGAAATAATGGCATCCAACTCTTTATGTGATGGTCCATTTTAACATGGTAAAAATAATATCATTTTAATTTTTCATGGATATACAATGAGTAATGTTGGGCGTGAGTGTTATTTTTAATTTTAGATAATATTTATTAATTATTTTTAATATAAATGTTTTGAAGATTTTGATTATTAATGGAAGATGGGTTTTTATTTACTTAGAAAGTTATAAATAATATTAGGTTTTTATTTTACAATTAAAAAGTGTTTTTTTTTCAAGAGAAAAAAGCGTAATTTCATTCATCTGTTGAGATCAAAATTACATTCTGTAGATTCACTCTGTCAGTGAATTTTCCAAGACCTATAAACATAGGTTCCAATGATGAGACTTTTACGTCTGCTATCAACATGCAAAAATTTAGAAAAACTTTGTCTTCCACAAGTAAAACATTATGTCCCACCAGACTTACCATGCTATTACATCTTTATACAATATAGCAAAATAGAAATATAAATATCATACTAACGCTAGTATTCAGTGTGCATACAAAATGTATATAACTGTCAAAGCTCAGTCTATAAACGGTCTGTGGTAAAATTCATAGCTCTGCCCGTCCCTTTCTTCACGAACTTTCCAAGTGCCAAAGTCCATGCGCAGCCCTTCTTTGGATGCCTGGTCCGCTTTTTTGTTATTTTCCATGTATACATGCCGGCGGGGGAAAGCATCAAATGATTGAATGACAGTCTGTATAGAAGAAACTATATTGGCAAGTCTAACATTTCTACAATCTTGAATTTGCAAAGTCCAGTTGATAACATTCAATGAATCCCCATGAACAGTCAGCATGTTAATACCCTTCTCGAGGGCAAAGATGAGAAGTAGTTTTAAGCTCATGAGTTCTGCATAATTATTCGAGCCCGCTCCCAGGCCCATGGTAAGGGAAAAGAAATGTGAATCGGACAAATATAGTATAGCCCCCCCTCCACACAGCTCGTTTTGTGCTGCTCCATTAAAAAAAACCCAAGGGTGGGTTTTATCCAGGTCAAATTCCAAGTTCCTTCTTTGTTCGACAGCTCTGATATACTCAGGGAGTGCTTTGTATAAGCCCACAGATTGTGCACTGGTTAATGCTGGGATACTAACTTTGTCCTGGAAGATAGACCCATTCCTAGCCAACCAGATCCCCCAGATAATTAACAACGGTAAGGTTTTTAACTTGGAGTGTGAAAAGGATCTCCACCAATTTTCCCACGCGTTGTTCACTGAATTGCCTTCCCATCTATGGTTCAGTCCGACCTGACTCATACATTCTTTCCAAACAGCAACCGTGAAAGAACACGTAATGAAAAGATGTGTAATCGTTTCCAACTCCTTTTTGCACAGAACACACCAGCCCGGACCCTGGAAACTTCTCCTCTGTAAGATGTCCCAGGTCGGTGCCCTATTTTCTAGCACACACCACATGAACAGTCTAGTTTTTGAAGGGCACTTTAACTTCCATAAGGTTTTCCACCACCAAACCTCCTCCCTACCCCCAGCCTCAGCACTTAAGATCAGATAGCCCGCCTTTGGGGTATACACCCCACCCGGGTCCAACTCCCAAATTAAGTCATCCTCCTGCTCTGAGAGCTGAATGTGTGACATTTGAAGACCTCTGATATAGTTTTCATAGAAGAACGTTTCTTGTTCCCCCAATCCCAGCAATTCTGCACTTTTCCAGTGTTGGATCCAAGGATCCTCAGGTCTCTCTTCAACCAGCTAATTTAAGGTAGAGATACCCCTTAAAGCAAGGGCATTGATAACTTCCACAGGAAGAACATGATGTTGTTCACTCCCCATCCAAGGATCCCTTCCCACTTGTATCTTTTCTCCATTTCCAAC
Source organism: Pseudotsuga menziesii (assembly GCA_001517045.1). Lineage (NCBI taxonomy): Eukaryota > Viridiplantae > Streptophyta > Pinopsida > Pinales > Pinaceae > Pseudotsuga > Pseudotsuga menziesii. Next base: position 236,975 of record LPNX010196373.1, read on the forward strand.
ATCCCAAGTCAAATTTGTTTCGATTAAAGAGAAGGATTTCACCACAGCCTTCCAGATAACCGACGCCCCTGTATGTGTCTTCCTGGGCCTCCTAATCCATTCCTCAATGCTCTCATGAGGAAAATATTTCTGTTTGATAACACGAGCCCATAAAATTGATGTTTTGATCAATCTCCACCCTCCTTTTGCTGCCAGTGCTTGAGCAAACAGAAAAATGTTTTTAAGTCCCCATCACCCCAGCCCCTTTGGGACCGCTATTCTCTTCCAGCTGACCCAGGGGGTCACCTGTCCTTCCTTTTTACCGCTCCATAAAAATCTGAAACAGATCCTCCTAATTTGTTCAAGAATCCCTTTTGGGATCCATGAAAGAGACATCCAATAAACTAGTATGGCTTCTAAAACAGCCTTGACCAGCACCAGCCTCCCAGCTCTTGACAACCACCTATAGCTCCAAACCTGTAATATTTTCTCCACCTTGCCTATCAGCCAGCTCTAGTCCTTTTTCCGGTAAAAATTAGCTTTTAAAGAGAATCCCAGATAGTTTAAACCCACATCGAGACCAGAGGTAGTAAATGGGAAGTTTTCTAAGAGTTCAAGCTCTTCTTCCGGGCGAAGTAGATGTGTAGTAATTGTTGACTTTCCCACATTTATATCCATCCTTGTTGCTTTTGAAAAGAGATCCAGTATCTCCTTCAGGACCCGAGTATCCCTTCTATCTCCAGAGCAGAAGATCAAAACATCATCCACAAAAAGAAGATGGGAAATAGCTAGCTGATCACCAATACAAATGCCAGAGAAACGACCCAGCCTCTTAGCCTCATTTAAAGCCCTACTTAAACCTTCCACCACCAGCAAAAAAATCAAAGGGGATAGAGGACACCCTTGCCGCAGACCCCTCTCAGCATGGAAGAAAGGAGAGGCTGCCCCATTTATTAGAACAGCAAAAGAGACAATAGTTATACAAGACATGATCCATCTAATGAAGTTTAAGCCAAACCCCAGATGAGTTAGTAACAGTCGGAGATAAATCCAACTTACCTTATCATATGCCTTTGAAAGATCAATTTTCAGAATATCCCCTTTGATACTCCTACTCTTCAGGCTGTGCAAACCTTCCTGTGCCACCCCGATGGCCTCGTGAATCTGTCGGCCTTCCAAAAAACCAAATTGTTCAGCTGAAATATTCTCAGATAAAATAGCTTTTAATCTACGAGCAATAACCTTTGATACAATCTTATAGATACAATTGCATAAGGAGATAGGTCTGAATTCATTGAGAGAAACTGGATTGTCCGTCTTTGGGATCAGGGCTATGAAGGTGGCATTGAAACTAGCTGGAATTCTTCCCAAGATTCTGGAGTCCTCAACCACCTGTAGCAGATCCAAGCCCAATATCTCATAAAAACCCTGAAAGAATTCAATTGTCCACCCATCCAGCCCTGGGCTCTTATCTTTTTGAAAGCTGCCTAGTACTTCCTTTAATTCTTCTTCGTCCACAGGTCTCATCAACCTCCTATTGTCCTCCTCCTCTGTAAACCTCGGAAACATCTGAGCAACCCTAATAACTTCCGCAATGGAAGCCTGAGCAGGCGCCCGAAACAAATTTTCAAAGTGATTCACCCCTCAACTAGCTTTTCCATCAAAATCAAAATGCTCTAGTCCTGCTTCATCTTTAAGACACCATATAGTATTAACAGCTTTCCTGCCCCTGGCATATGCATGGAAGAATTTGGTGTTTTCATCACCACATTCAAGCCAGATCGCACGACTCTTGAGTCTCCAGGCTTCCTCCCTATCCAGTAAAATAGAATTCCTTCTGCCTTCCAGTAAAACCAGGGCTTCTTTTGATTCCAAAGTCAAGAAGCCCCCCCCTGCCCCTTTGTAAATCTGAAGAAGTTCAACTTCAACTTGCTTTAATTCAGCATCCTCTCTCACTTTTTTGGCTTTAGCCCAGGCTTTGACCTCCCCTTTTAGTCTTTTAATATTCTCTGCAAATTGAAAAGCAGCTGATCGGTCAAGAGTCTCATCAAAAATCCTCCAGTGTGCCAGGAAAAGATTTTTGAAAGATTCATCAAGAAGCTAGGTTTTATTAAACTTCAAAGGACTAGGCGGATTGATTGGCCCTTTTTTGATCTCAAAGAAGATAGGGAAATTATTAGAGTTACCTCCACTTCCAACCCATTGCCTAACTAGAAAGAAACTATCCACCAGCTGCTCTGCCACCAGAAACCTGTCCAGCCTTTTCGCCACCCTAGCTTCTCCTCCCCTGTTATTCCGCCAAGTAGGCTTCAACTTAATAGGCTCAATATCCAATAGATTATTTTCAACCAACCTTTGGAGGAAAAACCCTGCTTGAGGATCTGCTTGTGCGTGAGGGCCCCAAATTTCAGTCTGACCCAGCGAAAAGTTTAAATCCCCTCCCACTACAACCGAATCTCCTATAAGGAGAGGATCCTGAAGCAGTGCGTCCCAGAAGGGAGCTCGGTTCAAATAGGGCCCATAAACATTAATCACAGATAAAATAGTGCCCAAATCAGCAGATAAGAGCTCGACTCCCAGTACAGAGTCCCTCCCCCAAGAATTCATCAACTTCGCCTCACTTAACTTCTATCCCACAGCCAAGCCCCCAGAACGGCCCCGAACATCCAGAGTCACAAAAGACCATCCAGCCATCCAACTATCCAGTCTTTCCTTAATGATATCTCCTAAACCTAAAGTCTCTTGAAGCAAAATCACATTAGGGTGTTCAAGAGTAAGCAACCTTTTGAAGCCTGATTTCTTTTTGGGTCCAACCAGCCCCCGACAATTGAAAGACATAATCTTCATTTCCTAACAATCCTCCGGGCATTCACCGCTTTAAGTGCCCTCTCAATAGAGAGTTGTTTCCCCTCCCGCAGGTCATTCTTGGCCCTCGACTATGCCTTTGATAAATGAGAAGTTCTGCCCCTTCCCTTCCGCACCGGCTGCTGGTCCTTCCCCAGGCCCCCCCCTGACTTTTTCAAGCAAGAACGAAGGAAGTACCCAGATTCTGAAGTCTCGGGAGATGAAAAACCCAAAACCTCAACCCCCCTCCCAGGGTCCGGTTCAAGGGTCAATGAAGGTTCCGTCAACAAGGGGGAAATTTCAGTGGAAGTTTCAATAAAGGGTTCAACAGGGACACCCACCAAATCTGACAAAACCCTATCCCGGTCATCCTTCGAGGTTACTAAACCTTCATCAGGAAGGCCCGATAAGGACAGGTTTTTAATCCCCTCCACCCAATCATGTCCAACCAAAGTGCACTGATTTAATAACAAAATTATAGAGGGAGAAAGGGAAAAAGTAGAAATACCCGGGTTAGGAGGCCCTGAAGTAACAGCAGTTTCCACTGGTTCAGTGAGTGCAACCACGGATGTTGGAGCAGGAGGGCTGACAGCACGAACAACAAGTTCTCCCTATGAGTCTTGACTTGTCGGATCCGAGTCCTCTGAAATATTCTCACAACCTGAGCCATGTGTCTCCAGCACAGGATCCATTGATGCCACATCAATAGGATCTCCATCTGAGGCCACCTTTTGAACTTTTCTCTTCCCACCATTTAAGGTACGTAACGGGAGGTGACACTCCGAAATCGGATGTCCATAAGCATGACATCTCTTGCACCTGAAGGGCACATTTTCATAATCCAGTGGCTGAGTGATGATATCCGGCCCCCAATCCAGGTCAATGGTCTCAGGAAGGCCCTCTTGAATGTTCACCTCCACCAGAATACGGGCCACTTGTTTATAATGGGTCACCAAGTATGATAAATCCGCTTCCAGAAACTTTCCCAAAATATCACCAAGTTTTCGGAAATGAAAAGGATCCCAGAAATGAAGGGGCAAGCCTGGGAGCCGAACCCAGATGGGAATCCTATCGACTCTCTCCCGGCTAGCATCAAACAGAGGATGCCAAGGCTTCAGCAGAACTGGCGAATGATTCAAATGCCAATTTTTATTCAGGATTAATCTCAAATCGTCCTCTGAGTTGACCACCACAGCAAACCATCCTCGGAGTAACATATCCACCTCCGGAACATAACCCAGAATCTCTCTCCAGTTTTCATCGACCCAATCCACCACCGTTTTGCAAGCAAAGTTCCTGCCCATGACCCTGCCCACCAGTGTCCTCTGCGACATCACTAAAACCCTATCCCGTTCAATATCTTCACCCACAGCATAGCTACCCACAGTTTTTTTATTTTACCCAGCTCCTCTTGCGCCTCTTGGATGTGCCCTTTAAGATCTCCACTGCCCCTTTCGAGGCCTCTGCAGCACCCTTCGGCAACCCATCAGCAGAGATAGGACTCGCACATCCCCGGTGTTCTGATATTTCCAGCGAACCCCTCCAGTTCCCTGCGAATCCACCGCCCCCATCTCCACATGCTTGTTCCACCTTCCTAGCCACCCCTGCTGCCGCTACACCGTCAAAACCTTCCACAACTTCAAAACCCTCCTCGAAACCCGGCACCGAAAACCCTAAATTCCGGGAGAAAAAGGCCCCAGCTTCCCTCCAACTCGAACTGCCCAGCAGATCTACCTTCAGCCCATTGAAACCCTTAGATTCATCCGGTGAAAGTCGATGAGGTGAAAAGGAGAGAAAATCCGAAGGTGAAAAGTCAGAAACCAGTCTCTCCAGTCTAAAACCGGTCGTTCCAATTCCTTCTGGTCCCAGCCTTGGGAAATCCTCCAAGACCTCCCTCAAACCTCTAGCTGGCACACCCCACACATCCTGAGCCTCCAGGTGGTCACTGGAGTAATCAACCAACTCCAAGTCTTCCATCACAACCACAGAAACCAAAAATAAGCAAATCCTGACAAAAAAAACGTTATGTAGCAAACCCAAGCCGTTAGCAATCAGACAACCCTACCACACTGAGCAAGATACAAAAACCCAGACAAACCGCCGTGAAAGGGAAGGAGTCCTACAGAAGTTTCGATGCGGTCATGATGATGGGGACAGGGGTGGTACGGTCAGAGAGACCCACCCCCCTGTCATCCCTGTACGATCTGTTCAGCGGCACACCTCCTCCATTGCCGACGCCCTACCTCCGTCCATTGGAAACCTAAACCTGCATTCTTCTTCTCCATGATACAAAGAAGCCAACATGTAACAGAGAATGGTCCCCTCATTGGCTCCACAATTAAAAAGTGTTAATAAACAAAGATTTTAATTTACTAAATTCAATATGCATTACAAAGGCTTTATGTATTTATAAAATATGGTTAAAAAAATAATTAAGAATGGAGTTAAAAGTCATTATTAGTGGTTAAACAAATCTTTCTTCACAAGGATGCGTAGTGCTATTATTGTTTTTTAATAATAAAAAAATGACTTCTAAATTTAAAAATGACGTTATTCTAATCATAAAGGTCCAAAACAAAAATAAAAATAATATGGTCTCATTGATAAATAGCATGGGAAACAAGAGACTTCCTAAAATTGATTTAAACTCAAGTCAAAACCAACTACGCCTCAAGCGGTGTTGGTGTAAAGATACCATGGCTTGGTTAAACCATTGGGGCATTAATGAAAACGATATTTTGCAGAACATTGACAATGTAAAAAATATTAATACTTCTAAAAAAACATATAACACGTTGACCTCCTGAGTGGACTTGAAGATTTTTTAGGAAATTTGCTCCAAGAACCTTTAAAAAAATTTGTGCAGTTTCTCTGGTTCTCACGTGGTTGTTGAGATCTTCATAGCTGGTGGAGTGACATCCTCTTGCTGGAGATCAATTCATGGCTCGCTAGTAGAGTGAAGGATCGGTGGTCTAGACTTGCGTTGTTGATGTTGGAGGTTTAGACTATCTCTGGTTGGGATATTTGCAGGTCTCTGCAGTTGGCCCTGGATCAATCTTGGTCGTTGCCTGCTAGATCGGCTCGCTGGTGTCTTCTGGACTTTTCCTCCCTTGAGATTCATTCCATGCTTGGGTTATTTCTTGGCTCTACCTTTTATTTGATTGTTGAATTTCTTTGGTTTAGGAGCTCTGTCCTGGAGTCTTTTTGATCCAGCAAGATTGTCTTGGAGTTTTTGCATATTCCTTGGAGCCTGTGTGGGGTATTGGGGATCTTATCTGGGAATCATGGATTCTGGTAGTGATCCTCCCCCTCTTCCTCTGAAATTGTTAGCTTTTAAACGATTAGTAGCTTCCAGTGGCAAGAGGAAGGGCAGCACTCTAGTGCAACAATTTGTGAAGAAAGTGGATATTCCAATTGTTGAATTGCCAGCTGAGCGACCTTGCCGGACGGATTTCAATCTTTCTAAGTGTAGATTAATTGGCCAATTCACGGGGCTTTGGCCTTCTCCTAGGGAAATTGATGGTTGGGTACAACGTAATTGGACACCTTTAGTTTCGGAAGGAATTCACAGTCACTTGGTCGGCAGGGGTTTTTTTGTCTTTGTACTTGAGTCTGCTGAAGACAAAGACCTCATCTTTCAAAATGGCCCCTACTTTATGGACCCTCATGGGACTTTACTTGAATAAATGGACCCTTAATTTCAATCCCACTCAGGATGTTCCTTCAGCTGTTTCGGTTTGAGTTCGACTTCCTCACCTGTCGCTCCACTGTTGGAATTCGAAATCCTTGGAAACCATCAGAAACAAATTAGGAAAATATATTTACAGGGCAGAAAGCAAAGACCAATACTCGTGTGCAATAATTTGAGTAGAAGTTGATTTAGAGACTGGGTTGCCTGAAGCGGTCAATTTAACTGTGGCAGATTGGTCCCATATTCAGGAACTTGATTATGAGTAACTACCTTTTAAATGTCGCCATTGTCATGGTTATGTCCATTTTGCTAGGAATTGTAAGAAGAAATCTGAAGAAACCCCTGTACTTGAGAAAGCTGAGCAATGGACATTTATTCAGAAAGTTGGTCCTTCTAAGCAAGGTACCAAAGCGAAAGGAAAAGAACCATTAGGGAATAGAGTCAATACCGGTGAGAAAAAGAACTTATCAAAACATGCACGAAAACCAGAATACTCTAATTCGTTTGTTGTCTTGGGTTTGTTGGAAGTCCAGACTCAGCCTTCTAAAGTGCTAATTAGCGAAATTGAAGAAAATACTGGGAATGGAGAGATGGTTAGTCAATCTCCTGGTGTTCCAATTCTCCAGGAAATACACAAATCCCTTTCAAGACCAATTCTCCAGGAAATCCACAATTCCCCTCCAAGACCATCTTCTTCTCCTTCCTATGCTGAAATCCTTAGGAAAAAGGTGGTTGACTCATCTGGATCCTCTAATGAAGATACATTTGAACAGTCTTCAAAAAAGACTAGGAGAAAGTCTCATAAAGAGATTAGAGAAGAAGAAGCGGAGCGTTTGAAAATGCAAGGTTCTCAAGCTACCATTGAGATGACTTTGGGCAGAAGTAAGAGGAACAGACCTCTTAAGGGTGGAGCAACCCCTTCTGGTATAGGTAAATAATGCAAATTACTTCATGGAACTGTAGGGGATTGGGGAATCCCAAAAAATCAGAAGATGTCAAAGATCTTCTGAGAATGGAATCTACATATATCCTATTATTGCAAGAGACAAAAATTGATAAGGATACGCTAGTATTCCTAAGCAAGACTGAGTGGAATTTGAACAATGGTATTGTTGTCTGTGCTCGGGGCACCTGTGGGGGCCTAGCTACTATTTGGTCAGTGGATAAATTTACCCTGCTCTCCTCTTTTGCTTCTCAACATTGGACCTTTTCAAAGCTTCAGTGTTCTGTTAGCAAGATTTCTAATGCCCTTTTTAGTTTGTATGTTCATGTTAATCATGTTGAGAAGGAGTGTTGGCTAGCCCTATCTAAATTTTTGGATACAAAATCCCTTAGAAAAATTATTGTGGCAGGAGATTTAAATATTATCTTCGACCCCAGTGAAAATAAAGGAGTAGTGTTGGATAAAGACCCCATGTTGGATTTTGTTGAGTCCATTCTACATACTTGGGATCTTCTTGACTACAAGCCAAAGAGAGGTTGTTTTACTTGGAACAATAACAAGGTTGGGACAGATAGCATCCTAGCCCATTTAGATTGCTTTCTGGTGCAAAGTACTTTGCTAGATAAGAATTTTCTCATTTCTTCCAAACTTTTGCCTAAGATCTCTTCCAACCATCATCCCATATCCTTGCTTTTGAAAGAAGAAGAAGATTATGGACCAATTCTGTTTCGTTTCAGTCCATTATGGATTGAGCATGATGGATTTATGGATATAGTCAATGCAGTTTGGTCACAGTACATGGATGGCTCTCCAAGCTTCTTTTGGGAGCAAAAATTAAAAAGAACAAAGTATGCTTTGAAAGCATGGATAAAAAAACCTATCATGACTCCAACTAGTAGCAGAAAAGAAAGTGTGAAAGAGTTAGCAGAGATTCAATTCAGCTTGGAGAAAACTAATATTTCTCATTCGCTTTTATCAATGGAGAAGCTTGCACAAGTTAAGTCTTTTCACTCCTTTCACGATGAAGAAGAAACCTTGTGTTTCAAGTCAAGAAGCCTATGGTTACAAGCTGGTGATAAAAATACAGCGTATTTTCATAAACAATACCGATTAAGAACTTCCCGAAATCATATCGCAGAAATTTTTTCTAGAGAGGGAGTAGCAATTAAAGGTCAAATGGATCTTTTACATGCTGGTAATAGTCATTTTCATCAACTTTTTTCTGAGGATGGCGTTTTAGATAATGCAGCCAAACTTGATTTCTTATCATTCATCCCTTCTCTGGTTTCTGTCAAGACTAATTTAGTTTTAATAAATCCATTTTCAGAGCAAGATGTAGTGGAGGTTATCTGGGGTATGGAACTAGACAAAGCCCCAGGGCTATTTCAATTCACTTCTTCAGAATTTGTTGGCCAATTATAAAATATGATTTGCTTCGCATGATTTCCTCTTTTCTCAGGAAAGCTAAAGTTGGTGGTTACACCAACTCAACTTTTTTAGCCTTAATTCCCAAGGAAGCTAATCCTGCATGCTTTGATAGGTTCCGGCGTATCTCTCTTTGCAATGCCTCTTATAAAATCCTGGCTAAAATTTTAGATAACAGATTAAATCCTTTGCTGGGTTCTTTAATCTCTCCTCAGCAGGGGGGTTTTGTTAAAGGTCGGCATTTAATAGACAATGTGATCCAAGTGTAAGAGGCCATTCATTCCAACTTCCAAAGGAAAGAGAAAGGTGTGATTATTAAACTAGATATGAAAAATGCTTTTGATCGTGTCAATCTCTCCTTTCTTTATCAAGTTCTACTCACCTTTGGTTTTAGTGTGGATTTTGTGAGTTTGATAAAAGCATGCATAGATAGACCTTGGATAGCTCCCCTTATCAATGGTAGACCTGTAGAATTCGTTTAAGCATCTAGAGGATCTCGTCAAGGGTGTCTTTGTCACCCTTCCTGTACATTTTGATGGCTAAAGTTTTAAGCAGAAAGTTGTCTATTGAAATGGATGTCGGTATTATTCCGAGAATTAGGGTTGCTAGAGGGGTGGAGCGCGTCAATCATGTGCTCTTTGTCGATGATTCTCCTCTCCTTGGACGGGCTTCGTTAAATATTGCTCGTGCCTTTAATGGTATTCTTCAAAAATTATGTTCTATTTCTGGAGCCTTGATTAACAAGGAAAAAGTGTGGTTTACGGGTGGAATGTGGATCATATGAAAATGCTTCAAATTTCTAATACTTTGGGCTTCTCTGGCTATGCTCAGTAGGTTAAGATCAAATATTTGGGTCTCCCCTTGACCTTGGGTGTTAGTCCACCTTCGCTCTGGATTGATGTTTTGAGCAAATTAAAATCCAAAATTGTCTCTTTGGGTGGACATTGGTTGACGAAAGATGGAAAACTGGTTTTGATAAAGTCAGTTCTTTCTTCCCTTCCCATTTTTAGTCCTCATTGCTACTATCTCCCAAGTCCATTTTGGTTCAGATAGCCAAGATTCTTAGGGATTTTCTTTGGTGTGGAAGAAAAGGTAATCAAAATAAAATCCATTTGGTCAAATGGGAGACTATTAAAAGACCTATAATTGAAGGAGGATTGCAAATAAGAGATCCTGAATTAGCTAATCTTGCATTGGGTGGCAAGCTTGTCTCACGGATTTTTGCTGATAATAATCATCCACTCAGCAAGCTCTTTTCGATGAAATATCTTAAAGGTGGATCCTTGAGAACTATAAAACCAGAAAAGCTTCCTACAGGTACTGCTCTTTAGAATTTGTGTAGGAAAAGTATCAATTTAATTCAGCAGCATGTATATAGAATTCCAAGTAATGGGAAAGGAATTTTTTTGTGGGAAGATAAGATTCTTGGGAATCCTCCTCTTTCCTCCATAAATTCGCTTTCTGAGATCAAATTATGGCTGTCTAATAAAGGACTAATGCGTTTAGCTGACATTTTCTCATGGGATGATGCAGGGAATTGGGTTGACTGGAAATTTCTAGAAATGCCTGAACGGTTGATATCAGAACAATAAATTTTCATTAAATCTCTATCTGGTTTGGCTCATGTCCACTACTCCTTGAAAGATAAATGGGGTTGGGGTTCAACTGGTGTTTATTCTATGGGCCATGGATTTTCAGTAATTCAATCTTCTCATGCCTCCTTGCTAAAACCGATGCTGTGGAAATCGATTTGGTCTTCATATGGATTACCAAAGGTTAATTTTTTCTCATGGCTTCTCATGCATCAAAAGGTTTTAACTGGGGATAATTTGTGCAAACCTGGCTTCCTCGGGCCTTTTCGTTGTTTTCTATGCAAAGCAACTTTAGAATATTCAAATCATTTATTCGTAGAGTGCAAGTTTACCCAATCGGTTTGGCATTTGGTTCTATTGAATCTCTCGATTGCAGCACCATCTGGCATGATGGTTACGGCTCTATTCTCTTCTTGGTTGGGTAGGATCCTAGCGTCCAAAGGAAAAAGTGACGGACATAATGCATGGCACATTAGCCCTGAGTGCGTTTGGTGGGTGGTATGGCTTGCAAGGAATGATCTTTTGTTCAATGTTAGATCATGGACCCCCATTGACGTTGCTAATAAAACCAATTTGCAAATTTTTGAAAAAGTCAGAACGTGTATTTCCTCTATTCCGCAAGAAATGTCAGAGTGGTTGGGATGCAGCTCGAAAATCAGTGTTTAAAAAAAAAATCAAACCAATGTTGCCTCCTCTTTGGCGTGTGAGATTAACTGCAAATAATTTCTCTCTTTGGTGGAAGAGTAAGGGAGTTTATACAATTTTCTTTGATGGTGCATCTAAAGGGAACCCTAGAGTTGCGGGTGCTGGAGGCTTAATATTCTCTCCAAACAATGAGAAAATATCTAGTTTCTGTTGGGGCTTAGGAATTTGTTCTAATAACCAGGCAGAGAGTTGCAGCCTTCTTATGGCTTGCCAAACTACAAGAAGATTGGTCTCTAGGAAATACAAATTTTCGGGGATTCAGAGGTCTTGATAAAGTTGTTAAATTCTGATTCACAGTTCAATAATCCTTCATTGGATAAAATCTTGTAGCAAATTCGTAACTTCTTGAAAGGTTTTGAGAAAGTCTCTTCTTTTCACATTTTACGAGAGTTGAACAAGCAAGCGGATTCTTTAGCTAATAAAGCTTGTCTATTGCCTTTAGGAAGCTTCAGTTCCAATGGAGAATCTTGTACTATGCAGCCGCTACTGTAACTGTTATATGTGTGAGAGATGATGTTTAGTAATTTCCTTCCTAAATATTGTAAAGCTGAATTTTCCTTCCTGCCCTGAATATTGTTTTAAATTCTGGGTCCTATAGAAGATATCTTCTGACCTTATTGTAAATGGTTGATCTGACTATTGCTTGGTCATTCCAGGAATTCTTCATCTTTTCAAAAAATAATAAAATATAAAAATATAACCGTTTGAGTTATATATATATATATATATATATATATATATATATATATATATTATATTGTTACTTCTAAGTTTAAAGAGAAATTATGGTGTGAGGAAATTTTAGGGTTTAAGAGAAAATTAAGATACTATAAGGAGGTCATTTATCCTAACTTAGAGGATCGGAAGGATCTCTCGGTAGTAACTAGCTCACGTAAGAAAATTAATATAGCCAAGATTAGAACGAACTCTCATGAACTCCATAGCGAAACAGGGTGTTGGTCTATTCCTAAAACTCCATGGGCAAAAAGAGTTTGTCATCTGTGTGAGTCTATGAGCGTTAAGGATGAAAATCAATTTCTCTTAGAGTGTCTTGCTTACACCCACATTAGATCTGAGTTTCATAGTATTTTCTACAATACAAACCTTTATAACCTCCTAACTTGCCAAAACTATAGTGAGCTTGGAAAGCTTCTTCGCAAGCTTTTTGAGCACAGGAACAAGATTTTAAAGTAAACCAAGTATTTTCCTTCTTACAATCTGATAGACCAAAGTTGGTCTGAGTGGACGTTAATCATCATCATCATAAACAAAAATATGTTTACATGGATTCCATTATTTTTTTTTTTCTAAAGAAAATATTAGTTTGTTTAACCAGACATATTTTAAATTAAGGAAAATGTAAAGATTTTATAATTATGTTGTAATAATGGTGTTGGAGAGTATTGAAGTTATTTTAAATTAAAAACAATGTTTTATTTTATTTTTAAATTAAAACCAATGTTTTTATTTATTTGAATTGTAATTAAAAAAATTTAAAATGTTTTTATTTTTATTTTTATATTTAAATAAAAATTTATATTTTATTGTTAAATTTAAATATATGTTTTTTTATTTATCTAAAAATTATATGTACTTAGTATATCATATAATTATCATTAGGTAAGCTCCAAGATATCCCCCCTTCATAGAATGTAGTTCTATGCAGGTAGCTTCCCCAATGCCAAGAGCCTGTATTTACTCCATGGTATTTTCCCTACTGTAAGCCCTATGTGTACATTTGCATTAATTGCAAATGTAGGTTGGAAAAGAATATGGAGCGTTTGCACCATATGTAACATGATAGTTGAGAGCAGATTTAATTGGCACCTTAGAGCTTATCACGTCACTAGCATGAATGGTCATATTTTAATGTTTATAAGGACAATTATTGGTTTACTTTTAGATTCCTTTGTTGAAAACTACATCTTATATTTCATTTATTAGATATAAATGTACATCAAGAATGATTCATCAAGTGCAAAAAACACTTCCTTCAACAATTGTTTCCATTGCAAAAAACTCTTGTTCATAGTTGGTCGTAAATCTGGGGACAATGTCGAGGACATTGCCACCACGTGGCTCTTGTTACAAATGGGAAAGAGAATAATTATTCCAAATTAAACAAAAAAAATGAATATTTAGTAAATGGATGGGCTTATTTCAAATAGATATAGAGAAACTATGAATCATTATGAATATAACAGAGTAGGTTGTAAATGTTTATGGACCCTACTCTAAGAGGGTAGTGTATTGGGAAAATTTACTTAAAATGACTTTATTCAAAAGGAGCTAGTGATGTTAGGTGGTGATTTAAACTTATCTATAGGTTGCTTGGAGATTTGGGGACAAAATGCACAAGTAGATATATACTTTGATTTTTTTATAAAATATTTTGATGAAGCGGGGCTAGTGGATATTACTCTCATTAATCTTTCACCTACCTCGACAAATAAGGGAATTGGAACTAACCATATGTATTTCTAAGAGATTGGAAGATTTTTCTTTTGTTTTCTAGAATCTCCATGACTTGTGGGAGTGACCTTTGGTATAAGAAACCATGACCTAGGGGCATATAAGTTGTCAAAATCACCCGGGGATCACACCTAACCTAAGTCATACTGACCCTCAACTATTGGATTTTGGGTGTCTCCTCCCAACTAGTTGAGCCCTAAGCGGAACCTAGGTGGTTGTGCTGATGAGGCCCACCCTTTAACCGAATGAGCAAATAGGAATTAACATATTGGATAGATTTTTGTTATCAAAGGGTTTTCTTAATTATTTCCTATTATCTAAAAAAGTGGGTAAGTAACGGGGGATCCTCTGATGATTCTCTGATTTTTATGGAAATTATAGAAGATGAAAGTATTCCACCTAATCCCTTTAAATTTTGCTAAGAATGGATGAATGATGATAGTTTTATTCTTTTGGAAAAAAAAATCTGGATTCCTTTTGATCCTCTAATGATTCTCTAGTAGAAAGCAATTGATGGACCTAGAAAGAAGAAAAATAGAGCTTTTATTAGCAAAGGAAGTGACTTGGATATTTAAGAGCAAAGAAGTATGGATTGCAGTTGGTGACGAAAACACCATTTTTTCATAATTTTGCAAACATGAGGAGATCATCAAATACAATCTGGAAGATCATAGATCCAAAAGGGACTGCATCCTGTAAATTCGAGGATATATATAGGGTAGGGATCAATCATTTTCAAAATATTTACAAGGCATAAGAAAGTATAATATTATCCTAGGTAGTCCAATTGACAAATTGTTATCCCAATTTTGTCAATGAAGAGGATAATAAAATGTCGATGGAGGAAATATCTAGGGATGAGCTCACCTCTGACTAGAATAGTTTTCAATGAGACAAAAGTCCCACTCTAGATGGTTGGTTGATTGATTTCATTTTGGGGCTTTTGGACCTATTGGAGAATGATCTTCTACAAGTAGTTGAAGATTCGAGAAAATCAAGCACAATATTGGTTGCATTTAACACTTTTTTTACATTGATCCCAAAATCAGATAATCCTTTGTATTTCCATGATCTTCATCCAATATCGCTTTGTAATTGCAGATACAAAGTGACATAAAAATAATCTCAATAAGGATACAAAATATCTTATCAACAACTATCTCCATGGAACAATTTGGTTTCCTGAAAAGGTGTTAGATTCATGATGTTATTGGAGATGCACAAGAAGGCTTCCACTCCATAAAAAAAAATATATATTCAGGAAGTTGTAATCAGAATTGACTTGGAAAAGGCCTTCAATAGGGTAGTTGGACTTATATCAGGATATTGTTAACATATCTAGGTTTTTGTGTTGCTTTCACTTCTTGGATTATGAGCTGCATCTAATCAGTTTCCGTGGCAATACTCATAAATGGTGTTGCATCTAGATTTTTCAATATGAGAAGAGGAATTAGACAAGGTTTTCCATTTTCTTCTATCTTGTTCATGTTGGTAGTAGGGACTTAAGCATAGTTATTCTTGATGCAAAGACTAAAGGACATGTTAA
Organism: Pseudotsuga menziesii; assembly: GCA_001517045.1. Lineage (NCBI taxonomy): Eukaryota > Viridiplantae > Streptophyta > Pinopsida > Pinales > Pinaceae > Pseudotsuga > Pseudotsuga menziesii. The sequence continues at coordinate 252,172 of LPNX010196373.1, forward strand.
AGGTATTCACATAAAAGGTTCTCTATCCATATCCCATCTATTGTTTGTAGATGATATTCTAATATTCAACAATGGGTATCTGGTAAATATGATGACTCTCAACTCCATTTTGCTTCTATAAGAATTGGAAATATGTATGAAAATAAATGTAAATAAATCCTCCATTTCTCCTGTTGAACTTGAAGATGGAGATAGAAAGTATTGTTTGGGTTTGTTTCCTTTCAAAATTGCAATTTTTCTGAAGGGGTAAAATACTTAGGTTTTCATTTAAATCCTAATGGATACTCGATTTCTAACTGGAGGCGGCTAATTAGAAAGTTGTAAGGTAGAATAAATATTTGGTGTGATAGATGGTTGTCTAGAAGTGGCACATTGGTACTTGTCAAGATAATTCTTGAAGCTACTCTAGTTTACTAGATGTCTTTAGCATCGATACCTAAAGAAAATATTGAATCTATAAGGAAGCTATGTTACAAATTTATTTAGAAATGTAAGAAGAAACAAAATACTATCCCTTAAATCATGTGGCAAAAACTAAAAAAACATAAATCTCAAGGTGGTTGGGGATTAAAGAATTTTCCCTCTTTTCTAAGGTGTTGTCTACAAAATGCAAGTGGAGGCTTATAAATGGAACAAGTTTGTGGCAGAGTGTAGTATGGAAGAAATACATTTTCTCGAAAAGTATAGAAGACTAGATCAGAAGATCTATGCAAACTATCTATACTGTATTGCTCTTCTAGAGACCACTTATTTTTGCTTTGCCATTTATAGTGGAAGGTATGGATTAGAAAATAAAGGATGGCTTGAAGGTTCAATTGGGAGTTGATCATTGGGTTAGTAGTGGAAATTATATTCTCCCACCTGAGCATATGGTTCAAATACTCAAATATTTGGGCTATTACACTTTTAAATATGTGGCAGATCCTTTAAATACGAGTTTTTGGGAACAAGGTTGGATTTTGGCTCAATTTCCAGGTTTTACAGTGGAAGACGCACATAAATTGACATCTCTAGTGAAATGCTAAAAAGGGATCATTTTTTAATCAACACTCAATGTGATTTACTGATATGGATTAAAGCTCCATCAAGAATATACATGCCCAGAGTAGGATATATGATTTTATGTTCAAATGGGAATTTGGATCTTGTATGGTGGTAGAAATGTGTTTGGCACTTAAATTGCTTGTATTTAAGTGTTGCTTACTCAACAATAGAGCTCTATCTTGTGACCAAATGCAAAAGAGATCAATTCAAGGGCTAGGTAGGTGTCCTCTCTGCTACCAAAATGAAGAAACAAATCTACATATCATTATGAACTATTCTTACACACTGCAAGTATGGAGGGATTTAGGTATTTATATAGTATTATTCTTACCATGGGAAGGTCAATCAATAGAAGGACGACTGAGGATTTTCTCCAATATTCTCAAGTATAAAACCTTAAATCACTTGCTCTTATCATTTCTTGGGGTATATGGATTGTTAGAAATAAAGTGTTATTTGAAGACATAGTTACAAGATCTTCCATATGTGTTCTCCAAAGCTTAAATATCCTAAGCTACTATCCACAGAAGCATCAAGAAAAATTATTCAGACGGGTACAACTAGATTTTATCAACAGAAATAGACCTTGGTCCTATTTTGATGGAGCATCCCAAGGCTTCCCAAGCATGGGTGGGGCAAGTGGTGTGTTGTTTTTAAATGATGTTCACATTTATAAGCTCAAAGCGGGCCTTGGAAAAAGATAAAACAATTTCTCAGAAATAATGGCATTAAAAACTTCTTCTTTCTTTGGCTACTGAGAAAGGGATAGATGGCTTACAAGTCTTTGGAGATTTTCTTAATGTAATCAATTGGGGAAAACGAAGCAAAATTGGCATAACCTACTTCTAGTGTTAATGTTGGAGGAAGTTTGGAGATTAAGTACACTCTTCAAAGTCTCACCTTGACGCATATTTATTGAGAAAGAAACAGTTTGTCCAATGAGATGTCAAAGGAAGGCCTTCTACTCAACAAAGGATAGTGGATCATCATAAGAGAAGTGCAAGGAGTTACTTCGGAATATCATCATTTCCCCTTATATAAATATCTACATTGAGTATTTTTTATCATAATAAAAAAGACTAATCCAACTTATATGTAAAATATTGATAAAAAAAAATTATGTTTGATACTCTGGACTCTCTACACTATCATTAAACGATTTCATTGAATTTCCAATGGATGAGTTTCCACTTTGGGGAAGTTTTATCGACAATGTTTTTAATGACTACAGTTTGTTTCTACCTGTTGCTGCTGAGCATTGTTTTTCCATGCCGAATTTTCCTATATGCAAAAGTAGGTTTTGTTAACAGTTACTAAAATGTATTGTTGATTATTAGCTCACCTATAGTAGTTGAGCATTGTTTTTCCATGTCGAATTTTCATGTATGCAGAAGCAGGCTTTGTTGACAATTATTAAAATGTATTGTTTGCAAAAGAAGGTTTTGTTGACAATTATTAAAATCAATTGTTGACAATTAGCTCTCTATGGGATATGGGATAGATGAAGAGTTCTTTTGGATATTTCTAGACAGGTTTTGAAGGAAGTTTTATAGAGTTTGTTTTTCTTATCAATATAGAAATTGTAAGAGAGATCCATCTCTAAACTTGTTGTAGTTTGTCCTTTTGGACTTAAAATTTTTCAGAGGTGAGATAGGCAAAAATGCTTGTGAGATCTTGCTTCTTAATGGAAAATGGAAAAATGTATTTTAATTTTTGTATCATAAATAAAAATATGTTTTTTTTTCGAACAAACAAAAAAACATAGTAAGTTGTAATATTGATTCATTAAAACATAATTTGTAGGTCAAAAGTTCGTAAAATAATATTAAAAATTTTCGGAGGTAAGATAGGCAAAAATGCTTATGATATCTTGCCATTTTTAATGGAAAATTGAAAAATGTATTTTAATTTTTGTTTCAAATATAAAAGATATGTTTTTTTTTTCGAACAAAGGAAAAAACATAGTAAGTTGTGATATTGATCCATTAAAACATATTTTGTAGGTCAAAAGTTCGTAAGATAATATTAAAACGTAATGCAAGGACAAAATATTTTAAAAACAATAAATAGTGATAAGTTTGTATTTACTATTATTAAATTAATTTAGTTGATAAAAAATATGATATATATGTATGTGTGTGTTAAGGTTTTTTAATATGAACGAAATAGATTTTAATTATGTTTATCTAGTTTATACATATTTTGTAAAACTCATTTTCAAATATAATAATTTTGTCAAAGTTATAATTTTTCATTATATGTTTTTACAAATTTAATATATATATTATTTTCATTATATGTTTTTACAAATTTAAAAAATATATATTACTTAATTATTACAACACAATTAGAAATATATTACTTAATTATTACAACACAATTAGAAATATTAGAAATATTTTTAGGACTCCAATGAAACTAAGTGACTAACTCTTTTAACTAACTTAATGTAAGAGTTAGCCTCTCTTCATAAAGGCTATAACATTAATTATTTAGAAATATCCATCCAAAACTTGGCTTTATTTGGGGCAAAGTCATGAGGTCATTTTATGGTTTTATGTGATTTTTAAAATGGATGAAAAACATAGGTCGATTATGAATTGCTATCGTATTAGTCCTTGCCCTCGGGCTCGTAGGGACTGAGTTTCCCACCATTTTGATTAATCGACACACAAACCAAAACAAAGTATTAACATTTATCCTAAGTTTTGTTTTCCAAATGTTTACATCACCAATCTTTTGGACCAATCTACACACAAACCAAAACAAAGTTTTAACATTTATCCTATGTTTTGTTTGCCAAATGTTCACAACACTATTTTGAACTAATAAAAAAACTGTGAGGCGTTATTTGGCCTCTTATCAAGGCCAAAAATGAATTAAAAATGACATTGAAATATCATGGCATCATTTTTATTTACAATAATGCTATCTCCCATATAGCATTAGTTAGAAAACATAATATGTTAGCAACACTATCTCCTTGCATGTGGCTTCGTGGCTTAGTTGTAGCTCATTGCAAGTGTATACCTGCATGTTTACCATGTTTTCAAGGTCATCTGACACATTTGTATCCGTTTGGTGGGATCTTTAACCTTTCCTTGAACAATATTCTCCCTTGCCCTAGAAATTTCAAATCCAGTTGTTTCTGTCCTTCCTTAGGAGCACCATCATTCTTGTTATTCCTGTACTTCCTAAGCAACACCGTCAAACCTGCTTGAACATATGAGGCCTTGGCATATCCCCAATCCACATATATATTCATGAAGGAAGCAACTAAAGAAGGAATCAATTGTGCAGGGAGATGGACAACCATTCTATCATTTCTTAATGGGTCTTATCATGCTATTTATTCTTGCTTCTTCAACATGCATAACACACCTGCAAGCTGCTTCTTCTAGGTGTCTGTTGTTGTACTATATGAACCTGATATAAATTGACGGAGAAGCACTTCTAGGTGTATGTGTTTGTGCTATAGGAACCTGATATTAATTGACAGAGGAGCACTTACGAACCTGCAAAAAAAGGTCTATGTAAATTACAAACATGAGGCCTTATTATTTTTTATTAAATTTATGAAGAGTACTTCTGCTTTATTTTCTCTTATTCCTTTTTCGATGGAGCAGTACCGAATAGAAAGAAATACCATCTGTTATGCTACAATGTGTTGGATTATCCAATATCAATAAAGAATATTTTATACGATTTTCTATAGTCTGCGGTAAGCGATATTTGATCGCAACCAAACAGATCAAGCTTTCTTCTGAAGGGAAACCTTTTGTGCCTTATGTGTTAGGGGTCGAAAATTGTTGCACAAGTATAACGAGGTTATATATATCCCTCGAAGAGATACTAGGTCTAACACCAGTGAAGGTGGAGCAAATCTGGGGTTTTTCCTGTTAGTGCAGTAGACTATATGATCTAGAGGGAGGAGATATTATTACAGGGGGAATTAGCCTAGAGCTAATATTCGCAGGTTACGTTGTGCATGGTAAGAAAATCAGGATAAAATAAGAGAAGGATCGGGTGGCAAGATATTTTAATGACCTAGTCTACCCCCCACCATTCGCTTATGAATTTTGTTATGGCGTAATGCCTAGAATCACCATGCTCTTTCAAAGCAATAATGGATTCAGAAACCATCTGCAATAGGAGTACCATAAACTCATGGTAAAAACAGAGTAAAAACTTAATGAACAGGTCAAGAAAAGGAATATTGAGTAGTACTTGAAAATAAGGGGGACATGCAGGCGGGGGGTTTGAACCCCTAGTAGCCTTTGGCTTCTTTTTATTTGGGGGTNAGCCTTTGGCTTCTTTTAATTTGGGGTTTTTTCCTTTTTCTCCTTGGCTTCCTTGACAGGATTTTCTTCAATGGGCTTCTCTTCAGTTGAACAAAAAGAGATCGTAAAAGACCCATACATGAAACCACCGCCAAAAGCCACCAAAACGACCATAGCAACCGGCATCGAGGTCAATCAAAAGCTGATTTAACATATTAAAAGTCACTGAAATTTGTCAGTTTTCAGCAATTGTTGTGAAAATACACATGGTTTTCGAGGTTGTCACACAATTTTCATAATTTACATGATTGGTGAACATCAAACCCAATGACTTCAATAAACTACTCCCTCATATTCAAATTGTCATTGTTTAGTGTGAACATATACATAAAAACGGAGGTAACCTGGATATAACCATCAATTATTTGGAGATATATCCATTATATTTGGTGATACAATTTTACCTCGAGAAGAGATTCAGCATTGTTGCAAGGGCCTGCCTGGAACTCCCACTGTCTGCCAGAGCTCTTGTGGCAATGTCTTTCAATTCTCTCACCCTCTCCTTCTTCTTCTTTCCATCCTCTCCTTCCATCAATTCCCTCGTCGCTTTCTATACTTTCTCTTTTGTTACAATACCATCAAATTGTTTTTTTCTATATTTTATTAGCTTAATTAGAATCTTTGTATGAAAGAATAACAAGTATAGCAAGATGCATAAGATATAACAGATACACAATACATAAATATTTTCACCAAGGAAACCATAAAGGAGAAAACCCTGCAAACTTCCTCACAATAATACAATCACAAAGACTGTGTCATAAGATTATCAATCCTAGTAATAAGAAGTATTCAGAAGCTATATCTCTCTCCTCCCTTGTCTCTCTCTCTCTCTCTCTCATGCCAACTTGAGTGAGTGAGAGGTGTTTATAAATGAGGGAGTGCACCTCCCTATTTATACTAATCAAGTGATTGACCTTTTACATGATTGGGTCGACCTATTTCACTAACAAGGCTAACTTCTCTTAAAGAGACTCCCAATAGACATTACATGATGTCACACTGGGGACTATTGCCCTGACTTACAACGGAGGTTGTACCTCAAGGTCTAAACACAACAAAGACTTCCTGCAAGGAGGTAAACACATCTCCAATGGGGCTACAACAACATACAATGATAATATGCATCAGAATATCTTCTCAAGTTACACATACATCAACACTCCCTCTTAACTAGGAAGGTATTCTCTCTATTCCACAGTCATCAAAACATTTGGTCAAGTCTTCATCACAGATACATCATCATGGAGTCATAGAGACATCATCATAGCTGTTGTCAACATCATATTCTCATCGATCATCAAATGGTATTATCTGTCATCGGAAGTTTCTATAGAGCCAACCCTTTTTCATGTTGAGTGTAGGCCTCGTCCTCAACCGGGTCTTCATCACATCTCGAGAAATCCATCACGCACGGAATATCCAGGACCATCTTTACATTGCCACAGAAATAACCTGCGTCTTCTATATTTATATCGTTGTATCCATATCATCTCTTTTGTCCTGCACAAAACAAAACAAAGCACACAGAGCATCCATGGTCAACCTGCGTTCTACCAGTAAAGGAAAACCGCCTAGGTGCACCTCACATGCTTCATGACCTAATCATCTCAACATGGGAACGTACACATATATAGATATATATGTAAGGACTGATTACAACTAAACAACCTGCTACATCAAGACTTTTATGTTCTAGGCCAACCTCAAGGACTTATTACATCTGAACAACATGCGTCCAGGACCTTTTCCGTTCACATAACCTTTGGGTTGTATTACATCCGAGTAACCTACGTACCACACCAGAGCTCTTTTTACACTCGTACAGCCCACGGGATGTATCACATTCAAGTAACCTGCGTCCCACACCAAGGCTCGTATTTACACTCGAATAACCTATCTCGGGACTGATTATGTCCAAGGATGACGTGCAAGCTTCTCCATGATTTATTACATACAAGGAAAACCTACAGGATTGATTACGTCTAAGCATCCTGCTTCACCAGGATTATTTTCCCACTTGGACAACCTGTCTCATTTCCCATGTGAGATATTTTGCATCCGCTAGTTCTAGCATAGAAACATATCAAGACTAATTACATCCAAGGATAACCTGCGAGCTTCGCCAGGACTTATTACATCCAAGGACAACCTACAAGACTGATTACATCTGAGAAAACTACAATCTTTTCCAGGCTTTTACGCTCAGGCAACCTGTCTCTCTAGCTATGCTAGAACACATCACTCCCTCTTTCAAGAGGTCTCGTTCTGGATCACACCAAGCCTTTCTTTGAAGTACTCGAACTTCACTCTTGTTATAAGCTTGGTCAACACATTGTTTATTTTCTTGTCCATTGTCACATAATGGAGCTTCACTTCTCCTCTATGCACCATATCCCTGATTTAGTGGAACTTGATCTCGATGTGCTTCAACTTGTCATGGAACACAGGGTTTTATGAAAGCTTCACGCAACTCTGATTGTCGCAGAAGATACAAGTCACCCAACTGGAGATCAAACAAGTAATACAGTAGCTTTCATAGCCACACTACCTTGCAACTAGCCAAGAAAGCGGTAACATACTCTACCTCGGTTGTACTCAACGCCACGCATGATTGTTTCCTGTTGAACCAGGAGATCATGCCAGATCCTAAACTGAAGCAGCAACCTGAGCTACTCTTCCTGTCAGTGGCGCTACCTACCCAATATAAATCAACATAATCGTGTAGGTTAATCTTCTGATTCGCATCATATTTGAGCCCATAATCCATTGTACCTTTTAGGTACCTTAGTACATGCTTTGCAGCTATCAGGTGAATATGTCTCGGATCCGTTAGGAACTGGCTCAAGGTGTTCATCGCAAAGCATATGTCTGGCCTCGTATTCGTCAGGTACATCAATGAGCCAATCATCTGATGATACATCGTGGAATCAATTGTCTCAAATGAAGCATCCTCAGAAGCTTCAAGTTAGATTCCACATGTGTGGTTATTTCCTTGCAATCCAACATTCTGAAACTCTTCAAAATCTCCACTGCATACTTTCCTTGACCAAGGAAGATCCCATCTACACTCTGCCACACCTCCATGACTAAGAATTGGTGCATCATACCTAGGTATTTCATCTCGAACTCTGTAGCAAGTCTCCTCCTTGCATCTTTAATGAGTTCCTATTCGCCTATCGGAAACAAGTCATCGACATATAGCAGTAGCATCACTAGTCTTCTGTCTTCAACCTTGAAGTAAATGTTGGAATCCGTTTTACTCTTGGTAAATCCTAGGCTCATTAGGAAGCTATCCATCATGTCATGCCATGTCCTCGTTGCTTGTTTTAATCCATACGAATCCTTCTTCAATTTGCACACATGGGTATTCTTGTCATGTCTCTTGAATCCCAATGGTTGTTCCACATACACTTCTTCCTCAACTACACCATTCAAGAAAGTTGTCTTGACATCCATCTGGTGTATTTTCCATTTCATAACTGCTTCCAATGCAAGTATGGTCCTAATTGAAGTGTACCTCGCCATGGGTGAAAATGTCTCTTCATTGTCTATGCCGTCTTTTTGTGAGAATCCTCGTGCTACAAACCTTGCCTTGTATTTCTTGATGCTGCCATCTATACCATGCTTGATCTTGTAGATCCACTTCGAAGTCACGATGTAAGTTTTTATCCTTACATGTTCGATATTTGTTTAAAAATATATATTTTTAATAATTAAATGATGTCTTTACAATAAAAATGGCCAAGTATAAATATGTAGCGACATGTATCAATAAACATGTCGCTTAATAAATTAACCTATTAGTGACTATTTAGTAAACTATAATAACCATTTAGGTTTATTGCAAGTCATCTGGCCTTGAAAAGGTTCGACCATGAATCTTGTATAAAGAGTGCTCGGCTTAACTTCTTTAAATGCTTGATTAGTCGTAACTTCAATAGGGTTGTTGTGCTTGACAAAATTCTCTTGAGAAACACGTAGGTGCGATCGAAGTTGATAAATGAACTCTTACCACAAATAATGGTACCATGGTTTAATCATTCTTGAAATAGTTGGTCACATTTCCATTCAAATTTCTTCATGAATATAATTATGTAGATAAAATCATAATGACTATAGGAAGTATTCTTCTGAGTTTCCAATATGATATCTTCATGATGAACTTGTTTCACCATGTTGAACCCTAGTATTTTTGCATTATTTGGTATGTAAAAAGGAAACATAGTACACATACCCGCTTAATGGGCTAGAAGACATGGGTTCACATACATCTGAGTGTATTATCTCCAGCATTCCTTTCGCCTTTATCTCACTGCTGGGAAATGTATTATTTGCATTCTTTCATTGTGCATTCATGCTTTGCCTGAGTCTCTGGCAGTCCGGAGACTGCTTTGCTTGCCATCAGTAGTGCTCTGTAGTGCACAAGTGCAAGCCTTCTGTGCCATAGTTCGCTTGGTTCAATTGACTCATGAACCAGTGCTTGTCCAAGTTGTCCTTTTAGCTTGTACAAGCCTCTGTCTTCTTCTCCAATCACTGTTGTGTCCTCTATTTTATTTCCTCTGGGCCACATCATAAATTGGCCATCTACAAATGCAACTCTCATACCCCTTGCATCTAGTGCAGAGATGAAAGAATATTCTTCTTCAATCCTGGAACATATAGCATATCCTTCATCTTTAAGGATTTCCTGGAGTCAAGCTTGTATGAAGCTTCTCCACTCCCTTTTATGGGGTAGTGGTAATAATCCCCAATTTTCACCTTGTAAGGTAACACATGTTCAGACATATTAACGAATGATCCCTTGTATCCCTTCATGTGTTTAGAAGCTCCACTATCCACAAGCCAATCATTGCTTTCGTGTGAGATAGTGCCAGTAAGTGTTTATATTAGCACATACTCTTCATCTAAATCATCCTTCTCTCTTCTGAATCTTTTGTTTGTTGGTTCATCGTATTCGGCAACATGAGCATGGTGTCTCCTTTTCCTGATGGGACAATCTCTTGCAAAGTGTCCATTTTCATCACAAGTATAGCATCAAACATTGGAAGGATCTCTCTTGATCTTCTTTTGTTTCTTGTCCTTCTTCTTATTATGATGAAAGTTCTCCTTATTCTTGAAGTTCTTCCTGGTGTGAACGGTGATAGCTTGATCTTCAGTTTCTCCCATCTTCTCTTCTCTTGTGAGCAACCTTAGCCTCATCTCCCTCTAGTTTTGGAACTTCTTTAGTGATGTACTTATCCAAATCATTTTCTTCAAGGATCGGTGAGATTTTGTATTTCCATGCTCGGAAGTTATCATCCCCTCCAAGCATGTCCTCAAGCTGAGTATGGTGAGTCATCATTTCTAGTAAGAACCTCAAATGGAAATAGAAAAGATTTAGATCTTACAGATTTGAGGTGCCTGGCTTAGTTTCGGAGCTGGTTGACCTAGGGTTTGTTAGAGAAACCCTAATTTTACAAACTTGGAGTTTGGAAATTTTGTTTGGACAGAAAGATGCACCTCCTTGATGTGAGTTGCTCAACAAGGTCACTTTCTGGAGATTGAGGTGGGAAGCCTCTGAAATTTGATGCCCTAGTTCCCCCTAACACTAATGATAGGGTAAAAAATAAAACTTATTCAAATTTGAAACTACTTCCACCAAAAGATGCACACTACTGAGGCGAGTTATCCTAGCCCTCTTTTCTTGATGATCTGTGGAGAGAACACCTTGAACTAGGAAGCCCTAGTTTCCGCAGTTGCACAGTTCCTTCTTTCAAAGAGGCTCTGATACCATATTAGTTTTTCTAGATCTTATTAGCTTAATTAGGCTCTTTGTCTAGAAGAATAACAAGTACAATAAGATGCATAAGATATAACTGATACACAACACACAAAGACTTTCACCAGGGGAAACCATAAAGGAGAAAACCCTGTAAACTTCCTTAAAATAGTACAGTCACAAAGACTGTGTCAAAAGATGATCAATCCCAGTAATAAGAAGTATTCACCAGCGATCTATCTCTCCTCGCTTGTCTCTCTCTCTCTACCATGCGAAATTGAGTGAGTGTGAGGTGTGTATAAATGAGGGAGGGTGCCTCCCTATTTATACTAATCAAGTGACTGGCCTTTTACATGACTGGGCTGACCTGTTTCACTAATAGGGCTGACTTCTCCTAGAGAGACTCCAAATACACATTACATGATGTCACACTGGGGACTATTTCCCTGACTTACAATGAAGGTTGTGCCTCAAGGTCTAGACACAATAAAAACATACCGCAAGGAGGAAAACACATCTCCATTGAGGGTACAACAACATACAATAATAATATACATCAGAATATCTTCCAAAGTTACAAATACATCAACACAAACAACACTTTAAATATGCAGTCACACAGAAATACTTAATGTTAAGCTTTGAAATTTAAAAAAATAATATTGCGAAAAATGAATATCAGACCTCCAAACCCTCTTGTTATTTCCACACTGAATAGCATTAAATAGCATTAACTAGACTTCAAAACCAAAATTTAGTCTTAAAAAGAACTACAAACGGTTTCTCTAGCAACATTGGTGGAAGCCATGGATTGTTCCTACAATACTACACAACGTAGAAGCTTGATTTAAGTGACGGAAAACTAATTCTGCGAGCAAAACTAATTCTGCTCTGCTCGCAGAAACAAAATTCAATCGCAAGAATTTGCTAAAATCAGTGATTTCGGAATGGAGAAAACATGGTGGGAATTGGATGAAGAAGATTGAGAAGCAAAGGATACTTACATACTAGTTCTATATTTTCAATGGATCCCATCGACAACTCATGTTTCTTAATGGGGTTAATTCAATCTCAATATCGAGCATGCTCTGAATCTGGCTATTGATCTCCGTCTCAAAATTTTTTGCAAGCAATGGCTTCCACTTACGGGAAAGATGACTCCTTGAACATGCACTCGCTGAGCTTATGGATGTGACACTCATGCATTTGGTGGATGTATGCAGTTTATGCATGGCCTAAACGTGGAAAGCTTCAATGTTATAGAATAGCATGTGAACCTATGTTTTATTATGCTATGGCAATTCGTGTTTTTTTCCCTCACTCCATATTTGAGACTTCATGGCACATGTACCCACGTGTGTGGACATCGAAAGCACATAAGTGTTGTGATTCACCGAATAAATCATGATTATATCATACTTTAAACTAGTCCGGGAGACATGTTCCCCAAAGAGATCCAAAACCACTTAAAATTCTTTAGCTTACTTCAGTAAAAATATTTTGATTTGATGTCAAAGAGGATCTTCAGCCTCTTATTTTCTATTAGAAACAACTATTATAATAATTGAAATAGTAAATGGTATAATCTATCATTTAATGAATATTTTAATTTGATGTCAAACAAGGTCTTCACCCTCTTATTATTAAATGATATTTTTATTTGATGTCAAACAGGGTCTTCACCCTCTTATTATTTATTAGAAACAACTATTATAATAATTGAAATAGTAAATGTTATAATCTATCATTAATGGATCAATGAATATTGGGTAAACTTAGACAGACGACCATAATGGGTGGGCACTTATTAAGTAATCCTAGACACTTCTCCGATAAGCAAACCATGTTATTGGGCACTCAGACAGGACAAACTCAGCCCGTGGCGCTATTCATTCAACCTTGGATAGATCTTGCTTGATGGGATGTAGGGAAATGATGATCCTTCTGTGCATATCCTTTTATGTTGTTGGCTATGCGTGGGTTTTTGGGCGGAATGTTGTGGACGAGGGAATAGTTTGAGGAGTCTATATCAGAGCCAATCTTCTGTGAGTAGTTGTCCAATGGACGAAGACAACAGGTAAACCCCAAAGGACGGAGCACACAGAGCACTAGTCATTGCAGTCAAAAATATATGACAACGAAGTCACATAACACATAGATGCCAATTGTCGATTATAATCAGTCGGGTATTGTCAGTAATTGTAAATAAAATAATCTTAATATAATTAAGCTTACAATATTATTCATGAATCTATTACTAATAGAAACAAACCAAATTTACAATATTTAAAGAATCTATACTTTGAATATGATATATGGAAGTGGAGTTAACATATTATGAATCTTATTATATTCCATTTATCTAATTTTTATAAAAATAATTTTAATTAGAATCTTCGTAAATAGGATATGAATCTTATTATATTCCATTTATCTATTTTTTGTAAAAATGATTTTAATTAGAATCTTCATAAATGGGATAGAGTGTTACTTCTAAACAATGGCCATTTTACGCATTCTCTCAGTAATATACTTTGATTTTCTTTGTGTATTTATGTGTTTGTCTTTTTCGAGCCTTTAAACATCATATAAAATTAAAAAAAGTCTCCATTGCAAGCATTAATGCCTTTAGATTGCTACATGCTTGCACAAACTCTCAAACTCGTGGTTTATCTCCCTTTACTATCATGTGCTAAAAGCAAAATCAATTCATGGAGATGAGTTCCATACATGAGATGTTTCAACTCCCTTCTAGGATGGAATAACACTAGAATAAGCGAGCCTCTAATACTATTTTCACATTATATATTTCCCCTTGCATGAGGCATTTGAGCCTTCTGTAGAAATAATAGCTCCAATGTTATGAGAAAATATGCTAAGAAGAAGCACAGGAAATAGATCTTGCTACTAAGATAATTCTCACAAGCATACACATGAAAAATAGAGAGAAGAAAAGAGACTGAATCACATGAATGAAGAGATGAATATTGGAGTGTATCCTTCCATTGAATAATGATGAATAATAGTGTACATAAATAGTACATCCATCATAGGTAAAATTGAGTTGTATGGAGTCAACTCATAAACCTCAGAAATGTAGACTTAACAAATATGTTAAACCCCCATAGGCAGCTAAAGCACTTCCAAAAATAGTTAAGGACCTCATGAATTAGCAAAAGCATGAGTGAGTTGTCAAGAGTGATGGAAAAACATAGTAATCCTAGAAAATGGAGAGAAAATCATGGAGGATGGGTTGGCAACAAAAGATACAAGTTTCCTAGTTAACTAGCTTTACCTTATCCACGGAAAAGATGGATAAAAGCATAATAAGGCAGAATCTGCAAGAAAGCATAGTTACTAATTATGGGAGTCAGTAAAGTGGTTAAGATCAACCCAGAATCAGAAATAAAGCATTCATGGAGTATAGATGGCATGTGTTGACGTTAAGGTGCAAGTGGATGCCAACTAATTAGCTACTAGGTAGGAATTTAATCAAATAATGATTAAATATTTTATTCTAAGTTATGAGTGGGTTTAATAATATCCCAACACCCTGCTATAAGTCTAACTTTATGATGGTATGGAAAAAATATAGATGCATGTGGATGCATATAGGGCCCAACAACAAGGCTATGGTCACCCTTTAACAATTACTACGTCCAAAAAGTTGAGGAAAGAGGCAAAACCACATGGGGAAAATCATCCCTCGAGATAGGAAATGAAAGGCAAACCAAAAATGTCGTTGATGGTGCTCCAAACTAAATGTTGATGTTTGGAGGAATCTTCTTCTTGTGAAGAAGAGAAATCTGCTCACCAGGATCAAGGACAATTGCAGTATGGAAACTAGGACCATGTAGAACAACTGAGATCCAATGATATGAAAGCTCTTAAGAGCTGTAATCAGCTCCAAGATGATGTAATGACTTGAACTTTGAACCAATAGAGATGAAATCAACTCTAGATAGGTTAAATAAGAGTCCAAGCGAATGTATGAGGTCTCCAACTTCATTTACATAGAGAGGATGTGTGCAAGTGATCATGTAGGAACATAGAGAAGGCATATGATCAAAGAGTGCGAATGCATGGGCTCCATGGGTTGATCTTGCTTCCAAAGAATCCAAAAGAACACATATAAGCATATCAGTAGACTAATGGGAATGCACTGATAATGAATCTTCTGTAGTAGAAGTATGAAAGGAGGAAGGAAAGAGATATTCAAAATCTTCAAAGACTCTCTGAGTATTGATGCCAAGAACAAAGGAGTAGATGCAAAATCACATGATATCAATTAAGGTAAGTGGAAAGACACTAATAGGACTTGACAAGGCTAAGCAAATATCCTGAAATTCACTGGGTTGTGCAACATCAATGAGAGAGGTATGCACAAAGTGTGAAGGATCTAGCACATAGATCTCAGAATCTAACATACGAGATATACAAAACAATGAATGGGTGAATGGATCATCATCAATACCAATATAAACTCCATATGTCACTTCTTTTTCATCATCAGTGTATTTAAGAGACACAGAAAAATATTGCTCTTCAATATTTGCTTCTTCATTGAAGGAGGAAGCATTCAAATCAAAGAGGGTAGCAACAACATTAACTGTGTGAGAAACTTCCTCATCATAAATAAATTCATCAGAGAATGTAGAGGCCAAGACATCTTGAGAGAGTGCACATGAGGAGATTTTGGGTTTGCTCCACGCTTCATCTTCTACTTCCTGCACACCAAAAGCTTTTTCCAAATTTTTCCAAAACTCAAATGGATATTCAGCAGAATCTATGAGATGATATATATTTGGAGACATTGCCAAGCACATAATTCCATAATCTCTATCACAATTATTCAGCCAGTCAGTCTTCTCTTCATAAGACAAAGGTTAGCTCAAAGCACCAATGGAGACATCAAAGAGACATTGCCTCTTCAATTATGCGCTCATCTTGGGCTTCCAATCAACATAGTTGAAAGGAGATAATAGATGAACTTTTGAATCCATATTGAATTTGTTGATATGCTCTAGGAGATACTCTCTGCAACCTACAAAACAAAACTAGGACAAAATCTTGTAAGCTAGACAAGCTCTTCTTTAGAGAGGGATAGGAGACTGGATGCAATCCTCAACTCTGTAGAACTTGACCAACCTTGCACTCTGATACCATGTAGAAATAATCTGATACCATGTAGAAGATTACAAGGTTGTGCTCCTTGTAGCTCTGATACCATGTAGAAATAATAGCTCCAATGCTATGAGCAAAGATGCTAAGAAGAAGAACAGGAAATAGATCTTGCTAATAAGATAATTCTCACAAGCATACACAGGAAAAATAGAGATAAGAAAAGAGATTGAATCACATGAATGAAGAGATGAATATTGGAGTGTATCCTTCCATTGAATAATGATGAATAATAATGTACATAAATAATACATCCCTCATAGTTAAAATCGAGTTGTTTGGAGACAACTCATAAATCTCAGAAAGGTAGACTTACCAAATATGACAAACCCCCATAGGTGGCTAAAGCACTTCCCAAATCAGTCCAAAAGCATGAGTGAGTTGTCAAGAGTGAGGGAAAAACATGTTCATCCTGGAAAATGGAGAGAAAATCATGGAGGATGGGTTGGAAACAAAAGATACCAATTTCCTAGTTAACTATCTTTACCTTATCCACATAAAAGATGGCTAAAAGCATAATAAGGCAGAATCTGCAGGAAAGTGCAGTTACTAATTCTATGAGTCAATAAAGTGGTTAAGATCTACCCAGAATCAGAAATAAAGCATTCCTGGGGTATAGATGGCATGTGTTGACTTTAAGGTGCAAGTGGATGCCAACTAATTACCTACTGGGTAGGAATTTAATCAAATAATGATTAAATATTTTATCCTAAGTTATGAGTGGGTTTAATAATATCCCAACACCTTCCAAATAGACATGATGGATTTTTCTTTTGGCGCGTGATAGGAAAGGGTGAATAGTTCCCCAAAGGACATGTGGTCAAAAGAGTGGAGATTTCAAGAGGTAACAAGCAACAAAGTAACATTTTTTCCATGGAACCCCTTTCCTCCTCACCTCTCATAGAATGATAGCTCCCTTGTGCTCCATAGCAACCATCTTAGTGTTTTTGCATTATCTATTATGTTTTCCCTTTTTCTATATAACCTTTAACCATAATTCAAACTACACTATGTTAATATTAACACATTATAACTAGGAAACAAAAACATACATTATAAACCAAGCCTACTCCTTGAACTTGTGATCATTCACTCATTGGGACTTTGCCTTGGGATTCGTTTTTGGAATATTTACAAGGCATATTTATTGTGTTTACCTCAAAAAGTCATTATAAATTAGCCGACCTAACTTGAAACTTGTCAAAAGAACAACACCATTCCAACATGTACATATTGATCAAATATATTGGATGAATCAAAAGCGAAGTATTGCACTAATGCACCCAATCCTTGACTTCCTATATATAACTATGCTATTAAAAGAGGGAGTTGATTCTTACTTGTAGTGTCATTTTTATTAATAATATCTGTTACAAATTTGAATAGATGCACATCTTCTAACTACCTCAATGGCAACATCTTAGCCAAAAGATTAATGTTGTCAATTGTGAAACATATTACAAACAATGTAATAAACTCTCATATTGAGGGAAGTGACATTTATACATGTCAACCAAAACTATCTATTAAAAAAAAACAACTTGCCAACACAAGAAGTTTGATTAAATTAAGGATGTATATCTATGAGAAAAAATAGGATCTTGAAAATGAGTACATTTGACAACATCGCTACGGAAATAAATGAACTCTATGGAGGCCAACATAAATAAAGAACGGAATTACATAGACTTTATGGAAGCCACATAAATAAAAATATGAATTTCATGAACATTGGACATTATTTGTTGAATTCCTTGCACCAACTCTAGTGGGGAATTAGAAATTAATAACTACAACTAGATGACCTAATAAATTGCATACTACAAAGGGAAATAAAAGAATTTAACTAATAATAAAGAGTTAAACCAATAAGCTAAGAATATGAATTGCACATTGCAAATAGATCCCAATTTGTCTAGTCTCCCAAGTACATGTGTTGGGCATAGGGAAAGGAAGAAGAAGAAGGAGTTGCGAAATAAGTAGCGACAAAAAAGTAAGAAGATAGAATAAGATGTGATAGAAGCAGTGAAAGGAATGAAGAAGAAGGAAGAGGTGCAACATAAGATGAAGTTGTTTCAAAAGAGGAAGTTGCGATAGAAGAGGAATCTGCGACAAAAGCAAGGAGTACGACAAGGGAAGGTACGATAGAATAACAATATCAAAAGGCATGTAAGTAGAATAACGGTTGGAAAATGATAGTAAGGCGTAATGCTTATGAAGTGACAGGCCTTAACGATCATGGTTACAAGTTCATCTAGAGCCGTCAGAAACCACACGCATAAAGGTATTTTTGTAAGTAGGGTCGTTAGTGCCTTATGTTAGGTGTTACTAGAATAGGATAGACATCATGTTGGTTGGATATATGAAGTCGGCTGAGAAAGCGACAGAAAACGAGTCTATAATGAGTCTGTAACGAGTTTGTAATAAGGCTATAAAGGAAGGAACCCAAGTTGTATGCGGGCTATACTTTTGTTAGCTTATGGACTGATTAGCTTGTTGGTTGTTGGCTCTATATTTTGTCTGTTAGTATTGTTGAGTGCTTATGGGTTGAACAATATGCAACTGAGTGCGTAGAGGAGTATGAAAGGTTGAGTCGATCTAGGCTGTGTGCGGATCATTAGTAAAGCTAAGTAGGAAGAGTGCAGAGAGAGGATCAAAGAGCATGAGAGGAAGGAAGAGTCTATAAAGATAGAGAAGAAAATCTAGAACATAGTCTACATCTTAGCGCGCAGACGAAAGGTGCATATATTTCCTCATGCCACATGAAGAGCACCTTTGTGCTTTTTTCCTAGGTGGGTTTGCATGTTATATTCTGTGTATATGTGTGAATGTGGAATTTGTTTGAGTTACCTGTATGAATTTTGCATTGAATTGATGATTGTATATTTGCTTACAAATGAATAGATGTATATCAATCACATTGTATCAGTTGAATACGAGTATGTTTCACAAATATTGTTGATATAATAAGTTGCATAAGAGAAGTTGGGTCACAGTCTAATTGTTCACTCTAAACATAAACAATCCACCCACACACTTCCTTGAGAACCTTGGTAAGGGACCAAGGTACCAGAAATCTCCCACCCAACTGCGAAAATGTGGTTTTAGAAGTTACCCATCAAGACAGATATCTCGAGTGAGACTTTATTTGTGTTGCAGGTATTGCCGACTCCACTCTTCTCTGTCAAGCCGATATCTTGGGCTTTGTTGCGCTGAGCAAAAGGGACTGAACCTGGGTCGGAATCCCTAGAGGAGGGAGAAAATCCAACAACATGTGGGAAGGAAAAAATGTCGAAAATGTGGTAAGCATGGACTGAAGACATGACCTCATATCTTCAATATGATTCTCTCTAAATTAAGTTATCCCCATGTCCATTTATAGTGGAAAATGTATTATACCTTTTTGTTATTTTACTTTATTTAATGATGCCACAACATTAGAAATGGAAGCATACTCTTATTGTACACCACGCCAAAAATAATATATGTACACATTTAAATTAATTTAAAGCATGTAACATAATGTAATATCAGTAATAGGGGTGGTAAGTGTGTTGGGGGGGTGCTCATTGACCCAGAAGAACATCAAGAAACTACATACACATGGGGATTAAACAAAACAAAAAATATCACGTAGAATCTATAGCTTTGTTGTAGGGACTAAGGATTTCCAAACATCTAACAATAAAGACACTACAATATTTGGAGGCTCCTCCATCATAATAAAATACACAATCACCCACTCCTTCCCCATGATTATGTGTGTGAAGCATAATTATCTCACAATTCTTGAATGACCTTCAAGCATTTGACAAAATCAATTTCTTTTATATTCTCTAAGGATTATATACTCAGACAAATAGAATGGATAACATCGCATGTTATAACTCATATGGTGTTTTGAAACAGAATGAGTGTATGATATTCACCCCCCTACCCTAACTTTTTCACCCATCAAATTTTGAATGAATTGCATTAAAGACTAAGACAAATGTCTCCTCAATTGCATACACAACAAGGTATTGAAGGTCATGTTTAATAATCATCCCTACAACTTACACACACTAGGGTTTATGAGGATGAAGGTGATGGAAACTTTCAAATCATGTGATATTATCTCCCCTATGAACCAGCTTGGAGGCAATCCATCTCATTATTTACATATTTGGGAAGGATCAATCAAGGTGCTTCCTTTGTTCATAGTGATTAGAAAATTATCTTGTTTTCCTATCAGCATTTTGGACATTAGTGAGAAGACTCCTAGATTCTACAAGTCGGGAGATCCTCAAGCGCATATTCAAGAATATGGTGAGAACCCTAGAAAGCATATGGTTCTTGGTAGCAATATTGTTAAGTGTTATCCCTATTTGACATTGTATTTTGGTGTGGGACTAGTGTTGTCTCTTTCAATTTTTGTATCTAGCATAGGTCTTGTCAACACAAATAGTGGTTTTGGTTGGATTGATGTAAAGGATCCCCAAGAGAATATACAAGAGGTTAGAGGGCACCCTAGTAAGTTGTTAGTTCCTAGTAATAAATTGGTTAACCAACATTTCAATCTAATTATGTAATTTAATCTATGTTTATACTTGGCTTTCTTAGCTTTCGTGTGCGGCACAATTCTTGCCTGTTAGAATAGTAGAGTCAAGCTAAATTAGTTAACCTATCCAAGCAACCAACAACATATCATAAAAGATAAGAACATGAAAAGAAAAGGACAAGAGAACACCAATATACATGGTTCACCCTAATGGGTTACATCCACGGGAAGGTAGTCTTCTATTATCTCCAGAATGTCTTCTCCAATCTTACAAGAGAGCAAACCACAAATACCCCAAAGAATATAGATGATGTACAACAATGTCACAATATTACCACTGCTACATCAAGAATACATTATATGTAGAGACTCACTTGACCCTATTATATACTAAGAGATGAGGAGGAATTACTCTCACATATTGCATGTGGGATAATATAATTCTCCAAAATAACATCTCTTAATACAATACCATGGACAAATACTCTACACAAGTAAATAAAACACCATATAACTATGGGTTAAATGTATTACTCTTTTACATAAGATTGTAGGCAACTTCCGACATAATACAAAGACATTATTACCTTCCAAGGAATATAATATATTCCAACACTCCCCCTTAATAATGGTTGGGAGAAGGGCCCACACTAACACTAAGGAAGGAAGGAGTCATTAATGCTCCCCCTTGATGACAACTTCCCACATTCCAAGCAAGGAACGAAGATGCACAAACTTTGCCTTGGTGAAGGATTTGGTGAAGATATATGTTGCCTACTACTCGGTAGGACAATACTGACGAGAAAGAATACCATCTGCCACAAGTCCGCGAATGTAATGAGTGTCAAGGTCGAGATGCTTTGTCTTAGAGTGATATACCGAATTATAAGCAACTTGGATTGCACCCTGATTGTCACATTTCAACACAGTGGAAAATTTCGAAGCCAGACCAAGCTCTGTAAGAACATGTCGTAACCAAACTGCTTCTTTAGTTGCTTCTTTGGATGTTCTATATTCAGCTTCACATGAAGATAAAGAAAGAGTCTCCATATTCTTACTCGACCAAGAAATCGGACCTGAACCAAGTTGAAATACATAACCTGCAATGGACCGTTGATCAGAACTGTCACCTTCCCAATCAAAATCTGTGTAACCAGAGAGTGAAATTGTAGTATTACTAGAATAAAAAACAACATAGTGTATTGTTCCCTGTAAATATCTCAAAATCCTCTTGGATGTCTGCCAATGACTTTCATGAGGTTGTTGCATGAACCGAGAAACCAAACTAACGGCAAAAGAGAGATCTGGTCGGCTATAAGTTAAATATATCAAACTGCCTACAAGCTAATGATAAAGAGTAGCATCAACAAGCAGTGTGGTACACTCAACAGTTAACTTTACACCAAATTGAAATGGCGTAGGAGCAGATTTACAATCACTCATATGGAAACGAGCCAACATGGATGTAGCATACTTTGGCTGAGAGAGAAACATACCATCTGCCATATTCCAGATTTGATGACCAATAAATAATGCAATAAACCAAGGTCAATCATTTCAAACTGCTTTTGAAGATCGCTTTTTAGATTTTGAATTAATGTAAGCTAGTTGCTTGTGATGATTAGATCATCTACATATAAAACAACAATGAGAATATTAGTACCAAAGTTCTGAACATACAGATTTGGATCAGATATACAACGCTTAAAACCATTCTTCAAAAAATATACATCAATTTTATCATACCAAGCCCTAGGTGCTTGTTTGAGACCATATAAAGACTTGTGTAATTTACATACTAAATTTGATGATTCGGCATTAATAAAACCAGGAGGTTGTTGCATATAAATTTCTTCATTAATATCACCATTAAAAAAACACTTTTAACATCCATTTGGTGTATTTCCCATTTATAAGATGAAACAATAGATAAAATGGTTCTTATTGTATTCATTTTAGCAACAGGCGCAAAAGTTTCATTATAATCTATATCTTCAAGTTGATTAAAACCTTTTGCAACTAACCTAGCTTTATACTTTTCAATCTGTTCTTCTGTGGTGAACTTAGTTTTATAAACCCATTGACAACCAACTAAATTCTTACCAACAAGAAGAGGAACAAGAGACCAAATCTTGTTCTTCATAAGAGACTCATACTCAATAGTCATAGCTTGTTCCCATTGAGGTTTACCTTGAGCTTGAGCATAAGAGGTAGGATCATCTGTGTCCAAGACTTTGGTCATAAGGGCAAAGTTAGATCTAGTTCTATGAGGGTCGGAAGGGTTATCGACCTCACTACCTGCAGATTCAAGAGTTTTCCGGGCTCAAATAGGAAGGTTGGAGGAAACAAAAGTTTCTTCAGCTTTAGTACATTCAAGTGGAATACTTGAAGAAGAGGGTGAACTAGGATCAACAACAGGCACAAAACTGGAAGAAGAAACTGAGATAGGAGTAACAGGAGACAATGGGATATTCAGTGTAACATGAGGTTCGACAGACTCAAGTGGTGAAGATACTTCAACAAAGTGAACATCCCTTCGGATGATAACACTCTTAGTAGAGGTATCAAATAACCTGTAAGCCTTATAACCCTCATAATAACCAATGAATATACATTTGTGAGACTTAGGATCTAACTTTTTTCGTTTATTGTCAGGAATATGAGCCCAACATTCACAACCAAACACCTTAAAGTTACTAATATCAGTTTTCTGACCATTCCATTTTTCCTCAGGGGTAACATGCTTAACGGATTTTGTAGGAACTCAATTTAAAATAAAGTTTGCACAACTTACAGCTTCAACCCAAATTTTTTTTATGTAATCCTTTAGAATAAAGCATACATCTAGCCATTTCAACTAAAGTTATGTTTTTCCTTTCAGCAACACCATTTTGTTGAGGTGTGTAAGGTACAGTCTTTCGGTGTTGAATACCATGTTTAGATTAAAAAAAAGCTTCAAAATCATTCTTAACAAATTCCCCCCCATTATCTAATCTTAAAGTCTTAATCTTCTTACCATACTCATTTTCAACCAAAGATTTAAAAATTTGAAATATTGAAAAAACTTCACTTTTATTTTTCAAGAAATAAACCCATGATTTTCTACTAAAGTCATCAATAAAATTAAGAAAATAGATTGTACGAGATAAAGAGGGAACTTCAAGAGGACCACAAATGTCACTATGAATTAATTGCAAAGGTTCTTTAGCACGCCAAGCTTTACCTTTCTCAAACATTTCTCTATGATGTTTACCAAGAACACAACCTTCACAGACATCGTTAGTAGAAGAAATATGAGGCAAGCCATGTACCATTTTAGTTAACAATTGCATTTTACCATAATTCGAATGACCTAATCTTTCATGCCATAACTTACTTTGTTCATTAGCATGGGCAACATAGGAATAAAAAGGTTGTCTTTTAGTTGAGTTAAAACCAGCAAATTTATATAGACCAGCAGTATGATCAACAGGACCAGAAGAAACTACTTTGAAATTTTGATTGATATCTTTAAGAACATATTTGTCAGGCCATGCTTCAAATTCAAACCCTTTTTGACAAGCACAATAAATAGAAAGTAAGTTAATGGGCATGTGTTCAACATGAAAAACATCTTCGAATTGACCATTAGTAACATTAACATTACCGGAACCAATTACGGAAAGTTGTTTACCATCACCTATAGAAACTTTCTGAGATATGTGTTTATGATTGTCATAAGAATTAAATAAAGAAGCATCACCAATCATATGTTTAGATGCACCAGAATCCATTATCCATTCCACGTTAGAAGAAGAATTATTATGCAAAACAACAGATGCATATAAAGCTACTTGAGAGTCATGAGAAGTTTTCTTTTTAGCTTTAGCCATTAAATGTTTTGCTTTAAAACAATTCTTTTCAGGATGGTTAGTTTTACCACAATGTTTACAAGGATCATATACTTTCTTTTGTTTACTATTTTCATTAGAAGCATGAGAAGCATGTCCAGAATTAGTATTAGAGGGATTAGAACCTTTAGCATTATTAAAACTTTTCTTATGATGCTTGTTAAGTGCAGTTAGAGCTTTATTAGGTGTGAGTTGTCCTTAAACAATTAACCTTTATTGCTCATTGGTCAATCCTTTACAAAAATCATCAAAAAATTGCTTCATAGTACTTTGAGACAATTCTAGAGCTCTATTCCTAGTTTGGAAGAACATATCAAAACAAGATGGCATTTTACGTTCTACAAGAATAATAAGAGCAGTGTCAATTTTCTTGTAATCTTTGCCACAACTATTTAATTTCTCATTTAAAGTTTTCAATTCAGCAAGATATAACTCAACTCTTTCAAAGTCAATAGGTTCGAGGTCAAAGATCTTCTTTTCAAGATAATATGCAAAAACATCACAGATTTATCAAATAAAGAGGAAAGAATTTGCCATACCTAAACCAAGTTGTCTTCTGCCTCAATACTTACCTGAAGACTATCTGCAACGGTTTGACCAATAAGCCCCCTTGCTTGATCACTTTTAGCTTTCCATATAGCCAAATCATCAGCAACAGTAGGTGTCTTGTGTTCACCATTAACTAGCCTCCAAAGATTCTTACTCGTGAGAACATCAATCATCTTTCTCTTCCAGGCAAGATAGTTAGAACGACCTAATTCAGGAACAGAAGCTACTTCGGAAGTCATAATGAGTGAAATTTAATCAATAAATAAGAAACCCTAATACTAAAAAATAACAGAAAAACAGTGAAGAACTTGAAAACATTTACACTTTACTGATCTGAATATGCAAAAGCACAGTTACAACACAGTAAAGAAAATAGTGAAAACTTTCACTTACAACCTTGTGAAAAAATGTGCCCAGAAAAAAGCCCAGTGTTCTGTTTTGGTCGCGAGGGTGGATCCAGAATGGTTGCTCCCATTCCAAAAACAGGTTATAATAAAAAAAACCAGTAAGAAATGACCAAGTTACGGCCCTTTTTTATAACTGTCGTTTTTTATTACCGAAATGAAGTTCAGAAATGCCGAGTTTTTTGTTCTAGTCATGAGGTTGGATCCAAAATGGCTGTTCTAATTCCAAAAATAGGTTATAATAAAAAAACCGGTAAAAAATTACCAAGTTACGGTTCTTTTGTATAACTACTTTTTTTTGTTTTTATTACCGAAAGGAAGCCCAGAAATATCCAGTTTTCTATTCGAGTCGCGTGAGTGGATCCAGAATGGATCTTCCAATTCCAAAAATAGGTTATAATAAAAATTCCAGTAAAAACTGACCAAGTTGCAGCCTTTTTTTATAACTGTCATTTTTATAATCGGAAGAAAGATCTCCTTGAGGAGAGCCCCGAAATCATGTAGATCTATAGAAAAATCATCAAGAAACCCTTGAAAAAAAATTGCAAAAATCTTACAGAACAAGTTAGGGTTAGGGTAAAAAAGAAAAAATGCAAAAATATGCCCAAATCTGAAGAGAAGCCTAATGGCTACTAGATAGAAAGCAAATCTACAACAAAATGACAATGCCCAAATGATAATCGTTATTGATTGAAAGCTATAGAAGGTACTCGATCATAGCAACCCGCTCTGATACCATGTTAGAATAGTATAGTCAAGTTAAATTAGTTAACCTATCCGAGCAACAAACAACATATCATAAAATATAAGAACATGAAAAGAAAAGGACAAGAGAACACCGATATGCGTGGTTCACCCTAATGGGTTACATCCACGGGAAGATAGTCTTCTATTATCTCTGGAATGTCTTCTCCAATCTTACAAGAGAGCAAAGCACAAACACCCCAAAGAATATAGATGATTTACAATAGTACCACTGCTACATCAAGAATACATGATATGTAGAGACTCACTTGACCCTATTATATACTAAGAGATGAGGAGGAATTACTCTCACATATTGTATGTGGGATAATATAATTCTCCAAAATAACATCTCTTAATACAATACCATGGACAAATACTCTACACAAGTAAATACAACACCATATAACTATGGGTTAAATGTATTAGTATTTTACATAAGATTGTAGACACCTTCCGACATAATACAAAGACATTATTACCTTCCAAGGAATATAATATATTCCAACATTGCCAATACAAACAATGGATATCGTTATATTCATCTCTTTGTTCTGCAAGAAAGGGTTTGTGGATCGGAAGAAAATTGAGGAGAATGGACTCCCATAACCATTCAAGCCAGTGTGTAAATGTACAACTTCAAATAGCCATTAAACATTGTGAGAGAATTAGTGACATATGTCAAAATTCTATGAGGGATGTTTTAAGAAAATGAGAGGCATGGAGGAACAATTGAGAACTTAAGAATGCAAGGGAAATAAGGGTATGCAATATATCACGATGAGGGCTGATATAGTAAGGTGAAATAGTAAAATTCTTATGTTGGAACCTGATTTTGAAAGCCATAAATAAAAAATTGGAGGAGGTAACCAAGGTGAAGGAGCATTAGTTGGGTCACCAAGTGTAGCAACAATGGAAGAATACATAATTGAACAATCTCTAAAATCCAACAAGAACTTTCTAAATTGGTGTCAATAGGGGTACAAGGAAGACCCAACACTCATGAGCAAGTTTAGTTTGCAAATCACTTTCTGATGGAGATACTGAATTTTAAAGGGAGGGTGCCCCACTACTGGCATCCCTCTCCTAATGATAATTTTTTCCCAAAACCATTCTTTTAAAAATTATAATTTTCTCAAATTTCATAATTTAATTTTACTTAAAAAATTATACACTTAATTTTTTTTTTTTAAACTTGTGATTTTTTATTTGTTCAAAACAAACACCAAGTGTGTATGATCATGTTCCTTTTATATCAACTAGCTATGTATGCACATAGTCACGTTGTGTCAAACCCTCTTAGACATATTTACCAATTTTCTCTAAATGTTATAACACACACAATTGGTTAAGTTGACAAGTATTTTAATTTTGGTAATGCCTAAACAAGGGCTCTTTTCTCCTTATTAGTCCATGCCTTGGTTAGAAAGGACTCTAGTAAATTGTATGTTGCTTTTCTACTTAGTCTCCATACAATTCTATGTATCTATCTTTCATTTAAGCTAAGTTTAGGTGAATATTTCATTTTAAAAAATGGCCAATGAAGTATTTGGAGCCCTTATTTGACCTCATACCAAGGCAAAGGGAAATTCAAGAGCAATAATAGTAAATACTAAAATGTTTGGTTTAAAAGACTAGAACACGAGAGTATATTTATATTTCATATCAAGAGGTAATCTAGTGCCAATCCCTATTTAAACATTAGTTGACAAAAATCAAATGTTTGTGCTTCGAAGCTTTCAAATACACTAAAGTATACCATTGATTATGCATTGGACATATGGTAAATCATATTATTTTAATTTTGGACACATAACTTCAATGTGCCTATATTATCACATATAACTTCAGCATGGCTCAACATAGCAAGATTATTCTTAAAGAATTGTGATCTCCCAAACTTCATTCTTCTCATCAAGTGCCCTCCCTCATGATGGAACTCTATGATCTCCCAAACTTCATTCTTCTCGTTGATTGTCATTCCTCGAGATGGAAATTCGAGTGATGCAAATTAATACTAGATCTTGTGCATAAGAGAAGAGCATTCAAACTCATATAGATTTTACTTGCTATGAATATTCAGGGTACAAGGCAACTTCAGTGTTATTGTCTTTGAAGGTAAACTATTTTGTTCAAGTCCTATTGCATATAATGCTTCCATGTTGCTAACATTTAGTTCCTTGTATTGTTGTTATTCAATTTCTTATTTCTTGTCTATTGAAATATTTTTCTTGTCTACTAGTCTTAGGCAGTCTAGTTATTTCCTTCAGCAATGTCTTGTCGTGTCCTTTCTTAATGTGAAGGGAATAGTCTCCTTTGCAAAGTCCATTTAACGCTAGTGGCTACCACAACTGATGAAATTGTTACCCTGTATGATATGTTATACTCAACCCATTGCAAACTTTAAGATTACTCTGGTAATTGTGATTTGGAATCTATGAATTCCTATTTATGTTTCAATAAATCTAAAATAAAAAATGATGAAGCAATCAAATTTGAAAAAATCAAGCAATTCCACAAAACATAAACCATGTAAAAAACTTCATGCAATCTATAATAAATCACTGAAACAAGGGGTGCATGAGTAAAAAATCGGACATTCATATTTATTCTCAAATTACCCTGTAAGATGGCATTTGACAATAGTTGTCTTCCCTGCAAATTCCCTGCGATAAGAATCTGCCCCAATGACAAGATTGAAACTTGGGCAATCCTCTTTTTTGTCAGAGAAGAGACTGAAACAACAAATAACACAATGAATCTCATAACATTTTCAGAAATCGTATCTGGCATAGAGATGAAAAAAGTTAAAATACAAGAGAGAAAAAACTAAAATTGCAAGATAAATGGAATAAACAAGAACGATTAGTAGCATGAAAAACCTAGGCGATCGATGAAGAGAGAAGATGACACAATGGAGTGGTTTCTACTTGAATTAAATTGGTGGGAAGAACTTGTAATTAATGCGTTCTAACTGGCCATTTTTGCATTAGTGTGGTTCACAAGCTCAAACATTTTAGACAGGCTCTCAAGGAAACACCCTACACCTTTTACCATACTTGGAATTAGAACAATGGGCTAAGAATACTTTTGCCTATCATACTCAGGTTTTCATCTACATTTTTTTTTGTTATTTTCAGGAAGAAATATATAGCTTTCTGAAAATGACTACTCAAAAACTTACATAATGACAAAATGTGGTATTTACTACCACTTAAATAAGATTAATGATATCTAGATGTTCACCATAGGTCGTTGACCCTTACTAGGCTAATCTCAACTACCATATTCAATAGAATTATCTAATGATATTGTTGCAATACAATGCATAATCTCACAAACCAATGTATAGATTTATGTTTCATTTAGTGCGACTTTCTAGGCATCTAGGGCCTTGCTAGAAGAAAATTGACTGCATTTCAGAATAATCTTCTACAAAAGAAATTTGTAACAAACAAATTTTAGAAATGCCCGCCCAATAATCAACAGTTCCCATGCAAACCGACACAACATCAAGGCCAAATGGCAAGAGAAAATGCATCCGACATGCTACAACCCAGAAGAATATTGTATACATTTATATTTATAACTTTCCTTGTTATTTGACAATGTTTCTCATTGTGCATGTTTCCTTAACATTCTATTTTTTATGATTTATCAAAACCAAATCAAAACATGTACTTTGTATGTAGACATTAACTACGTCCTTTCGTTGTGTTGGGGAGTGGTCTATGTTCATGTGGAGGACTGTTGTTGGAGTTTGCAAGTTTGTGTTAGGGTTTGAAATCATAAATCTGGGCACGTTTGTGGTAATTTTTTTGGGTTTTAATGTCATTTGCATTGGGATTCAAATTCAGGCTTCCAGGGAATTATGTCTTCTAGGTATTCTTTGATTGGAAACAAAAAAATCTTACACTTCCACATGTTGTCCAACTAAGACAAGGCACTGCTACCATGTAACTTTGCTTCATTTAGCAAAAAGAGTAATGCTTCTATAACTCTTGGCATCGCTACTAGAACAATGAGTGAAACAAAAGCAAGTGTATTAACCCACTTCATAATGCAAACCAAGTTATTATTATGTCACCGTAGGAGATATATATGAATCTCTCATTCGTGTTAATTCATCTCGATATGGGAAAAACTTTTCAATTTTCTAAAGTTTCTAATTTTTAATATTAAATATAATTTAAAAAAAACAATTATTTGAATGTTGATTGGTGTTTGGCTGCTGACGCTAGCCTCGATCGTTGCTTCCAAACATTAGCGGCCAGGATGACGTAGGGAAGGTCTGGAATTTTCAACATAATTTTTTATACCTAGGTCTTAGTATATAGCAAATGATATAATGTGTATTTACTGCCTGCAACAAAGAGTCCACAGCCCAACAATTAATACTGCCACGACCAGGTATACCAACCCACTGCATTAATTGCTACCCTAAAAATGCTTATTTCAGGCCTGAGGTCCATATTAAATACCAATTGCCCATGTTGTCAACCATGTATGAGAACAATTTCGAGATATGAACATTTCATGTGAACTATACCATATCTAAATATTTGGAGACCTGAAGTAAGAGATGATTCAAAACTTTGGCTTGAAATGAAGACAAAATGCTTAAGTTTGGTAGATCTGATGTATTTTTTCTTGACTAGAGCGTTTTGAGGTATCAAACCTCAGGGTAAGTTATCAATTGAAGCTTTGGCAGAGCTGAAGGGAATCTCCCATGATTTTGGTTGAGGGATAATGAGTGATTTATTTTTTCTTTCTATGTAGCCAACAACAATGGCAATAAGCGGGGTTGGAAATTAAAATACGAAAGTGTGTTTAATATTTAATCTAGCTTTCATGATTGTGTTGTTTTCCTGTTTATTCCATAACTCGCTTTTCTTCCCTTATTTACATAAGCATGAAATCCTCAAAATCCTTGCATCGATGGAGCTCAAAACTTCCAGGTATTCAATATCTGGTTCACAAACATCGAATTATGGCAGGAAAAATTGTTTAGTCTCCATAGCTTTTGTTGTTCTCTCGATTATTCTCCATGAAAATGCTTCAAAAGCAGACCATAATCTGCCAGAAAGTATGTTGGAAGACGGTCGTAGCTTTGTTGACAGTCGTTCAGAAGTAGGCCATAAGAACCTTATGGTGCTAGCTATGGGGGAAGAAGACGATACTCCTTGCAGAGTAGATAAGTGGCATTCGAATCATGATAACGAGTGTGAATATATCAAATCTCATCATATCCAGTGCAGTTATGGAGGATTTATTGAGTATATAGAGTTCTTTTACTGTGCATTTCAAGGATGGGAAATTATCAACTACTACACAGTTTTGGTTGTGTGGCTTATGGCATTGTTATATATGTTGGGGAATATGACTACAAATTATTTATGTTTTTCTTTAGAGATGATGTCTAGTCTGTTGAAGTTGCATTCGTCAGTTGCAGGTGTGACTCTTTTTCCTCTAGGAAACGGAACGCCTAATGTATTTTCCAGTATTGCGTCTTTTGTTGCCGCAGATGCTGGGGAATTAGGGTTCAATAGTGTCTTAGGAGGTGTTTTTTGTCATCTGTATTGTGGTTGGATCCATTAATCCCTTTGTTTACGGTTATTATGTTTCTTTGGATCATGGATGTTTTTTCATAGATGTTGGTTTCTTTCTCGTTACTATGGCTACACTATTTGTTAATTTGATTGTTGGTAAGATCAATCTGTTGGGACCATTGGGATTCTTGTACATATATTTCATATACACATTCATTGTTGTGGTTAAGGCTTTCTTGAGGAAGCAGGCGACCGAAAAACTCAATTTGCTTTCCCGAGGAGCCATTTTTGCTTCAGGAAAAGATGATTCCATTGATAGCCCTCTTTTGGATCCAATGCCAGGCATAGGCTTGGTGAATGATACAGAGGCGTTGTAGTCTCTCTTGACACAATGTTGGTGTGAATCTAATGACACCATCTATGTAGAACATATATTGGAGATGAGTGGAGAGGTTCCAAGGCCTATGTGGGGATGGAGAAATGAAATTGAGGAAGGTAAGGCACGCCATTGATACTATAAAATTTTATTGTTCCTTTTAGAATTGTCATTGTTGTTACTGCATAGGTTGTCCATTCCTATGGTTGAAGAGACACGTTGGTCCAGAGTGTTTCTGATTGCAAGTGTTGTGTTAGCACCAGTTCTCTTGGCTTTCCTTCATAATTCTCAGGAAATCCATCCCTTTGGCATTGGCGAATGTGCATATGTTATTGCAGGGATTTTGGGTTCGATATTGGGAATTCTTTCTTTCTTTATAACGAAGGTAGAGCACTCACCTCGTACATTTATGTTCCCTTGGGTTCCAGGAGGTTCATCATGAGCATTATGTGGTTTTACATAATTGCTAATGAGTTGGTGGCTCTGTTGGTTGCCTTCGGTACAATCCTTGACATATCCCCATCATTTCTAGCTCTAAAAAATCTGTCTTGGGGTAATTCCTTGGGCGATTTGACATCAAATATTATACTGGCATTGAATGTTTGTGATGGAGTGCATATTTCCATGTCAGGTTGCTACGCAGGGACGATGTTCAATACACTCATTGGATTGGGAATGTCCTTGGTGTTAGGGGCCTGGATGAACCAACCTTACTTCATAATTCCAAAGGATGCCAGTCTTTTCTACACATTAGGCTTCCTTGCGACTGGACTTATTTAGGCACTGATATTTTTGCCGAGAGATGCTATGCAGCCAAACAGGTTATTCGAAATCGGCCTATTGGTATTGTACTCGTCATTTCTGCTTGTCAGGTTAGGAAAATATTTTGGATTTCTTTCATTTGTTGGTATGTCATGAGTCCAAATTGAATTTGATCTAAAAATAATGATCATTGTATTTATTGTATTCTCACTATGGTATAGTTCATGTGAAAACAAATTTTCATATAGGATTCAAAATTCTGGGACTGGCCTTTGTGAAAATGCTGAAATTTATATTTGGTGGGATGGGTCTTTGTAAAATTGAGAAAATGCTGAAAAATATATTTATGAAGAATGCGAAACGCTAAATTATGCTTCTAATGTCTCGACTTTTTGGGTGCATTTATTTTTTTGTACATTAATAAAAAAAATAATTATATGGCTACTGGCAGAAATGTTATAGACCATCGATTCGCATGCAGATCCCAATGTATGTTTCCTTCGTTGATAGGTATGGTTGGACATGAGTTTCGGTTAATAGATTTAATCTTGGAAATCATCATGAAAGGATACCGAGTTCTACAGGTGTTGTCGGTTATCTAGGATTTCAAAGCACCCAACTTTCTTTTCAATTCTCGTTTTGCTATGAAGGTGTAATAGGGAGGTTTGGCTCTATGGCCTCTCCACATTCAGAAATTAAGTTGCAGAGCTCATAATCAAAGATATTTGAAAATCCTTCATGTTTGTTTACATTACTAGCACAAGGACGACAATAAAAAGGTAATACACGCACAACGCTTTGTGTTTAAGATTACTATTGTTCTATTGTAGTTGTTGTCACGTTTCTACCACTAAAATTATCGTGCATGTAAAACACCATGTTCATCTCACTTCCACCCGCAACAGCCTACATGAAGACGATGATGAGGCTAGCCACTGCCATTGCCGAAATAAAAAAACCTCAAATCCATCAGCAGGAAATGGAAAGTATTAAAATTCTTGATTGATATGATGTGTATCTATGATAAAATATTGCATCACAATAACACGAACTAGTTGAAAGGCTGAAATGGCTTGGTGTCCATATTCAAACTCCAGAAGCTTGAGTGGCTCACCTTTGACATCCTCGTCAAGATCCTCTCCTTCTTGTTTTCATATGCACTCATTCATAAATACAGTATATTCATACATATAGTCCACAAACACACTATTTTATTTATTATTCATATGCACTCATTCATAAATATATTATATCCATAACTATAGTCCATATAAGATGGTTTTTTTGGTTTGTTTTCATATGCACTCGTTCATATATATATATATATATATATATATATATATATAGTCCACTCACACACCGAGTTTCATGTTTATNAAACTCACATACATAAAGTGTATGTACCTTTGATGTATAATTTTTTTATTATTATCTTAGGGCACAAGGAAATATTTTAGTAGAATAATTAAATAGTTCAGTGTACGTATCTTATTTTCTTGATCTTTGGTGTTTACATAACACATGTTTATTGAATTTTGGTATGTTTTTTCATTCTATATTAATGCAAATACAATGTTATAGAATAAGAAACTTTTTTTCATAACCTTGTGTTATGGTCATAAGGGACCTCTTGGGGTCTGGGGTATGCAAACTACATATAATCCAAAATAAAATCAAAACCAACCAATACATCTCACCAAGCTATACTTGTTCCAAATTTTACCTCTCACCAAATTACACATAATGAAAGCTTAGGCTTGTGTTTGTCACCCTTTAAGGATCTCTAGAAGGTTTTACCTTCTAAGTATTTATTGAGTTTAGGGTTACTCTACAAGTGTCAAGACACTACATAGTTAAGGAGCCACCACATAGGGCCAATAAGGGAGGGGTCAACACAAGGCTAACCACAAGTCAACATGTACTTTAATTTCATTTATCATTCATGCCTTTCATATGTCAAAGTGGATATTAGGTAAGATGTCTATACAAAAAAAAAATGAATGGTTTGCTCTAAACTTTAGTGGATGGTCAAAGTTACCTAAAGATCAAACAAACTAAATTATTTTTCCTATAATATTGGTGTTATAGCAATAGCTGCTAGAAACTGCGGTGGCATTGCCACCTCGTGGCTCTTGTATTTGCAATCAAATTATTAATGCCTATATGATGCATTCACAAAATCTTTGTGTTCAAAGCACTTACACCAACTTTCAAACCACTGCATAACTATACCCTTGTTAACATTGTTTCAATAGACACAATCAATGAATTCTTTAAATAGTGGAACATATTTGTTAGTCGTGGTAGCCACTATATATTGTAAACACCTACAAATAATAAATATATATTAATATGAAACACATAATATTTAGTAAATATGTATTTTATAATTATATTTTTTTAATGTAAGGATTATGCTCTAAGGGATTATACCTTGTTTGATATAGTAATCAGGTCTATAAAGTTTTACTAAATGAGGTATAAAACTTTATACAGTAATCACAAGATTTGTTGCTTTGGAGTAGGAGCCAGTTGTGGCTTTAGGTACCTACACCTTTGTAGACTTAGGAGCTGCCCTTACTATTAGTTGGTCTTTCATGTTTAATAAGACCATTTGTGATTATGACATACATGATTGGGAATGTATTCAGTTCACATGGATCCATTCGACAACAAGGATTCAAAGTACTTTCTCTAATGCATCCAAGGGAAATGAAATACTATCCCTACCTAAATTGGACTAGATTGATCTTCTTGTTTTGATCTCCTCGAGGACAAATTAGATATTGCTCTCACTAGTTCCAAAATATACAAAATCATGCCATCCAATAAATCAACATGAACACACAAGAACCCCTATCATAATGTGTAAACTTGAATAACGGTTTTAGAAGTTGAAGACATTTTATGCTTAGCTTAATTGATCATACCTTGCATTTAGATACTCTATATTATACCTTATCGTAGTGCAATAAATTTTAATACACGCACGCGTGTTCACAAACACACACACACACACACTGTCACATGCCCTAATTTTGCAAAAACAATATTATCTTATTTGACTTTATTTAAGGACAATATGTTAAATTCTATGCTA
Organism: Pseudotsuga menziesii; assembly: GCA_001517045.1. NCBI lineage: Eukaryota > Viridiplantae > Streptophyta > Pinopsida > Pinales > Pinaceae > Pseudotsuga > Pseudotsuga menziesii. The sequence continues at coordinate 288,412 of LPNX010196373.1, forward strand.
AGTTGTAATTGATGACTCAGCAGAGTCAAGGATATTTAATGTAATTCTGAATATTTTAATTATAAATAAATAAAGGTGGAGACAACAGCTTAGGAGAGCTGTTAAAAGAGTGTTTACTGGTCAAATTGGTGGAGGAGACTGGATGGAGAGCAAACAGACATGTGGCAGCATCCTCAAACCACTTCCAACTGTTTCAGGTGGCAACCTCCCTACATTTGGGGTCATGATTCCCCAAGAAAGTGGAATCAGAGCAGGTGGCTCAATTAATGACAACTGACCCAAAAGACCTAGGCAATCTTTATAAAAATGTCCATTGGAGAGAGCTGAAGCTACTCATTCTAGAGAAGTGATCATTCAGGTGAATGTACTTCAGAGAAATTCAATGGAAGGGAATAGTGGAAAGAGTTTGAGGGGATAACTGCTAAGTGATCTAGTGCAGCTTTTAGGCTGAAAGATCTTACTGCTGAGTGCAAAGTGTTTTACTGAGTCATTGGTTTAGTCTATTGTTTGCATGCTCCACCAGTTCTCAGCCAAGAAGACCAGGAATAGGCTCGGGGGTCCTGAGGAAGCGTTGTTTGAGTGCTCTCTAGGAGTTTGGTAGGGAGGAATGGCCTCCTAACGTTGTTGTTGTCTATCCTAATTAGGTTCTACACTACTTTGCTTTACAGTGTTAGATAGTTAAATCTGAATCTGACTATTAAATGAATGTTAAATATTTAGTTATAAATGTTAGAATTAGTAATTTTTAGATTATTGAAGAAATGAATCTGAAATAGATGGAAAATAATTCTCATCTATGTTTTTCCACACCTGGAAGGACCAGGCCGTACTCTAGCACAGATAGAGTATTTACAATAGATGAATAAAATGTTAAGAGATTGAGTAGAATAGATGTGGTTCTGCATTTCATAATAGCAGAGTAATTTATTTCAGTATGTAGGTTTTTATCAAAAAGATCAATAATCTGGTTATTTATGTTATTGTTTTTACAAGCTTATTTATGTAAATATACTGAAAAAAGAAATAGCAGAAATCTAGTACAGGTAGAAGGATTTATATGTTAAGAAAGTATCTTAGTAGATAAAAGGTTGTATTTACAGATAGTAGACTATTTTTGTTATTTAAGTTAAAATATGCTGGAGGTTAAACTATGTTACATTATAGATATATTCATTTGTATATAATTAGTATCTATTTGCAATGCAGTAGAAATATCACAGTCAAGCTACTTTGTTACATTCAGTTAAATAGAGAAATAAACTACAAATACTTAGTTTTATTTACTAATAATATCAACTAAGCTAAGACTAACAAATACCATAAACCAAGTAGAGATACATTAAAATATTTAAAATATAAAGAACAAACTAAACTAAGTTACATAATCTATGTTTTTACTTTCAAAGAACTCTGAGTAAATTCAACCTGTCAGCTTAAGTAAATAAAACAAAAGAATATGATAATAACTAATATATAAATAAACATATATCTAAGTACATAACTGTTTTATATTTATCAAATAGGTTATAAACCCTAAATTAAAATTATTATTACAATTAAAAACAATTAAGCTAAAATCCATCATTTTGGATCATTACATTAATAAGCAATTAAACTATTATAGACTGGTTACAGTCCTTACTGCAATATATGTACTAATACAATTTAAAGATACTACCATACACACCTGTAATAATATTAACATAAAACAAGTTAAAAGAGTAACATAACCTATTTTAAAAAGAATTATTTAAACGAGGGTTTCATTCAGGAAAACCCTAGCTCGTATTTCTTGAGCCAACAAGTAAAATAAATTACACTATGACTGAGTGATAGTCTTAAAAATATTAACAATAATCTATTTCAAAATATAATAAACAGTAAATTCTTTATTCACAGTCAAGTAGGCTAAAAAGCCTAAGTTACATAGAGTCACAAAATAGTATTACTGTAAATCGAGTCTGAGCTCAAAAGAAGTCTTTTTAAAAACCAGTGTATTGCATTAACAAGCCACAAGGCTAAAAATTTAAACCAAATACAACACCCAGCTCACGGTCGGGTCTACACATCGACTTAGCGAGGGTTTGAAGACATATTAAAACCAGTAACAACCTTTAAAAAGAAACTGCATAGCTAATGGCGAAGCTGGACAAGCTTCCAAGCTCAGGGTTTCCCCAATCGACAACCCTGTTACAAGTAAGGGAGGAAACCGTTCGTTGAACCCAGGGATTACCAGTTTGGAGACACGGCCTTCGAAGACAGCCAGCAATTATTTCTTCACAGAATGCAAACACTGTCTCAAGTTCCTGCAAAGAGATTACAATGCCGAGTGTTAATTATGAAACTCTTAAAATATTGTAAACCCTACTGTAAAAACAACTATGCTGTATAACTTCTATGTTGAAAATAACATTAAATAATTACCTTAAATAAGAATGTTGAGCAGACTAACAGAGAGACTGTCACTAACTGCAAACTGCTCATACGAATCTCCAAACCCTACGACAACGAAGGAGCACAACCAACAGCAGCAAAGCCTCAGATTTGCACAGCAGTGATAGGCCATGGAAAAAGCAAAATGGAGTTACAGACAGGCCGCAAGCCAAAGGCAAACGAAACCAACAAATTATTGCAGAGTATAAACCCATAGTTGCAAAGAAATGGCAACAAGACCGAACACCGGAGGCTACAGCAATGTTAAATTTAAGCGTTGGAGCAAGATAAAACAAAGAGAACTCTCACGGCCGCCATGAGACCTTGCAGAACAGCTCGAAGGCCAGCGGGAACATCGGAGGAAAAATGACAAAGCGTTAGGGTTGCAAGAGTTATATGCCACCAATACATGGCCAGGAGGTGACCACGTGCCCTCAATTATTCCAACCATGCGTGGGTCGAGTTCTATAGTTCATCTGCATTCCAATAATTTCCAATTATTTAAAACAATGATTTCAATCAAAACGATGCATGATTTATAATATATGCCTTAATATATCCCATCGCTAAATCAAATATCAATTATATCGTAATGTTGATAGCACGATATGGGCGTTTTGTTAAACCATATTTTTATCAACGTTGACCCTAGCAAAGTGTAGTAACCATTTGATATATGGAAAAGTTCAAGTTGAATTGTTTAGAAAATTCGAACTAACCATAGATTTCTATATTTATAAACATTGTGGTTTATGCATGTTTATAACCCTTAAAATCATACCCGCACCTGAACTCTTTAATCTCTCCTGTGTTGTCCCCTTTAAATTGCTTCCTCTCTCTGGGGGTTTCAAGTATCTTGGCTTTTACATCAAACCCTTGGGGTACAAGGTCAAGGATTGGCTTTGGCTTGTACAGAAATTTGAAAAGAAAATCAGTCTGTGGACCCACAAGCTACTCTCTTTGGGAGGCAGGTTGGTGCTGGTACAATCTGTTCTCTCTAGCATCCCTGTTTACTGGATGGGTTTAGCTCCTTTGCCAGTTTCCATTTTACATAAACTCAGAAGCATTACATTTTCTTTCCTTTGGGGATCTTCAGAGCATTCACATAAATACCATCTTGCCAGCAGGATGGATTTATCTTGGCCAAAGCATTTTAATGGACGGGGAATCAAGAATTTTCTTTGGTTCAGCATTGCTCTCCGACTTAAGACCTTTTGGAGAGTCCTCTTCAAAGATAGTCTTTGGCATAGAGTTCTTATTTCAAAGTATTTGAGGCAGTCCACTGTCATCTCTTGGCTCCGGATGAAAAAGTTCAATACTAGGGGTGTTTCAGCTATCTGGAGGGGGTTTATACAAACCCTGCCTTGGATGGGTTCCCACCTTACTTGGCAAGTTGGGGATGGTAATGATATCCTGCTTGGTATTGACCCTGTGATGGGCAACCCTGCTTCCTTACCCTTCCCTGTTGAACTGCAAACTTATTTGGAGGACCTGGGAATTTCCACACTTGCTCAGGCTCATAATTCATTATTAGATGCTCATCACTACTGGTATACTGCTGAAGATTTATATCTGGAAGGGGAGTGGAAAAATGTTTGGAACTCTTTTATCAGATGCCTGAATCTGAACGGCATTAGATTATCATCTGAACCGGACTCGCTGATTTGGGATTATAATAAACAAAATGGGGTGATCACTGCTGAGAAAATGTATGACTGTATTGTAAAAACACATCTACAGGATCCGGGCTGTCGACAGTACACTCTCCTTTGGTCGTGCTCCCTTCCGAGGAAGATTGGATGTTTTACTTGGCTGGTTTTAAATAATAAAATACTCACCTGGGACAATTTACAAAAGAAGGGGAAGATTGGGTCGGGCATATGTTCAATGTGTTTTGCAAATATGGAGACTGTCAGCCACATTTTCATCAGCTGTCCAACATGGAAATGTATTTGGGGGGCTGTTTGTGAACAATTGCAGCTTCGTACACCTCCTGCTGCTGAATCCATATCAGATTTTTTTGATGATTGGGCTGCCACCTACCATCACAACTCAGCACGTTATTACCTCCCACATTTTGCTATTTGGTCTGTTTGGAAAGCCCGTAACAGAGCTGTATTTGATGGTTTCAAGGTTAATATTTTAAGTGTACTGCACTAGATTCTATACGCTGCTCAATTATCCTCCTCACGGCCTAACTCTATGGGAAGAAAAATAAAATCTACCAGACAGATTGGGCCTAAACCACCTATGATCTATCCTTGTGGCTTCTTCGATGGTGCATCAACATCATCAACAGCGGGTATTGGCTATTGTGTGCATATCAATGAGAATCACCGTCTCGAATTTGCTCTGGGGATTGGTCATGGATCCAATACAAAAGCTGAACTCCTTGGACTTTGGGCAGCTCTGCACTCATCCCAAATGATGGGAATACCATTAGCCCGCATTTATGGTGACTCACAGGTCATTATCCACTGGGCTACTGGTATATCTGCTCTCTCCCCACCAGAGCTCTATCACTGGTGCAGGGAGACTCAAAAGCTTCTCAAGAGCTTCTATGATCTCTCCATCATTCATATCTATCGGGAATACAATGGGGCTGCAGACCGTCTTTCAAAACTAGCACTCTCATACTCTCCAGGTTCTTGCTATTTTTTTGAATATTTTGATGACCTTTTGGTCACTGAGGACTCATTCAGGCTCCTTTGAGTGAGTCTCGGGGATATCTCCCCTACTTTAGAGACATGTGTTGTTCGTGGATAGAGTGCTCCTTTTGGACCGCAGCTCTGGTCCCATGTTTCCCGATTGGTAGGAATGATGATGTATGATCATTAACATGATGAGGCGGATTTCTGATGGGATCACTTTTATTTTGTATTCCATTCCCCCCAGACACATTCTGGTCACGATTCTATGACTTTTGCGATGTATTACTTGATGATGTTTTATGTTTTATATGCTGATGTATTCCCCCTTGGGGTGGCTGTCACCAAAGCCCTTTGATTCTTAATAAAGAATATCAAGGACTGATTTTTTCTTCTGAAAAAAAAAAAACCCTTTTAAAATCATGAAGGGTCTAAAATGGGCCTCCTAAGGAAAATAATAAAAAAAACCACATCACACTACAAATATGCCATGTCAAATTAAATTTAATGAAAATCTAATGAAAGTCAACCTAAATCGTCTCATTAATGGTAGTGGACATCTATATTGAACTAATGTAGAGTTAAGAGATATTGGTTAAAAATATTATTAAAATATTTAGATTCTTGTGCACACGTAATAAATGATAGGAAACTTTTGAATTTTATATTATTATTTTTTTAAATGAATAGACCACTATTTTTTATATATTCAATAAATGTAAAACTCAAATATATTCATTTATAATGAAAAATATAATTATAATAGTATTAAAAAAACAAAAAAATCACTATTATTTTTTAATATAAATTTTATATTAATTCATATAAAAAATATTACATTCGAACTAACCATAGATTTCTATATTTATAAACATTGTGGTTTATGCATGTTTATAACCCTTTTAAAATCATGGAGGGTCTAAAATGGGCCTCCTAAGGAAAATAATAATAAAAAACCACATCACATTACAAATATGCCATGTCAGATTAAATTTAATAAAAATTTAATGAAAGTAAACCTAAATCGTCTCATTAATGGTAGTTGACATCTATATTGAGTTAATGTAGAGTTAAGAGATATTGGTTAAAAATATTATTAAAATATTTAGATTCTTGTGCACACATAATAAATGATAGGAAACTTTTGAATTTTATATTATTATTTTTTTAAATGAATAGACCACTATTTTTTATATATTTAATAAATGTAAAACTCAAATATATTCATTTATAATGAAAAATATAATTATAATAGTATTAAAAAAACAAAAAAATCACTATTATTTTTTAATATTAATTTTATATTAATTTATATAAAAAATATTACATCACATAAAATAAAAAACAATAAACTATGTATATTCATATTATTTTTTATATTAATATAAAAAAAAGTTGTGGTTTAATGGGTAGGTAGGTAAAAGAGAAAAAAAAGTAAAATCAAATTTTATTATAATTTTAGTAGCATTAAAAATAGTTTTTATTTTTTATTTTGTTAGTATTTAAATGTTTTATTTATTTTTGGATGTAATAATTAAATATATTTATTTTTTAAATATTATTTAATAATATTAAAAATACTAAATATCTTTTATTTAGTATTTCAAGATAAGTCTATTTAAAATTAAATATTATTTAGTTTTCTTTTTAAAAAATTCATTAAAAATTGTTTTTAGTATTTCAAAATGCTTCCACTACAATTTTAATTAATGCGAAGGTTATGATTTAGACGAGTTGGAAGTAGTGATCAAATAAAATATTCTATATTTATTAGTTAAAGTTTATTTATCTTATTTCGAGGTGATATTTTCAAGAACTTAACCAAGGTGAGGTTGATATGGAGTTAGCTATTGTCAAATAAAAATACGACACATAAGCATTATGTGTCCAACTCAACCATAATGGTTGACCAAAGATATTGAAATTCTATTGGTTTAAAAATTCAACTCAATACAGCTCATCCATGGCACAGTTTTTTATAAGGCCCATTTTAGACCACAAATTTCCTCTAATGTTTGTTATTTTTGGGTTAATTGTCTTTAAAGATTTTAAGTTATTATGTAATTAATTGATATAACTTTTTCAAATTTCGACCTAGAAGGTAGTTATGGAACTACTTTACCTTTGTAACGATAAAAGAAAGACAAACATACAGTTTTGTGTTGGGACTTTTCACTCAAGAAGAGGCTTTTGGACCTTTGATTTCTCAAGCTAGCATTTATAACTCTTACGTAAGTGGATGACTGTTATTGATTATATGTAAACTGATAAGCCCTTTTACCTGTCATGCTTTTTCATTTTTGATCTAGTTGATTGCTTAGTCTACAATTTCATTTCCTGTTTAAAGGTTTATTCATGTAAATGTTTATAGCCTGTGGGTGGAATTAGTATTTCATGTGTAATGTTTATGGCTTATTGGGATGTGTTTGATCTTCAGTTTATCCAACTTGCATGATTCAGTTATGTATTAACTTGTGGATGTTTATTTCCTCCCTGATTGATGAAGTTTTCAACCAAAAAAACCGAAACCCTTAAAACCAATTTTATTCTATTTTTATTTGAGATTGTGTTGGCTTGTTCTTCTAGTAGTCTGAGAACAATTTATGGCACTAACATCTTTGGCGCCGTTGCCGGGGACGAAGCTGGAGTATATCTTTCCTGGGATATCATAATTCATCTGATTTTGAGAGGTGAACAAAGTTAGAAAATCTTTTAGACTACAATTTTTCACCGACGACTCCACGATTAAAGATTCCACTACAGGGAGAATTTTGTTGACAGAAAAATGAAGAAGCCAAATGGAAAGACTGGGTATCAGCTTGTTACTTTCCTCCATGAGGTTTTGTTCTTATTCATTAGTTATTTCCTGTCTTTCCCATTGCATGTCAAAAGAATTATTTTTTGTTTTGTCTATTCCGATGATCATAAACGTTCAGGTACATATCCCTCTTTGAAAGAAGAAAGTATGCATTCTTCTTGTTTTATTGATGTTGATCATATTCCATCATTTGAAATACATGTGCAACATGATTATCTTGTAGAGAATAAAGTTGATCTGTTACCTTCTACCATCACTGCTGAAACTTGCGAACAGCTTGTTGAACCTCATTTTCAACTCACAGATTTTCAGTCTAGACTCAAACAGAAGATGTTTAAACCTCTTAGGCTACCATCTCTCTTACATCCTTACCCTTCCTACTTTGTTGAATATCTTCCCCACTTTATTGGAAAAGACCTTATTACAGTAGAGAAGCATTTAGAATCTTTTCATAATTTCATTGATAATTTTGAAATCATGCATGAGGATGTTGTCATGAGGTTATTTTCAAAATCCTTTGTTGGAGATGTTGGGTTTAGGTTCTGAAATTTAAAAGTTGATTCAATTGGATCCTGGGAAGAGTTACATGATGTCTTTTTGAAGTATTGGGGTAAGAATAAATCTTATGATCAATTTCTTTCCGAATTTTATAGTTTGAAAAGGGAAAATGATGAGCCAATTACTAAATTTAATTAGAGGTTTCAAAGTTTTTATATCATTATGCCTACGGAGATCAGACCTTCGGAAAAACTTGATATGGTATATTATGTTATGGCTCCACATTCAGATCTTGTCTTTTTCATGTTAGAAAGGAAATCATCATCTTTAAGACAATTGTTTGAGGATGCAAAAGGAGTGGACGAGAACATATGAGCTTGCAAAATGCTTCGAGATCAGGCTCATGTTGAAGATATACAAGCTTATGAACAGGAAGAAGAACGTACGTATCATTCAGATTTAAGACAGTTTTCTTCATCATTTTCATATTTTCATATGAACAAGGATATAAATGACACTTGTGTTGATTCTTCATATCAGTTTGCTGACTTTTTAGATAATAATATACTTTCAGTGGATTATAGTAGAAATTTCCTAGTTCCTGCTATGAGATTATCATGTTATGAAGAATAAGTTGTTGCTCTTCAACCTCTTACTATTGATATAAGACATAAGTTGCCATTCTTGACTTATGGTCACTTTCATAATTTTATTTGTTCAAGTTTTGATCAAGGGTTTTATTTAAAGGTCGAGAAGCAGTTTGAAGAGCCCTTGGTTTCCATTCTTGAGCCAAAGTTTAAAAAGAACAGCAATGGAGAGGAATATAATCCTTCACTTTATGATGAATATAATGAAGACATTGAAGTTTTAAATTGGAAATTTCATGATCATGTGGCTTCTTGGATGGAGTTGTATTTTTCAAAGGTTTCTAATGCTCTGGCTTTTGGCATACTTCCTATTTCCAGTCATGAGTATCAGCTGCCTACAGACTCTTTATTGAATTTATCACATCTTTTGTGGGTTTTCTCAAACAGTAGCGTGCATGGAATTATGATTCTCAGTCAAATGGTTTCTTGGCTTCACTGGAAGTATGATTACACTTGATTGGGTTGTTTCCTCCGATCAGAAGAAGGAGTAAAAAACAGAATAAGCTCGTTATACGAGCATGTAGATGCTTTTCAGTATGCTGGTTTGTAGCAGTATTTTGTCATTTCAGAGGTATGTGTTCAAATTTTTAGAAAGTTGTAGAGATTTGGTAAATGACTCCATCACCCAATGAATAAGGCACAAGGTCTACAGGTTCTTGAAGCCTCACAAGGAGGACTTCATCTCGCAGTAAGAGCCATATGTTATAACTAGATCTTGTTCTTAGTTTATCTGTTCTTTTTATCCTAATTTTCAACCATTGGTTTAAAATGATTTTATATTTTATGTTGATTTTAAGAACTTTTAACAATCACTCATTTTTGTTGGATTTAATGCTTTTAATGGTTGAATTATTTCATTAATTTAGTTTTAAGGTTTGTCTTTTGGGCTTATTAGTTAATATGTATATCTTTAAGATTTCAAAAACTTATAATAAAAGTTTATTCCAAGTTTTCTTTATAATCTAACCCTCATTTTTTAGTCCTTTGTCAAATATTTCCATGAGGAGATTCCTATAGCAGCTATGTTTTTCCTGTTTTTGTCATTATCATTGGGAGCAGATTACAAGGTGATGGAAACGAATTCTAGAAAATAAAAAGAGGTTTTTGTTCACAATAGACTCATTCACAAAAACCTCTCTCAGTTTTGTAACAGCTATTATCGTTTGAGATATTCAAATTCATCTTTGTGGCCTATTTTCAGGGTTTGAATTATTTAATAATTTCTTGTTTTAGTCACAAATTTCCAGCACGTATTATGATCAATTGAAGTGGAATTTTTAAAAACCAAGAGAGGTTTTTGTTCATAACAGACCCATTTAAAAAAACTCTCTCAGTTTTTGCATAGGTATCCCGGATCGAGAGATATGAAGGCATCTTTGAGACCCAAATTTCCCAAATCCGATTTGTTGTTTTTGGGTTAATTGTCTTTAAAGATTTTGAGTTATTATGTAACTAACTGATGTAACTGTTTCAAATTTTGACCTATAAAGTAGTTATGGAACTATTTTGCCTTTGTAATGATAAAATGAAGACAAACATACAGTTTTGTGGTGGGACTTTCCACTCAAGGAGAGACTTTTGGAGCTTTGATTTCTCAAGCTAGCATTTATAACTCTTATGTAAGTGGATGACTGTTATTGATTATATGTAAACTGATAAACCCTTTTACCTGTCATGTTTTTTCATTTCTGATCTGGTTGATTGCTTAGTCTACAATTTCATTTCCTGTTTAAAGGTTTATTCATGTAAATGCTTGTAGCCAGTGGGTGGAATTAGTATTTCATGTGTAATGTTTATGGCTTATTGGGACGTGTTTGATCCCAAATTTATCCAACTTGCATGATTCAGTTCTGTATTAACTTGTGGATGTTTATTTTCTCCTTGATTGATGAAGTTTTCAACCAAAACTAAAAACCGAAACCTTTAAAACCAATTTTATTCTATTTTTATTTGAGATTGTGTTGGCTTGCTCTTCTAGTAGTCTGAGAACAATTTCTGGCACTAACACTATCTATCATGTCATACCACGTCCTGGGTACCTGCTTCAAATTGTACAAGGCCTTCTTTGACTTGCACACATGAGTCTCTCTGTCATGTGTCTCAAATCCTAGTGGTTGCTCCACATACACTTTCTCTTCAACTACACCATTCAAGAAAGCCATCTTGACGTTTATTTGGTGTATCTTCCATTTCATTATTATGGATAAGGAAAGTACATATCTGATGGAAGTGTATCTCGCTACATGTGCAAATGTATCCTCGTAATCGATGCCTTCTTTTGGGGAGAAGCTACGTGCTACAAATATTGCCTTGTATTTTTTGATGCCTTTGTATGCTGCATGCTTGATCTTGTATATCCATTTGGAAGACACTACAATCTTTTCTTTTGGTCTCGGGACCACCTCCCATACATCATTCTTCATGATTGACTAATATTATTCGATCATGGCATCCTCCCACTCCTTCTTTTCTGTTGCTTCCTCATAGCTGGAAGGTTCTTCATCAATGATGCCACAAAGTAGTGCTACATAGTTGGAGTAAGGTCTCCATCTCTTGCTTTGTCTGAAAGTTCCATCTGGAGCACCATACCTCTCTGCATCTTGGATTGCTTCTTGTGCCCATGCTGGTCTTCTCTCATAGGATTTCTTCTCACGAGGTGGACTACAGGTTCCTATGGTTATGTCATGTCATGGTCTTCTTGAATCATCTCTTCCATAACAATGTCTCTAGTTATGGGAACTTCAGGTTCTTCAGGTTATCGGGTGTGGGTTCGTCTTGATATGTTGTAAGCTGAGCCTTCATCAAAAGTAACGTCTCTATCGGTATCGATCTTCTTGAATACTGGAAAGTATATTTTGTATCCTTTTGATGTGTCACTATATCCAACGAATATGGCCTTCTTTCCTAAGGTGCCATTTTGTTTGCTTTTCTTTTGGAACATGTATGTATACTAGACATCCAAATATTATGAGATGGATGACTTTTGGTTTCTCTCATGAGAAATCTTCTTTCGGGGTCTTGTTTCCCAATACACAGTGAGGTGTTCTGTTTTGTACATATATAGTGGTTCTTTATACTTTTGCCCATAAGTGCATTGGAAGGCTTTGGTCATGAAGCATTGTCTTTGATCCTTCCATTATCATTTTGTTCTTTCTTTCTGCAATTTTATTCTATTGAGGATTGTAGGGGGTGCTCATCTTCCTCTTAATCTCAAATTATCTACACAGGTCTTAGAAGATATCTGAAGTGATCTCTCCAGCATTACCTGATCTCAAAGTCTTGATCTTTTTTTCAGTATGATTTTCTACCAAGGTTTTGAATTCCTTGAATTCCTTGAATATTTCATCTTTGATTTTCAAAAAGTAAATCCATGTATTACGAGAATAATCATCTATGAAAGAAACATAATATGCATACATGCTTAGTGAGTTGGATGACATGGGGCCACATTCATTTGTATGTATTATCTCCAAAATTTCATTTGCTTTTCTTTCACTGCTTGGAAATGGTTTCTTCAAGTTCTTCCCTTGCACACATCCTTTACAAATGCCTTCATGCTTCACTTGAATCTTGGGTAGACCTATTACTGCTTTGCTTGCAATTGGAAGTGACTTGTAATGTATATGAGTAAGCCTTATGTGCCAAAGTTCACTTGGTTCCATGGAGTCATGAACCAATGTTTGTTCTGGTTGTCCCTTCAACTTGTATAGGCCTCTCTCTTGCTCCCCAATTATTGTTGCATCAACTCTTGTCTTTCCTCTTGGCCATCAGCAAATGCAACTCAAAATCCTTTAGCATCTAAAGCTGAGATGGAGAGGAGATTTTTCTTACCCCCGGTATGTAGAGAACATCCTTCATCCTGATGGGTTTGCCTTTATCCAACTTGTAGGAAGATTCTCCAATCCCTTTTATGGGATACTGGTAGTCATCTCCAAGTTTCACCTTGTGGGGTGACTCATGTTCTGACAAGTTGATAAGAGAATCCTTGTACCCTGCCATGTGCTTGGAAGCTCCACTATACACAATCCAGTCATTGCTTCCATGGGGAACAATGCCTGTGAGAGATGAAACCAAAACACATTCTTCATCCCTTTTAGAATCTTCTCTTGTTATTTTGCTAATTGGTTCATCATTTTCAACAGTATGAGCATTGTGCCTCTTCTTCTTGTTTGTCCTCGTGGATCCTTTGTTTATGGGGCAGTATTTTGCAAAGTGGCCTTTCTCATCGCATGTGAAACATCTAAGAATGGAATAGTCCCTTTAAGATCTATTATTTTTTTGAAATATTTTGGGCCTTTTGTGAGGATGATTCTCCCTCTTGCTTCTATCCTTCCCTGTATGAGTTGTTAGTGCTTGATCATCATCTGCTCCCATCTTCTCTTCTCTTGCCACCAATCGAGCTTCTTCTTGGGTGCATTCCTCCCACAATCTGCTGAACTTGACAAGCTTCTTTCTGGTGCATATCCCTCGGATGTATGAGTCCCATGATTTTGGAAGACCATTCAAAGTGGTCATCACTATCTCTCCTTCTTCAACATTTTCTTCAATGGCTTCAAGTTGCTCCTTGATTTGAGAGACCCTTGAGAAATAAGATTGGATGGTCTCTAAGTCTTGAATCTTCACATTCTTGAGTTGATTCCTCAAACTCATCTTCCGGTTGATGTTCTTCCCTTCATATAGTTTGGTCAACGCATCAAACATCTTCTTATGAGTCTTCAAGGATGAGACATGAGGGATGAGATGATCTTTGATGGAGTCCACAATAATTCTCTTAGCTTTAATCATGTTCTTCTTGTGAGTTGGTTTGGCCTCTTCTCCCTCTGGTTTTGGAATATCCTTAGTGACATACTTGTCCAAGTCATTCTCTTATAGTATAAGAGAAAGTCTATACTTCCATGCTCGAAAGTTGTCATCTCCTTTAAGCTTATCCTCAAGCTTGGTGTGATTCATCATTTTGACTATTAGATATGAGAACCTCAAATGAAAATAACAAATATATATATCTTACCAATTTGAGGTGCCCAAATTGCTTCTTGAACTGATTGACCAAGGGTTTGACAAAGAAACCCTAAATTTTCAACCTTGGAATTTTGAACTTCTTCTTGGATAGAAAGGTGCGTCTCCTTAAGGTGAGTTGTCCAGTGGTGTCCTTTTCCAAATTATGTGGATGGAAGCTCCAAAACTTTGATGCCCTAGTTTCTCCCAACAGTGGTGGTCAGGTAAAAAATGAAACTTCTCTAATTTGGAATTTGCTTCCACCAAAAGATGCGCCTCTTTGGGGCGAATTGACTTGGCCCCCTTTTATGGATGAACTATGGAGAAAAATGTCAGAACTTGGAAACCCAAGATTCTGTAGCCGCACAATACTTTCTCTTAGGGTGGCTCTGATATCATGTTAGAGTTTGCACTTTAATTCAAATATATTAGATCTTAATCTAATGCAATAGGATCACTGAAGAGACACAAAGATTTATCCTGGGAAAACCCTCTCTCGGGAAAAAAACCCAACAACTTCTTATGTATCGATTCATCACTAAGTACAATGTCAGACAAAGATAGAAAACAAAGATATCCTTCACAACTTCTTCTTCTTCTCTTTCCCAACGAACTTGTCTTTCTTCTCTATGGAGCGAACTTGCTTGCGATTGCAATGTATCCAAATGAGGGAGGGTGCTTCCCTATTTATACACTTCAAGTGGGTGACCTAAAATCCCAACATGGCCGATTTCCTAAATTGAGTAGGCCGACTTCCTTTTGGGAGACTCAAAAATACATTTTCCAATTATTATTTTGAATACTATTGCCCCGACTTACAACGAAGGTTTTACCTCAATATTATTACATGACCAAGTACATCAAAGACATCTTCGAACATAGGAAAAACATTTCCAAAAGGAGGAATAATAAAATGCAATAATAATAATATAACAAATGTACAATAAGAATATCTTCCGAAGTTACATTTTCAACAACAATATTTGTTTGGGGAGGGGGGTGGGTTGGCTAATGGTAGTGAGGGGACCCCATCAATGCCATAACAACTCTTGCATGCCTTCTAGATGCATAACATTATGACAAGAACGAGTGGTAGTGCAAGTTAGGATGATAGTATGGGTGAGTATCTTCCCACACGTGCAAGGTCGCAGGTGATTAGGCTGGGCATGATGGTAGTTTGCAATGAAAAACATGGTTGCATTTGTCAGAGAAGATGTGACATTTTGTATACATATATGCATGTATGTATGTATACATATATACATAAATGGTTTGCTAGGTAAAGAGGGATTGATAATTTCCACGTTACAGGTGATTCAAAAATTATTATCAACTAAGCTACTGGTAAATTAGATTTATAAGTTCTTAATATTAATTAATGAATTAACAAAGCAAAAAATTAGATCAAATTCTTCTCTTATATCTCTTTTAGTCATATATACATGGAATTAAACTACGAAACAAACATACTCTCAAATATGGTTGTTGGCATTATGAATGGCTTCTTACACTTTGAGGAGTTCATAGATAGACGTATAGTTCTTACCATGTGAGGAGTTCACATTTAAACATTTAGTTGATGCTGGTTCAATATCAACTTTATAGTTTTTCAATGTTACTGTATTATGCTGGTTAGTTTTTTGCTTTTTGACCAGAACTTTTAAGAGCGAGTAATGCTTGGTTGGTAATGTTTTTGGTGGAGAAGGAAGGATATTACTTTAAACTCTTATACAATTTAAAAAATGATTGATTTTCAATTTAAAGATTCATGTTCAACTTAAAAGAATCCTTTTTCTAATGTCATTAGGAAGTAGTTGTGAGTAGATGAGCTAAAGTTAGTAGAAGATGATAAAGTAGTTGGTTGTTCATTGAAAACAACAACTTGATTTGATTAAGACAGGTAATTATTAAACACATCAAATAGTATTGACATTTGGATTATATAAATATAGTGGTGTATGTTGAGGCCATAAAGGATTTATTTATTGAATATATAGTTCTCTCCCACAACGAGATACATATACATTCGTATAAATACAACAATAACATGGCACATATCAAAATTAGAATTAAACATTTTTTAACATGAAGACATTCAATTACGAATTGACAAAAGTGCCAAACTTTTAAACCCTCAATCAAACTTAAACCTGAAACAACGATTAGTATATCCTGCCAAGACAGAGAATAACAATACATCGTATATACAATGTGTATACAAATTTATGTCCTTACAACTCCACCAGAAAATCTCGGTCAACCAACCACACTTTGGCGGTTAAATTTAATGCCAACCAGCCACACCTTGAATATGTAGGTACAAATAAATGTCACAAACATAAAAATTAAAATATTAAATCAACCCAAAACTGACGACATTCAAAAGAGACAAACTAGCGGGCAGGTTATCCGCTACTTCAGCAGCTCCGTCGACGAGCGGAGCTTACGAGGCACACTCCACACCTCTGAACGCATAACGCGCCTGCATCTTCCACCAAAGAAATTCATTAGCAGTAGCAGTAGCAGTGGCAGTGGCAGTTACAGCTTGAAGAAGGCCATCCTCTCAATACTATAAGTTCCATCACTTGCCTCTATAAAAGATCAATTTTCCTAGATATCGAGAAAAAACCCCAGAGCAACGAATACCTTGCAACTCCCACGTAACGGGTTCGAAACTCGGCAGTCATGCAGGCCGCGCAATGTGCAGTAACTTCGCCCTCCTTTACGTCTTCGAAGCCTCCCAGGGCTGGCAACCGTGGGGTCTGTAATGGAGGCGGGTCTTCTCGGCTCACCTTCTGCGGTCTGCGCAAGGAAATCTTCGGATTACCTTCCGAGCGATGCTTCAGAAGAGCGGCGCTGGCAGCCCGGCCAATGGGAAGATCACGATTGCAGGGATACAAAGTGACGGCTTCGGCGTCAGATAACGGAAGTCCCGTCACGGCGTTCGACTACGATTTGATTATCATTGGAGCAGGCGTTGGCGGCCATGGAGCTGCTCTTCATGCAGTCGAAAAGGTACTCTTTCCTTTTTGTTGAAATTACTGCAATTTTTAGAGAGACAACAATCTTTACTAAAACACTAATCGCATGCTTTAATATATTAGTTATTTTCCAGATCCAGCCTAAGCAGGACTCTATTTAAATCGAAGGTCGTGCATTTATATAATGTTCTTAAGTTTTTGCTTTCCAGAGTCAGCTCAAGAAATTTAAATTTAAATTTTATTTTTTGCATTCCCAATAAGTTTTACATAGTAGCATATCTCTAGCTGAATCTGCATTAAACTTCTTTCAGCTCGTAAGATCGGTAGTAAATGTATGCATCCTTGACGATTTTGAGTAATGTTTGGCACTGCCTGCTGGCAAACCAATCGGTAAGTGCAATTATTCGTTGCGTGATGTTTGCAGCTGTTCGTTTAATTGTTTCGATGATGAAGTTGTTTGGAGTAGTGTTTTCTGCTTCGGGAGGTTTAAATATTTGCAGATAGAGTACAATGAGAACTGCAAAGTCAATCCTGGATATAAGTCATTGGCTACTTTAAGAGAAGAAGAAGCGTTTTAGTGTGTCATTGGCTGCTTTACGAGAAGAAGAAGCGTTTTAGTGTCATTTTACTTTAGTAGTAGATATAGGATCATTTTTAAGACCAGTCTAGATCCATCTTAACCTTGGATCTATCAAATGTTGAGAGGATGTAAAGCTCCGGAAAGGTTTGCGCTTAGGTATATTTTCCCTTTTGATGCTTGGCAGATCTTAGGTTAAGATGAGTCTATGCGAATAACTTGAAGGTAACTAGGTATAGGGAGACATTTATAATCTGCAATGGTGTAAACATCATTCAGGGATATTAAGTACCTTCCCTAGTTTACTTTATTGAAGAGACTAAACTTGGCCCATGAACATGCCTCCCAAAATTTTCTCAAATAACATCCGTTTCTTTCAGGAAATACAGTAAGGAATTTTTTCTTTTCCACAAATATATTAAGCCGTTGAATCTTTCTGATAAAACAATATAGGAACAAACGTGTACAAGGTAAATATTCTAAAACTATTAACACTTATGTTAATTGTAAGTGTTTCATAAAACAATTACCAAAGACCCCAGTTTGAAGCGCTCATGGAATATGCCCATTAAGGAAAAAATATTATATGTTCTGTAATATATATTTTGAGAAATGCATCATATATTACTTCATGGAACAAATAGTTGCATCTTCGAAGACAAAGAATTACAGCAATCTTGGAACAGGATGACAAGGAAATTCCCATCATAAAAAGGCCAAAAAAAGGTGAGCGTATGAGCCTGTGCCCATCAGAAGGAAGTCCACATCTTTGCAGGAAAAACGAAATTTGACTTCAACAAGCAAAGCCGAATCCTGCTTAAAGAGGCTAAAAGCTGGGAAGGTTCTTACTGAAACGCTTTCTCCACAAAAGCTAGGTGAAAACCAAACTGTCTGCCATAAATATATGCTAGATATATTCAACTGTCCCTAACTATCCAAGTGTCCCCTGTGAAGGAACCTTCCAAGAAAGTGGGCCAGTAAAAAAAGTTAAATTCAGCCTGAAACTATGCCCAGAAGGTCTTGGTCAACAAGCATCTCCAAAAGACATGTTCACCCCAAATCATGCACGCTGCAGTTGTAACACCAACTTTAAGGACTTCAATTTTGACAAACAATCCTTGCTGAAGCATAATCCACGTCCATACTTTGTGATTGAAAACAGGGAGATTTCCAAATGGAATGGCAGCTCCTTAACCAACATGTTTCAAGATCTCTCACCCCACAATCTTTTGTTCAAGCATGAGACAACATCCAAGGTGTGCGTAACAAGATCATTACAGTCCTTTGCCACATAGATTTAAAAGGGTTTCCCACTATTCCACCTCCAGTCCCTCCAGAGCAGACTTTACCCAAGGAGTTGCATTCTAAAAAAGCATTTTTAGGAATCATACTATAGACTGCCTCATAAAATGTTTTATTTGAACAAGTCAACTATTGAGCTTGGTTAAGATCACACTGAGTTTGCCATTATTGGTGCTCATGGTTCCACAAATCTCTCCACGAGAAAATTCCTTTTATGGCCAATTTTTGCCAACAGATGTAGTTGAGAGAGCAAACTGGCCATTGGTACACTGGAATGCCCAAATAGATCTAGATGCCAAATCCCAAGCATTCCAAGGCCTTCAAACTGCCATGTGAGGAAGAAATATGCTATCTTCCACACAACCTACATTCTTGTAAATGGAGTTTAACCTAAAAGCACAAAGGCCTCAACATTACATTTTATATCACAATGCACATAGTTGAAAGGGGCCTTTAATACCTTGGATGTGATGAGCATGTTGAATCCAGTGATAAAATAAAAGTTTCCAAGGAGCATCCTCCTCCATTGCTTGTAGTCTTGTACCACCCAATTACTGGCAAGTGTGGCTCCTTGATATCTTATATCGGGGAGATCCAAGCCCCATTAATGCTTTGGTAAAGTGTAGATATCCTAGGCCACCAAAGGAACCCCTTTCACCCCACTCTGCTTATCCCAAAGAATACCAAGAAACTTCTTTCGCATTTTATATGTTACTCAAGAAGGGAAAATGCAAGAGGAGTAATAAATATGCCTTGACACAAAAAATTCTATAAACAATTTGGCAAGTGGAAGATCAAGATGACTCCAAGTTTGAAGTGTTTTGTCAAACATAATCATTATCCACTTATAGTTGCCAACAAGAGAGAGTTGCATACCAAATAAAATGTGCTTGAATAACAAGTGATCTCCTCGGTTTTTATAATCTTCCATTTATGATTCAGCGAATTAGGGAGCTACTCTTGGCCAATAAGAAAGACCTTTGTTTTTTTCTCATTGACAACCACTCCAACAACGTTTGCAATGTGTCCAAGCTTTACAAATTTTACAAATTTTTCTAGACCCAAAGACTTGGTAAGATTGTCTACAGTTTGATCCATCTTCTACAAGTTATTATATGAAGTGACAATGAATGCTAAAATGTTTGGTGCACAAGTGGAAGATTGATTTTTTTGCCAACTTAAGAACTCTTTGATTATCATAATATAATAAGGTAGGATCTTTTTGTTGGATCTTTGTATTTACAAGCATATGTTTGATCCAAATTGCTTCACATGCTCCTTTCACGGTTTCTCAATATACTGCTTCAGTTGAAGAAAGGGAGACACCATGTTGCTTCTTGTTGGTCTATGTAGTTGTTATAGTACCAAGACTAAAAACATAGATCGGTGTGGATTTCTTGTAATCCATTCATCTTGCCCAATCTGATTCTATATAACCACAAAACCAAGGTTCTTTGTGTCTACCATATAGAATGCCAAAATCTAATGTTCCTTTCACATACCATAGCCCTCTTTTTGTTGTTTACTACCTTTAGATTGATCATGAATTGGGAGATATAGTTGATTGCAAAACTCAAGTTAGGTCTAGTGGTTGTAAGATAGATCAAGCTCCCCACTAGTTGCATATAGATTGATTCATTAATTGCCTTAGAATCAGTATTGGCTAAAAGTTTCAGCCCTTTCTCCTAAGGTGTAGATGATGTTTTGCAATCTACCATTTTGAACTTGTGTAACAGACCGTTGGCATAGTTTGCCTGTGAAACAAAAATATATTTATTTGTTCGTCGAACTTCTACACCTAAGCAGTAATGTAGGAGGCCTAAGCCATTCATGTCAAAAGTTGCAGATAAATTAGATTTTACTTGCGATATTACCCTTGCCTGACCACCTGTGGGATGATGTCATCTACACATCACCAAAATAATTACATCATCTACGATGCTTTTGACATAAAGATTGGGATTTGAAGGACTCTCTTGGAAGTTGGAACCCTTTTTCACTCAAATACTTTTCAAGGTGTACAATGTTCTCGGTGCTAGCTTAAAGCCATAGAAAGCTTTCTTTAGTGGATAGACTAGATGCTCTTTCCTTAGAAATTGAAAACCTTGTGGATGGTACACGTATATTTCTTTCTCCAAATCTCCATTGAGGAAGGCACTTCCAACCATATTGCATTGCCATGGCTAGAACTAAACGGATTGTGCTCATGTTTGCTGTGGGAGTAAAGGTCTCTTCATAATCTAGTCCTTTTTGTGCGAAGCCCTTTGCAACCAATCTTGCCTTATGTTTGTTGAGTGTCCCATTTACTTTTCACTTGACTTTATACACCCATTTGCAACCAAATGGGTTTCTCCCTAGAGGTAGCTTTGTAAGAACCCATGTCTGACTTTACATTAGAGTCTCATGTTTGGTTTGTGTGGTCTTCTCCCATTTCGATCTTCCTTTGGCCTCTTCATGTTCATATAAATCTTGAATGTTGGCCATCAAAGCATAATTGATTGTATCATATTTCTTACCTCTTCATGGTCTTCCTAATACCCTCATAACATGATACATCTAGCAGAACATCTCCAATGGTGTTCTGCCACCATTTTGGTCTCTTCTTAGGATTCTCTTCTTCCATATCAACACTATCCTTTTGTTGATTGAATTACCTACAATGGTTGTGTCTAGGAGTTTCCAGAGACTCATCCTCAAAATTCTTCGGTCCCCTTAGGTGGAGGTTGTAGAAGCATCCTACCTGCGTTCGAGTCAAAACTTTATCATTCTCAGAATTTTTTTAGATACAAATTTGTCTAAAATAGCCTTGCATTCTCATCAACCACAACATCTCGACTAAAGCTTACTTTGTGAGAATCCGCATCAACTAACTTATATGCTTTGTTAGTGTCACTGTAGCTTGTGAGCATCATTTTCTTGCTTTTGGGATATAGTTTGGTTCATTGCTCTTTAGTGGCGCATGCGTTTACAACTGAACCAAAAACTTTGAGATGAGTTACTTGTGGTTTTAGTCCAGACCATGCTTCCTCTGGAGTCTTCTTATTTATTGCCTTTTTAAGAGATGTATTAAGCAAGTACACTGCAGTCCGCATTGTCTTTGTCCTAGATCTATTAAGCAAATACACTGCAATCTACACTGCTTTTGTCAGAGATCCATGAAGCAAATAAGTTGCAGTTTGCACTGCTTCAGCCCAATACTTGTAAGGAATCAATTTGTCTTCTAACACACATCATGACATCTCGACAATAGTGTGGTTATGCCTATCTACTACTCCATTTTGTTGTGGAAAATAGGGTGTGGTGTATTGCTTCTGAATACCCTCTTTAGTTCAAAAGTTATAAAATCCCGTGGAGCAAGATTCTCCACCATTATCAAACCTAAGAATTCTAAAGCAATTCCCATACAATTTTTCCACCATTGCTTTAAGCTTCTTGAATTTAGTGAATGCTTCATATTTTAACTTTAAAAATTACACCAACATGTTTTGAGTGAAGTCATCTATAAACAATCAGAAATACTTGCCACCATAGACTGATGCTGTCTTCATAAGCCCACAATCATCCACATGAATCAACTGAGGAACTTCCTTGGCTCTTCAAGCCCATCCTTTATCAAATGGAGCTTGGTCCTACCTTACCACTTGACAAGCTTTGCAAATTCCCTATTGCTTTTGTTGAATCTCTGGAAGACCACCCACTAACCTTTCTTTCGCCGAATGAGAAAGATGGTGCAAATTCAAATGTCCATACCTTCGATGTCAAAGTGAAGTAGTTTCTTGAACACTCTTGGCCAACATAGCATGTTCTTTGGCTTCCCTCTATATCAACCAATCGGAATAGTCCACGATCTTCAATACCAGGAGCGTCTTCTTGCTGCCCTTGTCAACCATGTAGCATTTATGCTTGCAGAATAAGTAGGGACTTTGCATCATAATTTGACTTACTGAAAGCAAATTCTGTTCCATACCTGACATAAGGAAGACCAATTGCTTACCTCTCAAGGTAATCTGTAGTATGTACAATTCTTTTGCCTTCTATTTTGAACTCCTCCCCACCACCAAAAACCATAGACAAAACATAAGCATCGTAGTGAACAAACCAATCATGTCTATTGGTGAAATGACATGATGCACCATAATCAAAATACCAAGCATACGACTCTCCATGATTTGCTTGTTTAGCCATGAAAGTGAAGAGAGCAATATCTTCCTGGTGTTCTGCAACATGGGCCTTCTCCTTCTGATGAGAGCCTCCCCGCTTGCGCTTTTCATTCTACAACTGCTTTCTGCAAAACTTCTTTTTATGACCCACTATCCGCAATGATGACTTTTGAAAATCTTTTGATTCCTTGATTCATTGGTGTTGCCTTGGCTGCTTCTTCCATTGTTATTTCGGGCAAACTTGCCCTTACCCTTGAGGTTTGTTGCCAATGCTAGTTTTAAACTTGCTACTGTATTTTCACTACTGAACTGCGTTTTCCACCTATCTTGCTGGAAAGGCTTTGTGCATAGCTCATCAAACTTCAGGTCTTTGTTAGCAGCAGTAATATTAAGTGTCTCAATAAAATGTGCTAATGCAACTGCTTAACTCTTGAGAGTAATCACGACCATGTTTTCTTCTTTCATCTTCCACCCAATGGCATTCGATTCTTCTTTATCAAATGTTCATGTAAAGATTCATTCTCATTTATCTAAATAGAAAACAATATACTTTTTAGGAAAAAGGCTCTACCTTCGTGTGAGACTTCATGCAAGTCTTTCAGGTGCTTCCAAATGGTTGTAGCATCCTTTGTAGTGCCATCACTCTGCACTTTTGGAAGCATTTCATTAGTCATCATAGATAGCTTTATGAGCATTATTGCTTCTCTATTTCGTTCATCGTATTTGTCTTAGTCTTTGTTTGTTGTTGTCAGTCGAGTTTCCTTTCCCAACACAAGCCGATCTAGATACCTGCACTAAAAAATGGCTAACATATGTTGTTTCCAAATAGTATAATTTTAACTAGAGAATTTCGGGTTACCCTCCAACATGATATTGGAGAAACTAGCCATTTTGTCAAATAATTTTGCAGACAAAAGTGATTTAATAGAGACTAAACTTCTAAAAGGATGCCCAAAAAACCAAGGGTTGTTTTCCAAACCATTGAATCTACCACTGCTAAGTGAAATTTCTATCAAAACTTAAGAAATTTATGAAAATACAGCAGATAAATGCACAGATCTGCCAGAAATCTGCTAAATAGCTTCTGAAATATTGAAACTTCCCACTAAATATGTGGAAGTTACTGAAAAAATTCAAAAATTCAGCCTGAAAACAGAAATTACAGAGATTTTTTTAGAAATTTGAAGCTGATAAACAAAACCCAGAAAATTTTTGGTCTATGGTACGGATTCCATACAGTCTGCACAACTGCATAGATCTATCCATACGGGCTTTCCCACAGTTATGTAGTCTGTCTGCACAGCTGTATGAGCAAAAAATATAGCTGCCCAAAAACATCTGTCTGAAACCTCTTTATTCTTATTTTTACTTTACGATTTAACCCAAAAAATATTTAAATATGGGTTTAAATTGAAATAAAACTCTTTTAAAAATCTGAACCTAGTTTGAAACCTTGAACTCCTTCGGCTTTTTGGTGTGTATTCAACGAAGTATCTTGGTTTGTCACTGAACTTGGTAGTCCCAATGCCCAAGGGCCTTCTCTTGCTTTGCTTCAACTTCTTCTCCTCGTGGCTTTGAACCTGTATTGTGAAAACTGAACACAAAGAAACCAAAAACACAGAGAACGATTGAAAGAGAGAAAATGGTTTTTGTTACATTCTCAAACGAAGGGAACAAGCTTCTCTTTATAATAATGAGATGACAAACTCTAACTACTCAAACCGTAATTGCACAAGCCCTAAAATGACTTTTGTGTACTTTTAAGAAAATAATTAAACGTAAAGTAACATTAATATGCCTAAGTCTCTCCTCTAGATGACCTCTATATTCAAACACTATAGTCCAGGGAAGATCTTTTTGTGCCAATCAAAAGAAAGAAAGTGCCTATCCTTTTAATTATTTTAATTAAAAAGACATTATTTATCTTGTTACCACTGATCTATCATCCATATTTAAACGATAGCTATAAAAAACTAGCATTATTCCATGTTGACCCTAGATCTATTAAGGATCAAGAGGTTTGTAAGAGTTTTTTGATCCCTCTTGGTGAGTAATAGACATGGGTTAACATGAATGCATGTTAGAAAATAATTGTATCTTTGTCACTTTATATGTTAATGACATGTGACTCTTGTAACATTCATATGTTGAGATTAGGGGTTAGGTAGTTAAACCCCCATTACCTTAACCACCTAGGGCTGTTACAAATTGTAGTATAATATGATGTAAATGTGTGAGAGTTGTATTGCTGCAACAATAAAGATAATTTTTTATTTTATTTTTTTCTCTATTATGCCTTTTTTTCCACAAAAAATTGTTATTTCTATTCAAAAGAAAGAACTTTCGGCAGGAGTATATAAAAAGATGAAAGATAAGGTCTCATCTTTTACTCTATATATATCTGAAACAAAAAGAAACCATATGAAAAATAAATGGATTCTCATCCTACAGTCCTCAAATTATACTGCCAAATATTGACCATAACCTAAGATATTGGACACGTCCATATGGGGCAGCGTGCCCCGTGTCCATGTGTCCAACACGGACATGCTGATAGAGCGTGTCGGACACGTCTTTTCAGCGTGCCTCGATTTCGGAAATGCGTGTCCCGAAAACATGACACGTTTTCCACGGAAGGGACACCCGGAAACGCTTTAAAACAAAATTTTCACTTTTTTTTGTCATTTGCAAGTGTGGAGAGGGCTCTAAATGGTGTTTTTTGTGCAGTTGAAGAAGATTTTGATTACTGATTTGATTTGTAAATGTGTAATACTAATTACTAATGTTAAATGTGCATTGATTTTGATTTCTATTGAATATTTGTAAAAATTTGGATCTATATATATATATATATATATATATATATATATATATATATATAACGTGTCCTACCTGTCCTGATTCCGGGGGTCACTGTGTCCGTGTTGGACACTTGAATCCCTGTGTCCTCATGTCAGGTGACTTAGACCTCAACAAAAAAACGTTACATGACTGTCCAAAAGTATGGAATTACATATTGAAAACTAAGAAGGTGATGTCTCAAAGGCAAGGTATCACATTTGAAAAACATTTGAAAAAAGAATTTCCAACTTCTATATGTTAGGCTTTTTTGTTGGAAAGGGCATCTACTAGCATATTATGTTCATGATAAACATGGGTGAAACTGTGAGAGACTTGAACATAGATGCTGCCTCCTAGATTTTTGCCAATTCCTCCAATAGAACGTAGTGAATTCACACCTCTTCATTCATCCAGTTTACAACCAAGGAAGCGTCCCTAAATATTTGTAGTCTCAAATTTCCTTTATCTATTTCAATTTTAATAAGAGCCGAAGAGCTTTCATTTTTGCATATTTGTTTGTTCCAACACCTAATCTAGCCTTGAACATAATGAAGTGCTCCTCTAAAAGGAACATAACATCCCTTGCACAGCTATTATCATTTGGACCCTACTTAACACCAACAAAGAAACCCCAGGGAAAGGATTTTTAAATGAACTTTGCCTAGATGGTGGATACCCTACATGATGTTCACATGAAGGATTCACCTAGTGGGAGAATGCCCTACAAGATATGAGGAGTGTTGTGCATTGTGAAGGAGGGCTACAAGCCCTAAATGGCATGCGATACCTTGGTTTCCTGTTTGGAGGATTGGATATGGCCGGGGTATGCTTAGAGTTTCAATTGTGTTCTTGTAGGGGGTAGCTGCCCCAGTGGAGTACTTCTTTCGAGGATGGATGGAGTTCACGAAGGCTCAAGATGGCATGGTGTGGACTTGCCTTGCATAGCTACGTCACCTTAGGTCACTATTGTGCATGACATCATCATTGGATATTGACACTTGTACTCTAAGAGTAGAGTGCTTCACTTGTGTGTGGCTTAATTATGTTTAGTAGGTTTGCTTGTAAGGCTTAGGTCGACCTATTTTAGATTGTTGGGCTCCTCACCTCTCTTATAAATAGAGTAACACATCACATCACACATTCATTTGTATTTCTTCTTTGGAGTGCTCTTTTAGTAATGCGCTAGGGTTCATGAGGGAGCTCTAGTGGAGTATATGAGGAGGTGGATGATTTCTCTCTCTTGAGATTCTTTTTTGTACATTTGATCTCTCTCTCTCTCTCTCTCTCTCTCTCTCTCTCTCTCTCTCTCTCTCTCTCTTGGGCACTAGAGATTCTTGATTTGTTGGAGCCAAAGTTGCAAACATCTTCTCGGCGAAAAAATCGGCAGGGTCCAAAAAACATTGTTTCCGAATATCTCAAGAACACATCAACAAACGTCAACATTATATCGACAGATTTAAAAAAATACAAAAATATTCATTTTTTTCAAAATTTTAAGCCTCTAAAGCAACAAGAACATCAAATAAACACATTGCGACATGAATATGAAAAGAAAACTGATATATAAGTTATATAAGATGTCTAGTGATACATCACACTTCAAAACTGAATTGTGTCTTGAATCTTGACCCTTGCTTATTAAAAAATATAACAAATGTATCTCATGATCATATTATCATGAGTCAATAATAATAATAAATGAAATCAATTAGTTTGACTCGGATACTAAAATTATTTACATGCATGTGTCCCAATGGAAATGGATTTCCAGAAGTTGTGGTTAACACTAGTCTAATATCTCATGGATCGATACTAACTACAAATATATTCTAGGATTACAATTCTAACAAAATTGTGGAAAAGCCTTCATGGATTTTAATTTTTTATTGTCCAACATTTCTGTTTATTAAGAGTTAAGATATAGTCCATCTTTAGGGAGATGTCACACTTAAAGCAAGAAGAGAAAAAGGAATCCACAAGCCAACTTTATAGCTAGCTGCTTCAAGTTAGAGTGTAGCACTCCATGAATGGGATGGCCTCAAGTGAAATAGATTAAACACAACAACCAACTATAGATATCAAAGAAGACCAAATGATCAATCATCAAACCATCAAACCAAGACTCCACTATTCAATGAGCTACGACATAGAGAAGGAGTTGTGTCCCTTACCGAGTTCAAAGAATGTTTATAACTAATCTCTCTCTTTTCTCAACTTAAGCCCATAATCTGTGTTAAACCTATTATTATGCTTTTCAACCTTGGCCAACATATTAGCATTCTCTATATGGATACGATGCTCTATGCTATAAGAATGCTCTGCAAGGGCAGATTTCATAACAGGGTCCTCACACTCCACCCTCCATGAAGTCAAAATTGCCTTTAGAAAAAATCGAGAAAAAAACGACAATACCTCAAGAAAAAATTGGGCAAAAAAATCAGTGATTTTTTCACAAAAAAGTCTCAAAAAATCTTGTGATTTCTCGAAACATAGGTGTTTTATCGACAATGTTTGCAACATTGGGTGCATCTTCGATTCTAGTGATAGTGTTTCCTCCCTTGGAGGCTAGAAATTTGGGGAATAATAGGACACCTTAGAGACAGTGTTGGAGGGATTCTTGCACTTGGAGGAGCTGGGGTTTATTGACTAGCCCTATCTAGGTGGTTGGATTTTTTCCTAGCCTTGAGAGAAGGCTATTTTATGTATGTACTTCATTCATGGAGCATATATGTAAGGGACTTAACACTAAGATTGAAGATAGTAGTACAACCATCTATTATTGGTGTCGTGTTTGCTCTTATATCTGTTGTATAAGAAGAATTTTCGGATTTGGTTTATGCATGTGAAGTTGCTCGGATAGAAACTCATTGGAATGATTGGTATCTTTTCTCCTTGAATTACTGTGAATTTTCTGGTTACTAGAAGTAAATTATTGTGATTGCTTTGTTGCTGTTTTACACATTAATTTATAGAAGTCCTAAGAAGTCCTAAAGGCTGAGAATTCTTGGATTAAGATCTGAGGAATATTCTCGAAAGAAGGTGAATTTTCATAAATGCATTAATTGCCCAGTATAATTCAAATTTCAACACAACTTATCAATAAGGAAGCATTGATCAATAAAGAAACAATGATTGATCTAGGTGAATTAGAGAAGTTATTAGAGGTAAATCCAATCCATGGAGAAAGCAATCAAGATTCAATACAGATTCAATGGACATAGACAATAAGAAAAATGCTTACATTTAAATGTTAGCAGCCGATAAGTCCTCAGGGTGTAGACCATTTGGCGATAGGGTGCACTATTGAGGCGCTCCTTAATAGTGCCTTAATAGGTTCAAACTTCAAACCTTGATTAGCCCTGCATGCCGTGCAAGGGGCAATGTTGGTATGGTGGTAGTGGACTATAATCAACCTCGTGTCACATGAGTACAAGCTTGACCCTAATTGTCGATTCCCCTAGCTACAAAAAATTGTTATCACCCAATAAATCACTAGAAGTATCAAAAGACAATTCTTCCAAAAACAAGACCCAAGATACAAGGATGCCTTATTGTCATCCTAATTATAATTTATAATAGTCATCATATTATTCAACTAACTGACCAAAGACAACATCAATATTAAAAACTAGTGACAATCCTAGTAATTCAGAAGAAAGCTCATGCATCGAATCTTATCACCCCCAAATCACAAACGTTGTCACCACATAGTGCTACAGATAATCATATTAGAGTGGTTAACCTTTCACAATTCGACAATTCTGCTCAATGATTTGTCACTCATATCATCTCATGTGTTCAATGCTCATAACTTCAAGAATGGAGAATCATGATAAGGCATTGTGGGCCAAAATGAAGTAGTTTTTTCCATAAAATGATTTGAGGACAAATGCTGAAGTCTGTTGTGAGGATAGGTGCTTCTACGTTGGCTTGTGTCTAGCATGTGGAAGTATCCTCAAATTGTAATTCTTCTTATAAAAGTGGCTTTTATAATACTTTATTTAAAAGGTCAATCAGCCCATGATATTGAAGGGTCCATGGTATTATGTGTCCCATGGTACAACCCATGGTATTGACATAAAGTTAATGTTATAAGACAAGTCATTGTCAGTGTGTGAAATACATTTGAGAGTGAGTGATCATAGTTGCAAGAGACGGATTTGCTCTTGTAGTGAGCAGTCTAGATATCAGTTTAAGATGTCAGTCTTTCTAGGGAATAGTCACTTCTCTGTTGTCTGTTGGATCCATGATGGATCTAGGGTTTGTCTATCTAGTTTGTAGAGAGAATTTGGGGCACCTTTCTGTGTGTTTTTTTGTCTAGATCTAGAGGACTATTGTAGCGCCGTGTAATCAAATCTTCTAATAAGAAGAAGACAAATTGATTGCTGGTTTTACCCAATTGGGGTTTGTTGTTCGCCGAATGCACACCAGCAACATAAATCTAATGAAAACTGTCTCCTCACTTGAGAAAGTGAGAGAGGTGTGGCCTTGGGGGCAAGCACAGAGCCAGGTACTGTCACCTACTCCTAGCTGTAAATTTGAGCACATAGATCTGTAGACAAATACACAACTCACAAAGTGGATCTCACAATTTACTCAGCAATTGAAGAATGAAACAGTGCAAAAAAAGGCT
>LPNX010196373.1:321000-431929 GCA_001517045.1 Pseudotsuga menziesii
TTAGATAATTTTCTAGCTGATGGATCCTCATCTCATCATGCTTATCAAATAAGGAAGCAAGCTTGTCCCAAATCTCCTTTGGAGTGTCCAAGTCTTGGATGTGAAATCGAAGATCTCTAGAGACCGAGGAGAGCATGAGTCCAATGGCTTCATCAAGCCTGTTCATGTACTTAGCTTTGTCTTTGTCTGATTCTGGCTCTTCCTCTGTTTCTTCTATGAGTCTGAAGAGATGCTTGGTGCGGAGCAATACTCTCATGTCATCCTTCCACTGGTGATAGTTGAAGGGAGTGAGAAGCTCCACTGGATGAGCCATTTTGAATGTAATAAGAAAGACTGAGCTGCTGTAGCGAATGCAGTGAGAAGAAGAGGTTGCTTGTAGCGAATGTTGTAAGAAAAGCTGATAACCTGTCACATAATCAAACGTACAAAGTAAGGTCGACAGTCTGCACTTTTGGAATTTCCTTCACACCCAGCATAGTTGATTAAGCAAGCTTGATCAACAATTTCCTAACTTGGGATATTAAGTGGTAAATTCTCTGCTTCTGGTGCAGTACTGGAAGGAGCAATTTGCCCAAAAAAAATGATCCGGTTGGAGATCTGAGGAGGAGAGGAGTCTTGTCCATCGAGGCTCTGATACCATGTAAATTTGAGCACATAGATCTGTAGACAAATACACAACTCACAAAGTGGATCTCACAATTTACTCAGCAATTGAAGAATGAAACAGTGCAAAAAAAGGCTTGTAGCTGTGAATGCTTTCATTAAACAAAAAGTAATCCGATGATAATTACAATGAAGTAAAATGGCTTTAATAGCCACAAGCAATTCAAATCCACATGAGGAAGTTCGAATTGATTAGACTCTACTTGACTGTAGGTAACCAAGACCTTGTCTAAATCACTATCGGAGGACTCAATAGTTAACTGACCTTGTCTAAGACTCTAAACCATAATCGGAGTTCATCGGAGCTCTAAAACACAACTCAAGTGTTACATTCAGTGTTGACTAAGGTTAACTGATTGTGGTAGGTGAGAAATGCGCCCCACACGTGTTCAGTTAAGTAAACCTAGCGCTAACTGAATGTAGAGGACTAGAACTGAATGTAACTGACTCCTAACTTAGCTTGACTAGTCATTAACTGAAGTGAACTGACCTTGGTTGGTTTTGGCACTCCCAGTGGCTTCCTAAATTGTAGGGATTGGTCTAGGAGGCTCCTAAACTGATGCAATCAAGTGCAATCAGTGGCAGTGAGCCTCAATTAGTGTTCCCCACACTTTAGTAACTGAAACATGTGCCCCAATTAGGTCAAGTGGACCCAATGGTGTTAATGACTATAAATAGACTAGATGGACTCCCGATTTAGACATGACTCCCAATTAGACATATGACCAAATTTGGACAAGGGAGGATTAATAATCCTAACACTAGCTCCTCTGTTTAGGCTAACTCCTAACGAAGCCAAGGGGGGTAGTCCCTAACAAAGATTTTCTATGGCTGAATGTTTTAAATGTTTTTTGGTGGTTGTGGATGGGGATGGGTATTGTTTAGGAGTTTTCTGATGGGAAGATCACAGTTTTAACTTAAAAAAATACAAAGATATGCTTGCGGTATTTAAATGAAACACAACACTGATTGAATTAAACAAAAACATCCATAATGATAAGATATTGAACAATACACTTGAGATATGAAAATACAATAATAACAGACCATTGTCTTATCCAATGGGCATGGAGTCAAAAATTGTAGTGCTGGGATGCTTGATACAAGAGTTCAATGTTTGTGCGATCGTTTTGCAAATGCTCTTTGTAAATTTTATCAAGTTTTAGTGATCTTGGATTATTAATGCTAAGAGAACAAGGTATCAAAGTCTAGCCGGAAAAGTATTCTAAGTCGTTCCGTTCGAGACCTGTCGGCCCGTCCAGTATCCCAGGCTAGGTGTTCGAAGAATTTAACCAGCAAGCCCGGAAACTTAGACAACGGGGGGTTCCGGCGCCCTTAGTAAGAACAACTCGAATGCTTTTGACAATGTCGGTGCGTTGGTTTTGGGGTGAAAATTTTATTATTGTTATCACTTGTCCAATTAACAATTCCAACCACCATTTTGGGTACGAATCCAACTTTTTAGGGTCGGCAGAGCATACTTGGTGGCGGAAAGCAACGAAGTAAATTTTAGAAAGGGGAGTGTGAGTTGCAAATTTTAAGTTAGGAGCGCACAGTTCAACTCTTCGACATTGAGCGCTCTTGACTTTGTCTTATGATGGAAGTCCAAGAGACTTTAACTATTCTATATTCCTAATGCAAGGAAAATGCATATCTAACTATGCTCTCCGACAAAGAGTGCTCTTGACTTGGGTTATGGCAAGTTCAAGAGACTTTGGTTTATTTTAAGAGACAATCAGATTGTAAATATGAAACCACGTGATAGTAAGACGATGATTAAAATGCTAATAATGAACTAATCTAGCAATTAGTGATCTAAGAGCAAAAAATGAAACTAACTAACAACTCAACCAAGCAAAGAAGACTACAAGGCTTCCCCAAATGGGGGAAGTGAATGTGGGGGCTTAAAAACCCCACTTGCAAACTTTATTGTGTGAGTACAAATGCCTTTGGGATTAAAGCCCTTGGAAGGACTTTGAGAGAAATAAATTTTTGAAAAATAGTTGAAACAAGCTCTTTAGAGCTATTACAAAGGATAATGGTTACAAAGGATAATGGTTAAGGATTTCTCGGTTTGGATCATCCTTTGGTTTTTTGATGTTCTTCTTGGTTTAGACCTTTTTCTCTTCTTCCTGCTTCAAGATTTCTTGAGTTTCTCTTTCCCAAATACTTATCACAATGAGCATTAGTCAAATAAAAACTAAGATCTAAGTTAAGTGCAAACTAGTCATTTGAAAAGCAATGCAAGTCTATCTTTTAAGATGAGATCTAAGATGCAAGTACAGTTTTTAAATGTAACTTTTTCTTTAATCTTTTTTGAAATGAAACTAAATGCTAAACAACTAAGAGCTATGAAGAGAAAAAGAGGAAGGAAAGTGGAGCGAAAGGGAGCAAAGAGGGCAGGGAACAGTGGCTGCAAAAAGAGAAAAGAAGGGGCTGCGAAAAGGCAAAACAGTAAGGTAATGAGCAGCGAACTAAGGTTGCAAAAATAAGAAAGAAAAGGGATGTGGAAAGAGAAAAGAAAGGGCTGTGAAAAGGCAAAACAGTAAGGTAATGAGCAACGAACTAAGGCTGCAAAAAGAAGAAAGAAAAGGGCTGCAAAAAGGAAGGAAAAGAGAACAAAAATAGGGCAACGAAAGAGGAGGAAGAGGGCTGAAAAAACAGTAAGAGTGAAGGGGAGGAAACCAATTAACCAGAAAGAAGGATAGACTCGAAATTGAAGATGGAGCTTTGGAGTAAGATCTCCTTGCGTTTTTCTTCTTGGAACAAGCCCAACTCTGTAGATCCTGAAAGACAACGATGTTAGAAGGTTCTTATGATGATGGAGATGAGATCGATGCAACTGAGCTCACACCCTTCTCCAAATGGCAAGATCTGTTGAGACAATCAACTTGAAACCCAGTGAGATCAAACGAAATAACTAGTATGCTAGGAATATTAAATCAAGATCAATACTTCATATAACTCAGTACTTTTATTCATCCAGATTACAACAAGCTTTGCATAATAATCCAACTTGACAACTGCAAATGGAAAATCTTATGTTCTAACAATAGACTTCTAAAGCTAGTTATTTGATCCAACACATGAGAAACAATTTGAAAGCAAGGAAAGATATCACCTCATAATAGACACGTCCACCAATGAAGAAACAATCAAATATACCTCCAAAGTCGAAAAGCTTTATTCAATGAAAGACTGATTACAATTTTAGCAGAGTTTCTATGCCCAATTCTCCATGAAGAATAGAGCTCCAAGAGCCTCTAATACCAAGCCTAAAACCTAACAGACTCGACATACAAGGAGCCAAACACAATAGACATACCCGAATTCCCAATCAAATCCAAGCTATCACTAGTCTGGAGGGCGACCGCTTCAAAAAACTCGATCCTGAACTGCCAACACATCACCAATCCCAATCGGCGTTCCTCAATCTCCTCACGTGACCCGTACGAAATATTGGCGTGAAGGTTTGAATTAATGCAAGGTTTAAACATGAGTTTATTGATGAATGGGGAGGGGTCCACCCTCACCCATTCGTATCCATCCACGAGCCAGCGTGAGGACCTTCACGTGATTCCATTCATGTAATTTAAAACGTGACTTCCTCTTATACACAATTCGCATGCCATGCAATTGGTTTATAATACTATGGTTTAAAACATATGCATAGGGTCCACACCATAGTGCTAGTGTGAATTCTCCAACCCTCACGTCACCATTCCTTTAAAACAATTCGCTAGCATATGAATTATAATTTATATGCCATAGTTTATTTTATAATGCATTAAGTGGATGGGTCCACCTTTCATGCTTATCCCACTCACCAACTCCACATAAGCGTGACCACTTCAACTTCACGTCACTTACTCTTATATAAATTCACCATTTCAAAAATTATAACTCAAACTTTAAGTTACAACTTTGAAGAGGGTAACAAATCCATGGGGGACCCATGCCATGTCACCTTTTCACTATTTTAAAATTAATTTTTGACTTTATGCCATGTCACCTTTTCACTATTTTTAAATTAATTTTTGACTTTTCAAAACTTTGACTTTTGTGCATTTTTTCATAATTTAGCAATTAAATGCCAATCTGATGCTCTGTCAGCCGAATGATGACTTTCGGGATGCTTCGGCTGCCCGAGTGATAGTGAAAGTGGCTCCTGGGGTAAAGAAGCTGCACTAGGCTTGAAAATGAGCCCAACCATGCTGAAAACGGACTTTTGATCACTCTTTTCTTACATTTTGAAATTTCTCATTTAGACCATTAAAAATGGCTTAAAAAAAGGAGAAAATTATTTATTCTCGAAATCAGACGAAACTCTAGGGGGACCTAGTACATGTTCATATGACTCAATCGGAATGCCTAGCATGACAAAAAACATTGACACGAAGGCTCTAATAATCTCCCAAGGCCGAAACATCAAGACAACTACCCCAGCTTTGGAGGAGCAAGTGAAAAACTCAGAAATTATTGATCGTTTGTTCAACAACCAATAATAACCAAGGGAAAAAACACTCTGGGCTAGTCGGCTCAATATCCAAGTCCGGGAAGCCGAGCCTTTTATAAAAAAATAAATGTTAGGACATTTTTAACAATCTCCCCAAGGGGGTATGAACATGTATTTTACAAAAATTAAACAGTTCAGCCAAAAACTGGGTAACTCTGGAGTATGTTGAACTTCTGAACTCTGGAGATGAGCATTCATCATGCTCGATAACTGGCGGCTCAATAGGAAGTTCAACTATTGTACAAAATAGTTGGTAACAGGGTTTCTAGGGTAAATCCTTGTGTCTATTTTGTGTGGTTGCATTTTGTTCCATTGTGCATTTATGGTTTTTTATGCAGTTTTATTTTCATTAATTATTGTTCAGTAGTTAACTGAAAGACACATTAATAGTTGCTGCTAATCAAGAGCTGTATGAGGGTATAAAAGTTAACAAAAGCATCATTGAAGTGAGAGGCAATGTAATGAATGATAATAATAATAAAAAAAATACTAAGGGCCATATCCTAACTAAGAGACACGAACATTCACCTTTGTGGCTAGTTAATGCAAATAAGTATACTGTTACAAGGCATTGTATCAATATCTCACTTATTCATTTATTAGATATATAATAATTATTATCCTTAGTGGATTTCAACCATCTTTCAATCTTATGTTGAATATTTTCATATATGAGCTATTGTTTATTACAACTCGGATAAGTTTGATAACTCTGGTTTATAATGTGTATATTAAAAATCCCTATCTTCGCTTTTTATCTTTCATCAATGCATTTTATTTCTTTATTTTTATTTGGGGTGTCATCTAGCATGTTGTTCCCTAAAACTTGGCCTTATTTTCAACCATCTCGAAAGCTCCTATTTCCAGCCCCCCAAACCTTGGTGGGACATAGACATTTACCTTTTCATTGTGCTATTGCCAAATTGGTAATTATGTTGCAAAGCAGAAACATCATGGATGAGATGAAACTCAGTTATATATCCGCATAAATGTTTTCATTCCTTGAAATATATCTTGTACTCACTGTGTGCTTATGTAGTGGTAATTCCCATGGTGGACCATGTGTATAGTGATTGTAGTATCGTCATATGGAACAATATCTCATTTCAATGGCGAAGTTTAAAAACTCAGCCACACATTTTCCACCTTAGTAGTTAGTTAATTTAATGTTAAGATAAAGTAGTTTAGCGTAATTATTCAACTAGAGCATATGGTTCACATGATTGGTTTGGTTTTGTTTGTTGCACGTTAAGTTCAAGAAATGCTTTACTTCGCGATCCCATGATCTAAGCATGTACCATTCTCTCTAGTTCATGGAGCTTTGGGCGTGAACTTGAATTGAACCTCACTTTTGCACTACTATATTTAATTTAATAGATGAGTGTGTGCATATATAAGGTTGCTTATCTAATTCATTGAGTGACCTTAATAGCAATTTTTGTTTGATGCAATTGTATGCACTGCAATGCAAATTGATTGCTTTGTCCTATGAAACCTAGAGTTATTTTTCGTTATTCTACAAAGTATTTCTTTGGGTACATTTAGAAGGCTATCTCTTCATATCAGTGACTAAATATTTCCTTGCTGCAGTGAACCGTGGAAGCCTATACCCATTCATCCTTATTTGCAAATTATGTTGCGTGGAAACATGCAAAATGCTTTCTTTTTATATTAACGAACACTAGTATGTTGAATTTATTGATTACAACACCAAATCCATATCTAGAATATGGAATCTCGCTCCCTATATTTTAGCAAAAAATAAATTATTTCCAATTCATGGTATTTTTTAATCTTTTATAGATTTTTTTGGGCGAAATACATCTTGGGGTAATCCACTGTGCACTTCCCCTCGCTCCAAGGATGCCACCTACGATAAAGGTTATTCCGCAAAACCTTGAGGCTTTGTCAACACAGGCCTCAAATTTGTTCTCATCATGTCACTTGCATGATTTGAACCTGGGTGTGGAGGATAACACTCCTCTCAACTGCTGGGCTCGACCCAATTGAGAACTTAATATTTTATAATATATGAGTTAGTTAACAATTTTGTTAACCAAACCTCATTCTCTCAACTAAAGAATAAATTTATATGATATTTTGTTAATTTAATCCTAACTTGATTTATTTCAAAGCTAACTAATCCTAAAGAAGATTTAGTTCAATTTGATATCATAAAAGTGATGATTAGTATTAAATATTTTTTACCTGTAACTTGTAGAGATATTTCCCAATGGCATATTGCACTTGGTAGGGACACTTTAGTGTTTGAAACCCAACTATGATTTTCACTGAGTTTTACTCAATTGTAGGAAACATTATCAATTAGGAAAGACATGTGTTTTCTTTGAAACAAACATTTTTATTGTAGAGAATTATAATACACCTGAACGTGGCAAGTGAATCTTTGGTGTAAATGACTTTGGTAAACAAAACACGTAGATTTATAATTAAAATTTCTATCTAGTTGCAAGACACCAATAAAATTGTGTTGAAGGTGGAAAATCCTACCAGTTTTGAATACCAAAACTTCTGATCTGAAATGCTTTTGTATTGTTTGCAGGGTTTAAAAACTGCAATTATTGAAGGAGATGTCATTGGAGGTACTTGTGTTAATAGAGGTTGTGTTCCTTCTAAAGCACTTCTTGCTGTGAGTGGGCGCATGCGTGAACTTCAGAGTGAACACCATCTGAAGGCAATGGGCATACAGGTATCTAACAGTTGCCAAATTTGTCAAAAATTCTTATGAAATGGTAGAAATTGCATCACACCTAGCCAATATCCTAGAAGGTAATGACAAAATTGCAAGTTGGAAAAGTAAAACTCATGTCCTTATTTTCTCTTGTACCATGTTTAAGGCAGGTTATTAATAGGTATAACTAAAATTACAAAAGCACTTGATAGTGCATAAACATGTTTGCATTTTATGTCTACACGAAATGATCTTCACTATGATTTTATATTTTCTAGTTACATCCTTGAAGTAACTGATACCTCTATTCTTTGCTTGCTTTTTCTATACTGAAAAAATGTCAAAACTGTTATAAATTAAAATGTGTTTAAAAGAAATAAGTCTTTGAGGATAGGTAGAAGGTAGAGCACCTTTTGAAATACCTTGCTCCCTATGTTTTTATTTATATATTGTTTTACAACCTTTTCCTGTTAGTTTTTGTAGCTCGAACAAGTACTTCTACATTGGCTTTGGTGTCTAACATGTAGAAGTCGTCTGAAAAAGTGACTTTCTAGACAAAATGTACTTTATAATACTTTATGTAAAGGGTCCATGGTATTTGCATAAAGTGAATGTTATAAAAGAGTCTAGTGAAGAGTTAGTAAGACACTACATGTGAGAGATCAAGAGTGTGTGGTATCTCTTGGTTGTATGATTAGTGAGTTCAATGTTGATCATATTTAAGAGAGGGATTCTCTTAGAGGCTTTGGAGAGAGTTATTCTTTCAAGCTGGGGTTGTGTTCAATGATAGAGGAAGCCATTGTCAATGTGTGTGAGATCATTGATAGCGAGTGATCAGATCCAAGGGAGGGATTCTCTTAGAGGCTTAGGAGAGAGGGATTCTCTGAAGCCGAGATTGTCTGAGAGTGCGATCTGTGAGTGATCAGATCCAAGAGAGGGATCCTCTTAGAGGATTTGGGGTGAGTGTTTCATTCAAGGCAGGGTTTGTCATATTGCTGAAGGTTTGGGCACAATTGCTGCAAGGGTGGGTCAAGAGTCTGATCTAGTCTGTTATATCTGGAAACTTGAAATTGTAAGGGCTGTTTTAAATCTGCAACACGAGGACAAATTGTTTGTTGGTTTTCCCCAGGGATTGGGGTTTCCAAGGTAAAATATCTTGTGCAAACGGTGTATGGTTATTTGATCTTTCTGCTGCGCATCATTTGTTAAGTAAATCGGTGTATTGCTATTTTTGATTCAGTTTTATGTGTTAAATTAAGACTGGGTATACAAATCCGTGAATAAATATCAGTCAGATTTGGTTTAAGAAAAGTTAACATTGCTGAGAAGCATTCTTGTTGCTTTTCACTATGGATAATTCTAAGATCCTTGTCTATGATGTTGATATTTTTAAGGGTCAACAAGAGAATCGATGGAACTAAATCTCACTGAAATTTTGAAATAGCCTCCTCACAAGTGCAAAAGTCAAGCACAAGTTTACCTTGGAGAAAAATGCCAATCACAAGAGAAAACTTTTGAAATTTAATTTGCATTGGGAAATTAATGCAAATCTTAAAATTCACATTTTTCGAGAATGTTCCTAGATATTAACCTTTAGAATTTTCAGCGTTTGGACTTTGGGATTGCTGTAAATTAATGTGTTAAACAATAGATAGACAATCAGAATAGTTCACTTCTAGTTTTTAGCCTTCTAGGGCAACTTCACATGCATAAACCAGATCTAAAAGCTCTTCTTATATGACAGATATAACAACAAACAAAACACAAATAGATGGTTGTACTATTGTCTTCAATCTTAGTCTGAAGTCTCTTAATAATTTTATATTAAGTGTGTCAAATCAACAAGACAATTAGGTGTTGGAAATGACCATTCCAAGAAGTTAAAATGCTGAAATCAAATTTGCAATATACACAATATGTAGACAGCTTGAAATCTCATATGTATATGCTCAATGAATGAAGTACATACATACCATTGCTTCCTCTCAAGGCTGGGGAAAAATCCAACCACCCAAGATACCTTAGCTAGGGTTAGTCAACAAACCGTAGCTCCTCCAAGTGCAATAATCTCTCCAACAATGTCTCCAAGGCAAGGCGTCCTCCTCTTCCTCCCTAAATACATCCAAGGGTTTCCAAACTCTAATCTCTACCCTCTAAAGATGAAACCCCAACCCTTAAATTCAAAATGCTCCAAGAGATCAAGAAACCCTAACACCCAAGCGAGAGATCAAATGTACAAAGAAGAATCTCAAGAGATAGAAATTGGTCACCATCTCTTTATTTGCTCGACTAAGGTTTCTTCATGAACCGTATTGCATCACTAAGAGATAACTCCATAGTTGAGATAAAATTGAATGTGTGATGCAATGTGATCTGTGGAAAGACTCTCCTTCCTCTTTTTATATGAGAGGTAAGGGAGGCCAACACTATAATATAGGTTGGCCTAAGCCTTATAAGCAAGCCTACTAAACATAAGTAAGACACACACAAGTGAAGCGCTCCACTCCTAGAGTACAAGTGTCAAGTTCCAATGATGATGTTGTGCACAATAGTGATCCAAGGTGATGTAGTCATGCAAGGCAAGCCCCCACCATCCCCTCTCGAGCCTCCATAGACTCCATCCATCCTCCAAAGCCAAGCACTCCATTGGGCCAACGACCCTTGCATGAACATAATTAAATCCCTAGGTGCCCTCGAGCCATTTCCAATCTTCCAAACGAGAAATGAAGCTGCCACAATGTGCAACGTGTTGGGCATTAGGTTCAATGCTAACCGTGAGTTTCGTGACATGGACTAACTGCCTCTTGAGATCATAACTCTAGAGATTGTGGTGGAGATTAATTGTTGGTTTTGGTGTAACGACAATCGTGCTCCAACAATTGGTATCAGAGCGACAGGTCAAGTGTTCGAAACTCACTCGGCTTGCGCTAGGGGGAGATTGTTGGGCTTTGTGTTCAATGCTCACCATGAGTTTTGTGACATGGACAAACCGCCTCCTGAGATCCTAACTTTGGCTATTGTGGCAGAGATTAACACCTGTGGGTTTTGGTCTAACGACAATCATGCTTCAACACAACACCCCTCTTATCTTGTAGGGTGTTCTCCCATCAGGTAGCATAATTTAGGGCGCCCACCTTCCATGCAAGAGATTTCCAACCCTCTAGGGAAAAACACTGAGATAGTGATCATCTGAGGTCTGACATCCATTGAGCAAGCTATCATAAATGAGCATATCCATCACAGACCATCTCTCATGCTACAATCCACATCTCAGACCATCCAGGGGCTGAACATACACCATGTATCACAAATCTCATGAAGCACACCAAACAGGGGTTAAACACTTCTAGAGTAACCCAAAAGTCTAAAACTCTCTTTACAAGGAAAGTGTTTACACCAACACTTGTTGACATTGTTTGCAACTCCACAAATCTGTGATATGCAAATCAATATTGGTTGCAATCCTGAAATCAATCACTGTCATCTGCAACAAAGCTGTCAACCATGCCATCGCAACATTTCGATCATCTAATGAAGATTGACCACCTGTGAATATATGAAAATGTCCCCATGGAGCAAATATCAACTACCACTCTCCATCCTCAACATCAAAGGTCAACATCAATGGGTACCACATCATAAGCTGACCAAGACAACCTGCAGAGTTAATCATATCTTCATGCAAAATCAAAATCAATCTTGGGATGCAAAGCTCATG
This sequence comes from Pseudotsuga menziesii, assembly GCA_001517045.1. NCBI lineage: Eukaryota > Viridiplantae > Streptophyta > Pinopsida > Pinales > Pinaceae > Pseudotsuga > Pseudotsuga menziesii. Next base: position 332,590 of record LPNX010196373.1, read on the forward strand.
GTATAGTCATTAGACTATGCAAGGTCATCATCAACCTCTCATCATGAGAATCCCTCTCATGCACCTCAAATCCTTTGACAATTGTACTATCTTGAACTAGGTTAACTCCCTCAGCTTGAGAGATTCCTGAAGTAAGAGTAGTATAAAGGAGAACTTCCTCTATCTGAGAATATCCAAAGTACTTTCCTTTGTACTCTATAAGACTCCCATTGGTTGCAACTCTGGAATTAATCTCGACAACATCCTCTATCAAGGCATCACACCTCTTCAATGAATAACTAGAAGGCTCATGGATGAAGTCAATTTCATTATCACACCTTTCCTCCTCTATACAATTGGAAGACTTAAGAATGGAGTAAACCAATGCTATATATATCCTAGGTGGTACAATCACCCCAACATGATCTTGATCCCCTGAATCAACAATCTCCACATTCTCCTTGTTCACTGAAAGATCTCACAATTAGAGTCCAAGGATTGGAACTTGGCTCTACATGTGCTTCTCGATAAATAGAAGGCCCTACCAACCTCTTGTTGGAATGTATGAGCGCTATTGGATTAGCAAGTAAAACCTATAAAAGCAACACTTTCTCACCCCTCTAGCCAAAGTCCTTGGACTTTCTGAATTACAATCACTAATGGTGCCCTGTTGTATATTTGTCATTTAAGAAACTAAAAGGAGATTTCTCCTCAAATTTGAAACAAATAAAATGTCACTCAGCTGAACAACATCTCTTAAGGGCATTTGGAATGAAATGGAGCCAAATCTTTTGACCTCATTGAGGTCCTCCTTCCCTATATCTATCCCATCCTTCTTCTTGAAGCCTTTCTTTCCACCCGTCTTTGTCTTTCTGATGAGACCAATGGCATCTACTTCATGTTGTTTGAACATGACCGAAATCTGATTTCTTCCCTAAAAGAGCAATGTTGATTGAGTTGTCGTTGATGCCAACATGGGACTTGCAGTGGCCCCTCAGGTTGTCATTGACGCCACCAAGGTCCCCTACAATGGACAAGCTTAATGAACAATTATGAGTTGATCAAGCTTAATGAACAAGTATGAGTTGATCATGGTACTTTGCCCACACATAGGTGTGAGTCCTTTACCCACACATAGGTGTCAACATGATGGTTGATTGATTGTACATGCCCCTGCATGTGGTAGCTTGGGCCTTGGAGCCCATTCACAGATGGTGTGTGCTTTGGAGCACATGGTGGTACAAATGACCCATTTTGTGGTCATTTGTTAAAGATGATGTGGCTATGTGTGTAAATCCCTTGATGTGTTGATGGTGGAGCCCATTGCTTGCACTCTTGTGGGGTCCTTAAGCCCACAAGCTTAGATCTTGATCCTCTTGCATGTGGAGACTTGGGTCTTGGAACCCACACTTATGGTGGTATGTTGGAACCCCTTCTTATGGGGTCCTTGGTGTCTTAGGAAGTTTTGGTCCTGATCCCACACATATGGTGATTTGATGGCCCTTGGACGCTATATGGTCATTGGCATGTTGTAGCCTTGTGATCATGGATATGAAGCCCATAAGGTGTTGCAAGCTAGTGGTGAGGTCTTTGTACCCCTCTTTTCGGGTGTTGGTACTCTTATGGTGATGAAGATATATAGTGGAACCATTGGATATGTTTTTAATGCTATGGACACCTTGAACATGATGATGTTGAAGCCCTTGAAGTCTTTGAAGCCATCTTATATAATAAATGATGATATTCTTGAAAAAGTCTTTGTTCCCACTTGATTGGTGGAGTTGGGGTCGTTGATACCCTTGATATGATGAGTATATGGTGGATCCCTCCTCCTTGTTGATGTGAAGTTTGTGGATGTGAAGACCATTGAAACCCTCATGCCTTTGATGATGTCCATTGAAGCCTTTGACCTTGGAACTTATGCATAAGGTAACATGGTCTATGCCACCCTTATATGTGGGGTCTTTGACGTTCTGTACAAATTGAAGAATTTAAGAATATTGGACCAAGTAATTGCAAATAAGCCCCTCATAGGGAGATGGTCCTCGTCAAGCCCTTTCCGTTGATACGTGGAGCGTCTCCTAACTCCTCATGGTTGAAGAGATTTGAATTTTTGAAGTTTAATTGTTAAATTCAAAAAATTAAAATGTAATTTGAAAATACTTGTTGAGAGGTCGACTCCACTAAGTGGAGAACAAAATTTAAAATTATGTACACATTTTTAGCATAAATATACCTCAATTTATTTTTTTATTTTACATACAACAAGATATGCACTCCTCTCTCTGAAATTCGGACAGTCAACTGAGGCAACCACAGTAGAAGTTTCTTTTTGCTCTGAAATTCGGGTACAGCAGTCTATTGAGGAAACCGCTGGAGCAGGAAGTTCCGGTTATTTCTTTTGGGCAGCCACAGTGATTTCGGGTTATGAGGAAGCCACAGTGTGATCAAGGTTCTTTTTCTCTGATCTTTGGATATAACAGCGAATAAGACAGGAGGTACAGTGAAGTTTGAAACCAAGTTTTAATGTGTTCTGATTTTGGGTAAGCTCTGGCCCATAGTAATGCAAAGGAAGATAGGAATAAGGCAGCTGCAGTAGATAGGCAAGTTTTGTAAGTCGTAAAATACTATCTCTGAAATTCGGTATGATAAAGATCCACAGGAGTATGAAAGTTTGAAATTAAGTTTTGATGTCATCTAGTGAAGCACTACAGTGAAGTACTGAGTGCTCAAGGTGTAGTTCTATGGCGGTATCATAATTTGATACAAGCAGCATACGAAGTCTATTTTTTGTTCTTTGGATTTCAAAGAAGTAATCTTCATTCATATTACGTGTAAAGGCATCTAAAGGAACATCTTGTTGAAACTCTGAATTCGGTGATCTTGCTCTATTCTTGAGGAAGCCGTAGTACTGTTATGAATCTATGAAGACATCCACAACTGTGTTTAAGTAATGTTTTGATCCTGCTCGAAATTCAGTGGTTCAAGAAAAGGAAGTCAGATCTCAGGAAGCTGCCACAGGCCTAACATCTTCTTTAGTTTGGGTTCATAATGATCAAGTTTTGATTCTTGATTGATTAAGGCAGAAAGAAGTATGATTGCAGTATCATACACAAAGCTTCTCTATAGGCATCTGAAGCTGTAACAACCAATTCTGATTTCGGCCTCAGTGCAAGATCTCCACACAAAGACTGCAAATGTTATTCTACAGCAGCAACAAGCTTGAACGACTATAAGCAGCAGGCTTGAAAGACTTATAGAGGTGAAGTTGCAAAGAGGTCCTTTCTAAACGAGGATAAGAACAAATCTTATTTGCATTTAAACAGTTATAGCAGTATGCTACAGGTATGTAAACTTGAGTAATTATGAAGTCATAGAAGCATGATTTGGTCTGAAAACTACACAAGCAAAATACATGATAAGTTTAATTTACAAGAGTTCCGAAGTGCATATTTATTGGAGGCCACCATTGATATGAAGTAGTCCTAGAAATAACAACACTTGTCAAAGCATGTTGTTCTAAAATCATACACTGAGTTTGGCTACTGTAGATTGAATAGATCAACCACTGATCTTATAAGATTGGATATTGCAAAGCATCAAAAGGTATTCTAAGGCATGTTCAGGCATAATAGGGAGCATTCACAAATATGCTGAGAGAGTCAAAGTATTCATGGAAGCTCGAAGCTTGAAGACAATCATGGTATGTGTTGAAACTTGAAGGCTAGAGACAGTCAAAGGAGGATACTACATAAAGCATCTTAAGGCATGGAAAAGGACAGCCTTATTCAGCCACAGAGATGTATGACAGTAGATGAACTTGACAAAGACAACCCTTGAATTGACAGTGATGGCAGCAGCAACACTTTGACAGTTGACTGAGACTTGACTAAATGATAGGGTAGATGTGACTAAAGCAGGACTGCTGGAATCTGGATATCTTTGGCAGATGGTCAGTTGACTTGGCAGTTGATTGAGTTGTGATTGGGACAGTGACAGGTTGAGATCAGACTTGCAAGCTAAGCCTTGCAACCTTGGGGATTGGATTTCTCAACCCTTTCTCAGTTGGACCAGAGAAGACCAAGCTGGGTCTTGGATTAGGAGTTGGTGCTCTTCTTATCAGTTTGTGCTGATGTAATCGCGAAGATTGAAGTCTTCCATAAAAAATATAGAACAAGCTTACCATACAAATCTTGTGTTCTCTTGTGTTGTGTTACTTGTTATGATTCACTATTTAGTTGATTATATGCTTATGATTCACTGTTGGTTAGTTGATTAATTAGTATGAAATGATAATGTACTTAGTAGTATAATGCATTGATGAACTCTGCTAAATTGGTAGAAGTTGAAAAGGGTTTTTAATTGCCATCACCTTGATTCAACCCCCTCTCAGTGTGACCATTGTGTCCAACAAGCAACTCAAAGCTTTGGGAAATTTGATAGTTTCAATAGATCACAACTACCTTGAACAAAAGTGTCCATGAAGTAGCAAGCTCTTTAAGGGCAATATATACTATCTTCTAATCCTCTCGACAAATGCTCTTGTGAAACCAACTTTCAACAATAGATACAATCTCCTAATCCTCAACCTTAGTTCCAATGGGGGCCAACTGATCCTCAATTCATTGATCTTGTTCATGTAGTTCACCATAGTATCTATCTTGCTCATGTGAACAAGTGAAAGATGGCCTCACAAGAGCATTTGTCAAGAGCAACAAGAATTCTGAAATAACTTAACCAACACATCAAATGCTCTTACCCGACTTCTTATTTGCAAGTGTGAGATGAAATGATCCTTTATAGAATCAACAATGGTTCTAGAATCTCTTCCAATACATGTTACCAAAGATTGGATTCCTCCATAAGAATTTGAAGCCCAAGCTTCCTTGGAACAAAATTGTTAGCCCTTTCCAACTTGTCACACTCTCTAAAGGTCGAGAGTCATCATACACATCCTGTGAAAGTCACAAGTGCACGAAATTAGTATTAAGTGAAATAGACAAAGCAACCCTTCCACGGGGAAAGGTGCTTATCTCGAGCAACCTAGGGTTTCACATTCAATGACTTCAACTAGGTCAAGTAGCTGCCCTAGGTAATCAGTAATTGAAATATAATTCCCTCTTACTCAAGAGTGATCTCAACTACAACTGCTTTGATACGATGTTGAAATTTCATCGCAAATTCTCGGATCTTAATTCTATAATTTTCAGCATTTAGGACCGCTGTAAATTAATGTGTAAAACAACAATACAACATTCACAATAGTTCACTTCTAGTAGTCCCAAAGTTCACGACAATTCAAGGAGAAAAGATACTAATCATTCTAATGAGTCACCAACCCTCTAAGGAGACTTCACATGCATAAACTAGATCTGAAAACTCTTCTTAGACAACATATATTAAAACAAACACAACATTAAAACATGGTTGTACTGTTATCTTCAATCTTAGTGTTAATTCTTGAGTTGTGGGGGAGAGCCCCACTCCCACCCACCCCATCGCTTCGCTTCTGAAGTGCACTCCCTTTTGGGAGTGATTTTAGGGAGTGCAAGAAGAAAGAGATTAGGAAGCGTGCTCAACAATTTTTTCCCTTCCTTTTTCGAGAGCGATCATGGAGCGACCATCACTTTATTTTTCATTTCTCTCCCTTTTGCCAGGGTTTTGAGTGGGTTTGATAGTTGTTTGTGAGCAAATTTGCGAGAGCTTGGAAGGGAAATTGAAGGTTGCTATTTGTGAGAGCTTGGAAGGGAGATTGAAGATTGCTATAGTTACATTCAACTACCTTTGAATTCAAAAACATAGAAATTAAACACCTTTTTGGAAGTATGTGACAAGGCTCGAGGAGGGAAAGGAGGTGGAACCACAAAGTTTATATGCCCTCATTGTACTAAAACTTACAAAAGTTCATATACTCATGTGAGAAAGCAACTATGTGGGATTATGCCATGGGATGAAAATAAGACTATTGGAGTCAAAATCTATGACAAATTGCTTGGGAAAGAGACAAACAAATACAAAAAGGAAGAGGAGGCCTGCACAAAACAAATCCAAAAAGTCAAGGGTTGAATCTAAGACCTTAGGCTCACATAGAATGTTTAGTAGTTGATTCCCATTCCCGATGGTAGTGGATTCTTACCTATGTGTATAAAAATATTAGATTTTCTTGACCAAGGTTGCAAGGATGACGTAGATGCAAAAATTTATAGGTTCCTCTATGCATTTGGTGTAACATTCAATTTTCTTTGCTTACCCTGTTGGGCATGAAATGTTACAAGCCATCAATGCTTCCCCTAAAGGATATAAGAGCCCTGAGTATGACAAAGCTAGAATCATGGGACTTGATAGGGAAATAGCCAAAATCCATAATATTTTTGGAAAGTTTACAAATGATTGGACCGACTATAGGTATACATTGTATCTGATGGTTGGATAAATGTTACAAGCAGGCCATTGACAAATATTCTTGGTGTGTCTGCTTGTGGTGTGGTCTTCCTTTTAGCCCATGACTACTCAAATTACTACAATATTGGTATTAATATTCTAGAACCTATAATTAAAACCATTCAAGAGATTAGGCCATACAATGTCATTCAGGTCATCACTGATAACGCTGCTAATTGTAACATAATAGGAGTAGTTATTGAGGATATATATCCTAACATATTTTGGTTAGGGTGTTTGGTTCACACATTGAACCTTTTGATGCACGTTATTATTAAGATGGACCCTAATTATAGATGGATTGGTGCATTGTACAAGAGAGAAGAAAATGATAAAATTTATTACCAATCGTGGCATGGACCACCACATTTTTCACCATCACTCTAAGTTGGAGCTACTTAAGATTTCAAAGATAAGATTTGATAGCTACTACCTCACCTTCATGTGCCTTCAAAAGGTAAGAGAGGCATTGGTACAGTCTCAAGTGATTTATGGCAGGGTTTAAAAGACAAGGCTGCGACCACATCTGATAGACATGACTTTCAGTAAGTGGAGGACACTGTTCTTGATGGTTAGTGTTTGGCACAAGTTAGGTATATTTAGTAGTTCACCAAGCCTGTTTATAATATGATTTTGTTTTTAGATGCAAATCAACTAGTGATGGGGGAAGGTGTATGAGCAGATAGACAACATGCTAGCCCAAATCAAAGACATTGTTGAGCATAGAGATGCGATCTTGAATGATTGCATTTATAAACATGTGATCAAAAGGTGGGATAATTTGAATGTGTCACTCCATGCCCTAGCATATGTCCTTACACCACACCTAGGGGTGAAGTTAGGAGAAAACCACACATATACAAAGGTGTAGAATGGTTATATGCTTACATTAGAAAAATTGGTCGTTGATGAAGAGGAGTGTGCTCAAGTACGAAGTGAATTGAACAAGTACAGTAGTGAACATGGAGTCTTTGCTAACTTGCATGCAACCAAAGATGGAGATATATTGAATCCTATCAAAAGGTAGAACATGTATGATTCCTTTACCACATATCTACAAATATTGGTGGCGGGGGTGCTTTCATAGGTTGTTAACACTTATTTTGTTGACAGGTGGTTGGAGCAACTACAACTTCATCCACAATGTGAAGAGAAACAAGTTGTAGAAAGCTTGGTTTATGTGCACCACACCTTGAGGTTGTTGTCCTATTATTTAGATGCGGTGAAAATGATAGAACATATGTGATTTTGGACAACAATCCAGAGGAGGTTAATTTGGAGGATGGAGTCATAGCTTTAGAACAGTTGAACATTGAACTATTGGGTGATCATGATGGTGATAAGATTCATTGAGCAAAGATGCCACCCCTAACCACTAGTAGGTTTCCAAGTTTAGGAGCTTGGCCTTTAGCTTTACAACTTTCAGCATTGTGTGCGGCCCATGCAACTGTTGCTCATGTTCCACGAACACTTCACAAGAAAAGAAACCTAAAGTTTCTTGTGGCGAGAGGAGAGCCTAGTGTTAATACTCTGTTTTTAATATTCATGGACTATTTTGTAAACATTATATGATGGTTTAAGTTTTAAATTTGAACTTTGAAGTTTGAATTGTTGATTAAATCCTACAAATCTTTGGTAATGAATATGATGCTTTGTTTCATTTCGTGGTTGATGTTATCTATTATAGTTTGTTGATGAGAAATGTTATATGTTGAAATTTAAAGGTTGATGTGATTGATAATTGATCATTTGATGACAGTGTTAAAAGTTATATGTACTTGATAATTGATTTTATATGTGTACTAAATAATTAGATCTATGTTTTCATGTTTTCTACAACTAAAATGTTATATGTTGAAACTTAAAGGTTAATGTGGTTGATAATTGATCATTTGATGACAATGATATAAGTTATATCTACTTGATAATTGATGTTATAAGTGTAGTAAATAATTAGATCTACGTTTTCATGTTTTCTACAACTAATTTGGCATTTTGCATGCTTTTTTTCAATATATATGCATAAAAGTATTGCTCTTGGAATCTTTCTGAAAATTGTGCTTCTCACTCCTATTCCCTACTCCCGCTCCTTGCTCTTGCTTGCTGCTCCTAACAGGCTTGGTTAAGTCCCTTAACAATTTTCTTTTAAATGTGTCAAATCAACAAGACAAGTAAGAGTTGGAAATAACCATCCAAAGAAGATAAAATGCTAACTTCAAATCTGCAATATACACAATATGTGTACAACATGATATATCTTATATATACATGCTCAATGAATGAAGTGCATACATACTATAGCCTCCTCTCAAGGTTAAGACGAAATCCAACCACTCAATATGCCTTAGGTTATTCTCCAAGTGCAAGAATTTCTCCAACTGTAATATCCCAAATCCCGATATTTTCTATTTCTAAGCAAAAAGGCTGATACAACTGGGCATGCAAACTGCCATGCAAAAACCCCTATTTTATAGGAAAAATTAGGGTTAGGGTTTGTGAGATAGAATGAACACTTACCACTGATAAGCCGGCTGGACTGCTCCAGAGAAAGTATGCAAGCACTGAGAGCTGGATCGGAGATGAACTGATCTCGTTTGCTTACGGTGAATCCCCAGCAGCAAGACGCCCAGTTAGAAAAGGGTGACGCCCTCAGGGAAGGAGGTGTCCGATGGAGCTGCGGATTTGCGGGGTTGATAGCCTTTCCGTGCCGGAGAGAATGCCTGATACAAGAGTGATTTCTGAGTCCTCTAGGCAGGATAGCGACTTGCTTCTAAGAGATAGCTGCTCACGCCCCTGGAATCCCGAAACTGCTGATAACTGTTCCGGATGAGCACGGATGGATCTGATAATCACCGGGTACTGGAGTATGATGCTGATGATGAGAATGGTGCTTGAGTTTCGGAAGGAAACTGAGATCTGAAGGCCCCACAGCTGATTAGGGCTTTCCGGCTGAAAACCCCCCCTTTACGGCTGCACACCTGTCCTTTCAACGATCTATACCGTATGCTAGATAACTGATGAATGAATGAAGAACAAGTAGTGAAGCAGTATGGCTTACCCTGAATAAGACTAGGGCAGATGTTTCACTGCCGAAATCCTGTTAGCTGAAGACTCTGTCTCCAACCCCAACTGTTGTGCTGCACGTTGTGCTGCTATCCAAGAGCTCCCAAAATAATCATAATAAAAAAGTGAAGTCTCCTCTCGCTTTATCCTCTATTTATAAAGTTCAACTGCGCAAAACCTAATCTTTGACCTAATTAGGTCACTTTATCTTCTAATTTGCCGTTGACTTGCATGCATGCGGATGGAGACTTAAAGAGTGCATGCATCATTAAATAATGCTTGGATGGCATGCACGAAGGTGGCCTTTGGCCCTGGTGGCCCTTCTTGACCAAATGATGATGCCCTAGATCTTCTATGGATGGCATCAGTCCTTAGTTGATTCCCTAGCTGTCAGTAACCGCTCGAACCCACAGGAATCACATAGGTTAGCGGTATTGGGCCTCAAGGCCTAATTGGAAGAGGACATTACACCAACACTATCCCTAAGCCAAGACGTTTTCCTCTTCTTCTCCAAATACATCCAAGGGTTTCCAAACCCTAATCACTAGCCTCCAAGGGATGAGACCCTAACCCTAGAATCTAAGATACTCCAAGAGACCAAGAAATACTAGTGCTTAGGAGATAGAGATCAAATTTACATAGAATAATCTCAAGAGAGAGAGATTGTCCACCTCATATGCTCCATGAGGGTTTCCTCATGAACCCTACTATATCACTAAGAAAGCACTTTGAAGAAGAGATAAAAATGAATGTGTGATGTGTTGTGATATGATGTGTGGAAAGACTCTCTCCCTCTATTTATATGAGACGTAAGGGAGGCCAACAATATAACACAGGTCGACTTAAGCCTTATAATCAAACCTACTAAATGTAAGTACGCCACACACAAGTGAATTGCTCTACTACTAGAGTACAAATGTCAAGCTCCAATGATGATGTGCACAATAATGACCGAAGGTGATGTAACTATGCAAGGCAAGTCCACACCACTTCATCTTGATCTTCCACGATTCCATCCATCCACCAAATCCAAGTACTCCATTGGGGCAACTACCCTCTACAAGAACAATGTTGAAGCCTTCTCCAATCCTCTGAACATGAAACCAAGATGCCACATGCGATCTAGGGTTTGTCTCCTTCCTCAACCATGCACTATGCTCCTCATATAGTGTAGGGTGTTCTCCCACCAGGTGAATACTCTAGGTGGCCATCATGGAGGGTGTCCACCATCCAAATAAGAGATCTCCAATGCCCCAGGGAAGAACATTGAGCCAGTGATCATCTGTGGTGTGGCATCCATTAAGAAAGCTATCACAAGTTTTAGCATATCCATCATAGATCATCTCTCATGCTACAATCCATCTCGAACCATCCAAGGGTTGAACATACACCATGTACCCCAAATTTCATGAAGCACCCCAAACATGGTGTAAGCACTTTCATAGTAACTCGAAAGTCTAGCAAAAACACTGAAAGGCAAGTGTCGTTAGCTTATAACACTTTGTACAATAGATATAGAAGATCACAACATGAGATGACACAACTGAGAGTTTGAGTTGTGTGTTTATACACAACTCAAGTGAGGCATCCTCTTAAAGAGGCCCACATAACAAGGGCACATCCCAAGAGGGTTATTGAGCCTACATGTCAACTTTGACTAGTTTGGCCTTAACTATAAAATTAATATACAATAAATGAAATAAAATATGGCCTTAGCAATAATTACAATTACATAATGATACATGATTGGTGGCCATAGGTATATATTGCACAAAAAATTCCAATAGCCCTATTACTTCTAAAAATTTATGTATTATTTTGAATTTTTATGAGCTTTCTTCCCTTACTAGCACAACATAAGATCTTTGAAGTTCAGTGGAAATTACCGGTTATAGGGAGAGACTTGGCGGTCATCTACAAGTGCGTAGGACCATGGCTAGCTTTATAGAGGCTTTTTTTGAGGTACATTTTACGATGAGATCCCATTTGGGACACTTTGACACATTCGAGGCATTGTTACATGTCTTACATTACAGTTTGTTGCCTCATCAATGGAGAGCTTTGTTGTTAGGTTGAAGCTAGGGCTTAGGACTATGTGGATGGAGGAAGTGTACAAGTAGTGAGTCCTAGAAGATGAACATCCTACCTTAGGAGGTGTTTAAGACATAATTTGGGGCAAGGCAAGGGTCAAACACAATACAAGGAGAAATTGCCTTATATTGTAAGGGGTAGACCATGACATATGGCAAGGAGAGACATTAGAGAAGCAAATAACCTACCTTGGAGGGACTTGGAGCATGATAGGTTTATAGGAGAAAAGCTAAAGAAGGAACACCTTGCTCAGAATGGCACCGCATGACACTAAAATCATTTTTATGGCCAAAGATTGTTCACTTGATTAATAGTGTTCCACTCCAAGGGGGAAAAGGAAGGACATTTTGGTTGCTTGATCATGAATCTACCCTTAAAATAGTAGTGACCTTTTCAAGGAGTCATCTAAGTCATTTCAAAGGGTCTTTTTGGGGTGTTACACATTGTTTGAGGCATGTTTCATGTATTTGGAGGCATATTTCACCCTCGAGGTATTTGGTCAAAGGACACTTTGTTCGAGGCATGTTCTACATTTTTGGAGGAGATCCCTTTGGATGAAGAGATGCCACGTGGCATGGTTGACATGGTTGAAGTTATTAAATCAAGAACAAATGCATACTTTAAAGAAATAGAAAGATGATATGGGCAAGTGCATCTATTCAAAAGGGAAAGAGGTCCCAAGTCAAATTTAGACCCATAAGCTAAAGGAGGTGTGCTAGGGTTAAAGAATCCCTAAACGCCTACAACAGATGCCTAGGGGGTGCGCCCTATGTAGGAGGACAAGACTAAGGGATTAAAATATCATTATTTTTCTCTAAACCCTTAAAGGATTAAAGCTTAATTTGGGATGTACGAAGGGAGGAAGCCAATAAATAAAGGAGAATTCCATTTGTTAAAGGTATGGTTGGAAGATAGGGAGCTCCCCTCCAAGCACATAGTTGAATATCCTTGGGCGGATTGGAAGAAGGATGGGTTCAATGTGAGGTTTTACTGTCTCTTTATTCTTTTCATGGATGATTAGGTTTATTGCAAGAATAACCATTTTTTGTTTCTAAAATAATCTTTTTAGAAGGTTAGGTTTGTCACAATGTAAGAGACTAGGGATGAGGTTACTAAACCGTCTCTAATCCTTTATGTAACCTTGAATTATTGAAGGATAATGCTGCTGTTATTTCTATTATTTGTAGAGGCTTGTTGTTGCCTTATTTATTTAATGGTTGCATGTTATTGGTGATTGTAATTTTATGATTGTGATAGTGCATTTGTAGTTGTTAGAGTTGTTGAATCAAATTGGAAACATATTCTCCTACATGACTTTGCCACTTCCTCTTTTCTATACACGTTGATTATTTTAGTACTCATAATTATCTCGAGAAGGGCATTGGACTAGTTTAAATTAATTGTTTATTCAAGAACTTCCAACAAATAAAGCCAATGGATTCTAGGGTTTGAGCTTGAGCTTGTGGCGCATGTGTTCCATTGTCTCTAATTGGATTGCTTGTGTTTTCCTTTATTGGCCTACTTCCCTCCACAGGGCCTCTTCGAGCTCTTTATGAATCAGCTAGTGCTCAAGGATAAATTGTTGATCCAATCTTTTCTTTGATTATCCATAACAACTTTGCTGTAGGAATCTATTTGAATAATAATTCGCTCAAAGGCTCCTAAGGTTCATCGTCAATGAGGTAATGACAATATTCCCGAGGAAAATTCTATAGACATTTTTGTTTTAGAGCATGAAATCATTTGCAAGGAGCATTAACAACACACATCGTTATGGCATTTTGTCAGCCATGTACCTGCATATGCAATGATTTGAGCCTGGATGAAGGTGGTATGGGAATTGCATGGTTGGCACTATGGGAGTATTTGCAGTCTAACTAAAGGCTTTATTTCTTCTTTTTATGTTTTGTTAGCTTAAAGAGTCTGCATGTGATCCCATTGCTTCTTGTGATACATGGGTTTTCCATTATTCCTTTTATTCTCATGCTAGTTTGAGGAGTTTTTGGCTAAGCAGAGAGCTTATCTTTTTTATCGTGTGGGTGGAATCCCTGACAAGACCCACACCTTAACAGAATGAGCTAGCAGGAATTGACAATATAAATACATTATATTTAAGTCATTCATCTAAAATCATCAAATGGTATATTTTTGTCCTTTATCACTTTGTTCTTTTGTCTTAACTGCTCCAAGTGTGGTACCGGAGCAAGAGCCTGTTATGGAATTTGTAAAGGTAAGCAGATACACAGTTCATAGGTGTAATCTGTGAATTCATCAAATTTGAAGAAACTATTTCTTTCTTAGTTTGCAACTTTTTTCTCTGTTATGCTTGTTATGGAATTCAAAAAGGCATGCAGCTACATAATGGAAGTTGAATTTATTATTCCTTGTTGATTTGCAATTTTCTTTGCCTATAACATATTTATGGAACTTAAGTATCCTTAGACATGTTTGCTTTTAATGCTGAGTTGAGGGGTGTAATTGGGACACTATCTAAACTGTAAGAGCAACTACATCGATGGTAATTTTGTGCAATTTTGCTTCAATTTTGAATGTTGAGAGCATGTAATAATGTGGTAGTGAGTGTTTGCACTTTTGTTTGTTCAAGATGATACCAGTTAAATTGTTCGATCATGGAGCTTTAAAAATCTCTGATTGTTCAAAAGGGACCACCTCTACTTTCTAAGTGATCTACGGGTTGGGATACATGCTATGAGTCACTATAGAAACTTCAATATAAAAAGATATATTTGCGACAAAATAGGAAACTTATCTTGACCATGGATTGATTTTTTATTAGATCATTGTTTTTAAGTTTTTCCTAGGAAGATGATGATAATTATATGTGCATGCCATGCTTTATAATCATGGTGTTGTTTTGTTTTTGAAAATCATGTTATGTTTAATAGTTTTAGACACTTGGAATTTAATGGGATTGTTTACCTTTTATTCACCAATAGTTAGTTTAGCTCCTTCTCTTAAAGCTTATTATATTTGCTACTGTTCATTATTGTTTCAGTGTATGTTTTCCATCAATAGTGTTCTGACTCAATATTCTGGTACATGTTGGAATTAGGTTGCAGCAGCAGGGTATGACAGGCAGTCTGTTTCAGACCATGCAAACAATCTTGCTTCAAGAATAAGGGGAAATTTGACAAATTCATTGAAATCTCTTGGTGTAGACATTTTGACAGGTGTTGGCACTGTCTTGGTAAGTCTGAAGTGGCATTTGTCCTAAAATTTAAGAGATGAAATCAATAGAACTGAACTTCCATATTCAGCATAAATGAATCTAATAAGCACAGCAGAGTGCTTAACATTCTCCCTAAGAGTCTACTCTAGCTCCAAAAAGTGATGAATCATGATAGCAAATAAAACAAGTTTCTTGACTTTCATATATAACTAAAACTAATAAATACTATATCTGAATACAATAATATATTGTATAAGAAATGAAGAGTACACGGGACATATCTATATTATATCTATCTTAAAATTTTCTCATAATAGGAAAGCACAATTCTGCATGAGGGTCTTCGTCTGCAGGGAGCCTTACGAGACAGATATTCACAAACTTGGAAATACAGGATGTTACAACCCTTGATATGATGACTGGTGTAAGGACAATTGCACTGTTAGGGGTTTTTGGGATATTGAAGAAGAGCATGTTCCAGAGAAGAGATTGGATATTTTCATCTGAAAAAGGGGGAAAATTAAGGACCAAAGAATGGAGTATAATTAGTTTATTCAAGGCATCTGACCCCATTATATCTGACCGTCATATTACGCATTCATGGCAGACAACCTAGTCATGTATGACATAATAATGGCAGCTTCCCTGTATTTATTACCAGGATGACCTAGATATTTGCGGACATTATTAGTATAAATAGTGGTGATGGTAGCCATTTCTCCCCATCGGGACAACACTTCTTTCTTTTTGATTCAGTCGCAACCCCTCGACTTAATTTTAGTCATTTCTGTCGTATTTTCCATAAATCCATTTTCTCATGTGATTTGGGTTTCTTGGGCACATTTATGTACGATACTACTCTTAGTGCTACACCATCACACTTATAGTGTAATGATCCAGTTGGAATAAACCTCCAAACTTTGTTTGAAAGGAATTGTCATAACCATTGAAGAATAATTTTAGTGTAAGCATTAACAAGATGCAATGGTATTGTAAATTTCATGTAATTTCAAGATATATATATACATATATTACTCTTTTGGCACCATCATGAACCTTAGATATGGTGTAAACTTGCATTTGCCTTGCCTCACTTTGATGTGAAATTATTTGACATGAAAGCTTCATTTGAGAATTAATAAAACAATGTGTACATAGCTTTTATGCAAAAAAAGGGTGGACCGCTCTTTTAACGGCCACAAGCACTAGCATGGTCCAAGCAAAACTGTTGGCTTACGCCAAAACCAAACAACCACAAATACCTATAAATTCAAAATAAATGTAAGTACAAATAAACACAAGTCCAAACCAAAAGGCATTGCATGCGAGCATAAACACTAACAATAGGCACCAAGTCAACATCCAATGGAGGGCCATCACAATCATTCGGGGTTGGATCCCATCCAAAAATTGAAGGATTGTCTACCACAATTGGGTCTCATCTGTCATTGGTTGGCTTGGGAGGTTTCATAGATTTTGAGATGGACAATGCCAGAATCAAAAACTTGCCATCATGTGTTGGAGGAGGAGGCCATTTGTGTTTACTTTCTTGCCTCTCAAACTTATCAGCTTGCCCTGTGGGATCCCTGCCATCGCTAATTGGTCATGGGAAGTGCCAAATGGCTTCTTGCTCATGTTGCAAGGGGGACCACTTAAGAAAGTTTAGTAATTGCTGTAAATGAGCCATCTCCATTTGGATGTTATAGACTTGCACTGTAATCTGCATGATAAGCTCACACAAATCAGTACATTGCCATACCATGAGAAAGTTCATGAAGGCTCTTTATCTTTAGATAAAACGTCATTGTCTCTCTTTTACAAAAATAGAAGAACTTTAACACGAATTAGCATTGAAGCAATATAAAACTTAATAGCTTAAGGAAGATGGTTTCCTAACAAGGCTTTCTTCCATGAACTGGAAGTTGAGAGGTATTGATCATACAAGGACTTTGTTGAGGCCCATGCAAAATTGGCTAAGGGTACAAAACCAGAGGAATTGTTTCGGTGTTTCAACTTGCCTAGATTGGGGGTGGTGTGGGTTTTGAACTCTTAGTTATTTTAATTGTTTGCCAATAAATGAAGCCCCCATAATCAATGTCTAGGCAAAATAAGCCTTCTTTGGTTCTAAATCTAGTTTCCATAGGATTTACAACTTGAAGAGGCATGCTTTTTATTTGCACATGCCATAGCTTGTTTAGAGGACCATCTAGGCTAGCCTTGAAGTTGATCCATTTGTAGCTGAGGGCAGGCTTGTGTTTAGTGAAATCTTTAGAGCAACCTCATACTTAGTCTTGCCATTAGGTGTGGGGTTATTACATGCCTAGCTTAATCAAGAGATCCTTTAGAATTAAGGTTTGAACTCATTCAAGGATAACCCTATTAGTGTTGCTCAATATGTACCTTAACTTGATTTCCTACCATGGAATCCAACCCCTCAATTTGTTGTCAAATAAGTGATTTGTTATATGAGTTCCCGTTTTGAAGAAACACAAGGCCAAGAACAAGGGAATTCTGGCTAGCAATTACCCATCAAAATAAATTAGGAGGTACCACCAAATTAAAAGATGCACCAATTTGTATGGAGAGATTTCTTCATTATAGGAAAGGCTTGATGTCCTTCTAGGATTTCCAATACTTTGAATCATAAAGATACCAACAATTTTGATTGTAGTAGAGGTATAACCAATTTCTGCAAGGAAATAACCTACCATGATTTTTTGCCTAGCAGAATCCTTGTTAAATGCCATGCTTGAGCAGAGCTTTCCAAGCCTCCTTTCCATTCATGGCCCAAATGATCCATTTGGTGTATAATGCTTGGGCTTGAATATGAGTCTTGTTGATGCCCAAATCACGATATTCTCTTGGAGTACAACATAAGTCCCAATTGACCTATGAAAGTCCTTTCCACTAGAATTATTAGCTCACAAGTTCTTGAGAGCCTTCTTCAACAGCTAATAGGCTAAAATGGAGTGTACCTAACACGAAGAGTAGTAGACATGGGTGGCAGCCAAGACTTTAGTGCAAATTTGGAACTTCACTGCTATGACTAGAGGCTTTGTAATCCTTTTATCAAATTTTCTTCTCAGGCCTCTACATTACCAGCTGTGATAGATTTGTAAGAGAATCATGGAAAGCAAAGGGGATTGCAAGGAACTTAAATACTCGTTCATAAAACCAAGACTATCCTTTGGCTACCAACCAATCATGAATTGTGCACACTGCAATGCCTTTATCTAAAATCTATGTTGCACAGGGATGCCTTCCCCACATAAAAGGCCCTGTACCCATCATCCTCGCGTTTCAGGGACCCCTAGCAAACGCCCCCAATATGCTGGGGACTTCATCGAGTACTTGGGGCTTGCTTATTGGGGACATGGGGACTTGCTGGCCATACCCAAAATGTCCTCAACAAATTTTGGGGACTTTCAGGTAGATTTTGGATACATTCCAAGTAGATTTCTGAGATGTCCTGGGCAGATTTTGGAGATGTTTTGGGCATGCATCTTCAGTTTTGACGATGGAAATTGATGATTGGACAATATGATCATTTATCCCATCCATATTTTTTCGTATTAGTCTGAATCTATGCAAGTTGCAACTCAAAATATGGGTTTTGTAAGATGGAATTTTATTTGGGTTTCTGGTGAATTAACTATTGTCTTTTCAACAACATCATTACAAGCAACAAAGCCTCCATGTCAACAAACCAAAAAATGCAACAACTCAAAGGTCTAATCCTTATGGTTCAAAATTGCTCTTGTTCTTCTCATTTTTAAAGTCATCTTAGCTTTTACATATTGTACATAGGTGTGTAGGAGATATTCAAATCCAGTTCTTATCCCATACCAACTCAAGCACTGTGAAACCAATTGGATGGTAAAGATTGAGATTGAATACTAAGCATTTGAATAAATTCCTATTCAATAACCTTCTTAATTTAAAATATGAATCTAATCTCCTTACAAAATGCAATCATGTATATCCCAAAGTGTTTTGTAGTGGTTTTCAACACATCTGCAAAAATTTGCAAACCCTATTGAGAAGAGAATGTCTTTTAACATAATTTTAATAAACAAGAAATATAAGGACGAAAAGTTGTTATAGAGACAAGCATTCTTCTCATAGACCCTCCATGGACCTTATTACAGATTGAAAATAGTTACACTCAAGTTTCCTAAAGCTAAATTGGAATTTTCTCATGTTCAAGTGCCAATATTAGAATGCCACTCTTGCCTGAGATTTTTCAGAACTAGAAATTGTAAGGGATTTGCATAATACTATATAGTATATATTGTTGTGCTTATAAGCATCTACAAATGTTTAAGACGAATTCTAAATTCTAACTTTTTAAAGTTTATATATATATATTATTGCCATCCCCAAACTGTTGTGCCCTGAAAAATTGGGGTGTGCTCTAGTCGTCTCGAGGATTTGTCCCCTTTTCTCTGCCATTACCCCGTCCCCAAAACTAGTGCAACATAGTCTAAAAAATTATGTTTTGAGTAGTCAAATGTTTGAGCCTAAGGTTGTGTCGAAGGTATCCAACCATTTGATTGTGTTTGCTCAGAGGTTTTCTCTTCCAAGATAGCAAGGAAAAAGTTGTCAACAAAAGGACCACTTTTCCAATTGGCCTATGTAGGGTTAGGAAGTGGGATACCCTTAATGAGACTTGTTACCCCTCATATTGAATAAGGCTTGTACTTGTGATTTTCATCACAACACTTGTGATTTTTGCCACAAGGATCAAGCTTGTAGGATGATATTGTTAGATGATTTGATGTATTGGTGGTACATGTGTACTTTGGCTTAGAGATGCTGCTATCTTGTGGGTGATTTAATGCTTATTGTTGTTGCTAGTAGAGACGTTGGATGGGATCTCCTTATGCGCTATTGGTGTTCTAATGGTTGATATAGTGTTGGCATGTTTGGAGGGTGTTTCCTTGGCATTGATACATTATCTAACCCTCAATAAATTTTTGTAGTGGGAAACCATCATCTTAGGGTCTCCCTAAGTTTTAAATGCTAATAATTGTGCCTTGGTGTGATGGTTAGTTTGAGAGTGCCTTACCATGGTTTTGTAGGGTTCGATTATGATTTGTTAACCTTCATTAAGGTGGAGCGCCCTAGCACTATGGATGTGAAATTACCTATAATTTTCACTTTGGAATGATTGGCATTGTTCCCTTGCACACTGACCCATTTCATATGGTTAACTTATGTTTGTGATGGGGTTGAAGCCTCTTAGTTGGAACTCCCTAGGAGATGTACGAGGATATTGCACAAATGAGCCACTTCATTATAATATGTCTAACACCCCTTGATGGAGTGCTAGCCAATGACACACATGTTGAGGGTGATTTGGGATTGAATCTTGATTGACCTTGTTTTGACCACATGGAGGCCTAGTGCTAGAGCGCCTCAACTCATTTCATCGTTCACACTTGGAAGGGGGTTGATTTGAGATATATTATGGATTTCCTTGGAGCACACTCCTTCTTGGCACATATGTTGAGGTAAGCATGCATTATAATATTATTTTATTGCTTGAAGGAGGGACACCTCTAGGGCACACCTCCTTGGATTGGTTGAGATGACATGGCATTTGGAGGATTATTATATGATTGGTTGTTGATGAGTGTAGCTGCCCTTTGCACACTTTTTTATGGCACCTTGTGTGTTTATTATTTAGGAAAAACGACACTTGGTTTTGCAAATCAGTTAATGGTTTTGGCTAATGGTTTGAAGATGCTTATTCATGGATCTAACGACCTTGACACACTTCTCTAGGGTGCACTCCTTTGGGGTAATTTTTTTAGTTGTTGAAGGATGTTACAATAGCCTTGGCACATTTCTTAAGGGTGCCTCATCTACAAAAAGGAATATTCTATTATTTACTTTGTTAAGGTGGTTATTCATGCTTCAAAGGTTGTTATTGATTCCTTATTCCATGCACGCGTGTGAGAGCTTGTTACTCTTGGTAAATTGTGCTATGGAAGGTGGTTATGGATTGCCCTAGCTCCAAGGAGCTTGTTAGAGCCAAACATGCCATAAGAAAGGATTTTGTTACACATTAGAAAACTTGCTATGGAAGGATGCACCCTAGCCTTGAGGAATTAATTGGAGTCACATGTGTGGTGCAGATTTATTGAGGATGTTTTATTTGAAAACATGATTTTATTGGGACCAAACCTTAATTCATTCACCTTTGGGCCTTGTTCACACGTGGGAAGTATCTCTTCTTGAAGGGTGCACTTTTGGAGGGATTTATTTTTCATTTCTTGAAGGTTGTTGCATGGTCAAACCCTCCATGAGAGGAGATAGTATGGGAAACAAGATAATATTGTATTTCCCCTTGATTTGGGCTACATATTTACATAAGAGAACACCCTCTTATTGTTATCCTCGACTCATTGCCCAATGGACTTGGTCCATTCATCACTTTGCTATTTTCCTATTCTACAATTTGTGTTTTGCTAAAGCCACTCTTTGGTTTCAACTTGAGACAATTTTTAAAGCTTTATCAATTCTAAGATTGGGAAGCCCCCCTTGAGCTAGAGGAGAGTCGACCAAAAGTGAAGAAGAGGGTTGGACCAATTGGTGAAGTGACAGTGGCCTCCCTCTTAGTTGTCCATAGGCTGGCAATGCTCTTTTGGACTCTAAATCTCAATTGCTAGTTTGTGAGGTAACAAGACGATTCCCACATTATTGCATAACCAATAGTCTAAAACTTTTGTAGCCATCATATACAAGGCAAGAGCTAGTGGTTAGCTTATTTGATAGAACAAAACCGGCCAACGTTGATAGACCTGCATTTGTTAATGTAAAGGCAAGTAGAGGCACCAATCACCCCATTAAAGAAAGAACCAAGAAGTAGGGCTTTCATCATTGTAAGAGAAAAGACCACTCAATTTGTACACATGCCTTTTCAAAGTCAATCTTTATTGAAATAACATCTTGGCTTGACTCTTGAATCTGTTCCATTCGTTCCTGGCATGAAACCTATTTACGCTAACTTGATTATTTTAAGCAAAAAAATGCTTTATGCATAGAGCCAGTGCCTTAAGTCGAATTTTGGATGACGTATTAGTAAAGTAATTGGCCTCTAGCTTGTCATCAACTCAAGTTCTCCATCATTATGGATGAATTTGTTGTAACCATAATTAATGCTTTCTTTAAGTTATTGCTTCTTTATTGCTTTGTTGTAGACGGACAACAAATTTGGCCTGACAAAGTCCCATGTGACATTGAAGAACTCACATGGGAAGCCACCCAACTTTGAGCCCTTGTCTTTAGCGATCTCATGAAGAGCAACGATTAATTCATCTAAGGATATGGCCTAGTCACACACACGCTTTTGCTCCTCCATGACATTGTGGGACCACATTAAGGCAACATTGCATGGATGCATCTTTCTCAACAGTTAGACTTGAGACTAAAAAACCATTTGGTAATGATTGACAAGTTCCTACTCAATCAACTCTACCTAATCACTCACCCATTGTTAGTGTTGAGACCTGCGATTATACATCTTTTCCCCTGCTTCTTTAATTACCAAAGCCTTAAAACAGGTCTTAGTAGGCCTATCTCTTGTCTTAGGCTAGTGCAAGTGAGCACAAAGCTGGCCCTCTCTAGTACTATAAACTTCATCCACCCTAATAAGGTACAAATTTGGTAGCCTATGCCTATTTCTCTTCATCAAAAGGGATGAATTGAAGGGCACGAGACATAACCTCAAATTCTTTCTAGGTGATTGGGTTTTGATTATGGCTCATCGTAGCCATAATCAAAAGAAGCTCAACGTAAGGTTGCTTTTATGGAAATTGCATCCTATCACTAGACAAGCGCCCATTATCTTCTCAGTTTATTGGTGATAAGTTCTAGATAGTTTTAATATTGGCAATACAACTTTGGCTATGTTGTTGCTAAATATTCAAAATTGTGTCTTATGAATGCACATCTTTTCAACACTTCAAGAAATGTTGAACCAAATAGGTTGGTGGTTAGAAAAGGTGGCCCATTCATCAACATGCATTGACCTTCCACCTAAAGAGTCAAAATAGAAGGAATTATCTTCGAGAGCATGGCTTTGCAAAATCATTTCTAACCTTGTTGCATATTGTTCCAAGTAAATCACAATTACATAGAGTCATGGAAATAAAACCTATTGGGGTTGTATAGCTTTAATTGGCTTCATGGGTTATCCATTCTTTTTTCACGAGGCGAAATCCTCACTGCTAGGCTTCCTTCTTTATCTTCTTAATTTTCCGCCTTGTAAAATCCTTGTAGACTAGCCATGAGAATCGTAGGATCATGAATCTTAGTATTGACATTAGAATTGGTGATTGTAAATTTGCATTTGCTTCACCTTTTTATTGACGTGAAATTATAAATTTTTAGAAATGCATTGCATGAGCGACTGATATGAAAAGTGTTGTACAAGGGACTGATATGAGTGACTAACATAAATGTTGGCACACTAGTTGCTAATAAGAATTGGTCTTGCATGAGTTGCTAGTCACTTTTCGCTTGATTCACTAATTATAGACCATGTCGAGTTGGTAGAGTGAGCTAGAACCAAGTGAATTATGATCACATGAGGAATAGTGATGAGCGGTAAATGGTGGAAAATATGGGCATTTTGGCCACCTGGGATGTTTATTGTTGGGTATGTTTTATTCCTTGATTTGAGGTATGCTAGTGTGCAAGGTGCATTGACAATCTCCCCTTTCAATGTAAACAGGTTTAATTGCATGCTAACATGCATGTGTTCTATATATGTAGCATTATGTTTATAAGGTGTAGGGAGAGTGATTTGTAACACTAGATAGGATAGGATAAGATAAGTTGTGGTACTTTTATTAATGTCCAACAAATAACCACAAAAGTAGGACAATGGGAATGCCAAGTACAACAATATTGATACAATGTGGGACCACAAAAGCTACTCCTACATAAAGCAAAGGAGAAGAGAAAAACATATCCACTCTTTAATCTCTAAGAGTAAGAACACAACTGGAAGAAATATATGCAAGGAGAGTATGTCCATAATACAAATGTAGGTGTGCAAACACCGTTGAGGCCCCAAAACCTTTGGAATAATGCCCTTTATGAATGTAGAAGGGAAAGGAGTGTTAGGGCTCGCTGGAGTTGGTAGCTCTCCTAACATCTAAGGCCATGGAAAATAAAACATCAAAGCCAGTGGCTCCATGTCTATCATAAAATGCCTTGTGACAAATATGAAGGTTAGACTAAACCATATTATATTAGACATTTAAAAAATGACAAGAATTGTAGGATACCATGTATAGATGGCTCAAAAGAAGTTTGTTTATCTTGGAAACCAAAGTTTCTATTATATTATATGACAATTATATAGAGTCTAGATATTAAGGTGAGGTTGTGTAATAATGGATTGTTAGGAGGGTTTCGTGTGATTTATTAAAAGGAAGAGATTATGAAACATGCTTTCTACAGCTGCAGAGTGGCTTGATTTTGTTGTAATGCGACTGCAATAGAGTATTCAGCGAAGTTGAATGGAAATGCATTTAGATTCATGATATTACCCACGGGGGCATATATGGGGAAAATATATCATTGTTGTAGATGTTGTGTACTCTTGTCTCTTCTGATAATTTAAGGATTTGGTTCATAACAATTCAAATATGGATCCACTTGATTTTTTGAAAATTCGGGATTTGGATATAGGGAAAGAACATATATAAAACAATATAAATGTCTATTTCTGTATTTTGTCAAAAGAAATTGTTAATTAGAAACATAGAAAGTTAGATATCTTAAATTAATCTTTAATTCATCTTTTTGTGCATATTTATTTATATGGGATTTATGTGTTGTATCTTTACCTTCATTTGGATTGTGTAGCCATAAATCCTTATGTATAAGGTGCACCTCAAGAGCTAAGAAAAAAAATGAATACTTTATCTGAGCCCTTTCCTTGTAAACCTTGGTTCATCTTCAATTAGGGTTTGGGTTAGCAATTGCAAGTCTTCCCTTTTGGTGACCTATTAAGCAAGGCCCTCTTGGTTGGTGATATTTTGACTCCATTTTTCCTTGGTGGATTGGCACTATTCTCTTCATTGGTTTCTCCCTATCCTCCCATCACCTTTTTTTACTTGCTATGCTACAACTGTTTTGGTAGGGAAACCTCTTCATCTCACCTTAACCCTCATTGCTTTGCCCTTGTAATCCTCTTAGGGAAGCCTCCCTTGAGTTGGAGAAGAGCCAACCAAAATCACAAAAGGGGATTGGTGTGGTGACATTGTACTTTTCATCTTAGTAACCCTTGGCTAGCTTGTTTCTTTGGGGCTTTAATCACACATGCTAGTTAGGGTGGTAACATGTTTCCTTTATTGTATGCTGGTGTTTGGCATTGTTTTTACTATGTCCATATCAATTGCTTTTGAAGCCGTTGCAATTCAACCTTCTGGGAGAAATTTCAGAAATCTGAATTTTAATGCAAAACATAAATCTCACCTCACAAGGAGGTTGTGAAATTCTGATTCACAACAAGATCTAGAAGCTAAGAGAATCCTCACAACTAAAGAATTTGACAAAACATGAAGAAAATATTGTAAAAGAGCAATATTAACACATAGAGATGGTACCAATAACTGAGTTTTCTATTATAGTTAAACATGTAAATATGTCTAGAACATGATTATATTACAATAGGAGAAAATCGTTAGCCTTTGGAGGCAAATTGGTGGCATACATGTGGCAGGCTTAGATTGGACCTCAAACCCCCCTTGGTGGACCAATGAGATCCCAAACCACCTCAAATGGTCACAAGTGGCCATGTGAACGTAGGTGAAGCATGCTAGGTCATAAATAAGGGTAGACTAGGCGTGCTGGAGTGCATGGGTGAGTGGGAGTGGCTCTAGGGAACATTTAATGGTCCAAAACAACCAAAAACACTCAAATACAATGCATGGTTGCCTCGGGTCAAACCAGTTCCCTGTTTTAAGGAGTGGGAGCGCCCTAGAGACCAAACTGTTGTTAATGAGGGCGCTCATGCTCCTGAATGATCAAAATGTGGGTGGTCATTGTAATCAATGGTCCAAAACCCCCAAATACTCTAGGAGACCAACATAACCAATGTTTGGACTATGCAACATAAGTGAAAAACAAATGTAAGTATGTCTTAGGTGGTATGTGACCATGGTACTAGGTAGTATGAAGTTCTAACACCCCCCTTAAGCCCGACTTAGTGTAACCACTTCAAAAGTTGAGGCCTTGGCATCTAAGGCTCAAGTCACCTCTTACAAAAATTTATTTGTCCATATAACCAAGGTAAGAAGGAAAATCACATGGGAATAAAACCTCCCCTCTAAAATGGACATGGAGGAAAATATGAAAGTGAATATCAATCATCACCATGTGTCACCCACTAGAAGTGATCTTAGATAGGTGAATGTCTTCTCTGTGAAGCTCTTGGTGAAGATGTCAACAGTTTGCTCTTCAGATGGGCAATACTGCAATGATATCACCTGGTCATGCACCAAGCTCCTGATGTAGTGCATGCGAATCTCAATGTGCTTGGTCCTCTGTCTCTGTACTGGATCTGTAGATATCTTGATTGCACTTTGATTGTCACACCAAATGACAGTGGGTGAATCAAATGCAAAACCAAGTTCTCGAAGAATGCCTTGCGACCACACACATTGTGTCGCTGCATTCATTGCTCCTTTGTACTCGGCCTTAGCTGATGAAAGGGATATAGTGTGTTGTTTCTTACTTGACCAACATATGGGACCATGTGCAAGCATGAATACATAACCTGAAGTGGACTTTATGCCAATGGAATCTCCAACCCAATCATAATCAGTAAATCCAACTAATTCTAGTGGTGAACTAGCAACATAATATATCTCGAAGTGTTTGGTTCCTTGCACATAATGCAAGATCCTTTTAGCAGCCTTCCAATTTTAGACAAATTCAGAAATTTTCTTTTGACTGGGAAAATTAAATACTCGGAAAATTTCAGACATTTACACATGAAATTAACATGCTTGTTTTTGACCAATTGTCCAGGACAAAACCCCTAAGGGAAAACCTGTTTTCAGAGTGAGTTTTTATTAAATTTTCAAACAAAATCTACAAACCCAGAACAATAGTACTTATCTCATTCCCTTCTCGAAATTTGTGCCAAAAACTTCTCTAACATGACTGTATGGATTGCTCATTAATTCACCTCGAAATTTGTGCACACGTGTGAGACAGTATGGACTAGTATGGTCTAACAATGTACGACCTGCAACATTTATTAACCTCAAGATCCGTGCCCTATATGATCTTTGACAGCAGCATTTAATGTTGTATAGACTGCATTAATTGCTATATAGAATCTTCTCGATTTCTGTGCAATGTGTACGGACAGGTACTGTACGGTTCTCCTCGATTTTTGTGTCAAGTTGTCTGGAAACCCAAATTTATTAGGAATTGTGCCCACTTTAAATTCTGGAATTTTCTCTCTCTCCTGGTTCAAATTCTCTTCAAACCTTCACTTTTCTTCTTTTCTCTCTCTCTTCAAAAATCTCTCTTGAATATGAAAACAATGAATGAACTTTTTCCTTGCCTTAGCCTTTTTGTTCTTGGTAACTTCCCTGTGAATCTAACGGTCAAGATTAGATTAGATTAAGGGTTCACATTAAAAGCTCCATTAAAAATAATTTAATGACATTTAGTGCACTCATGTCTTTTTTTTTAAGTAAGAAAGGGCCCTTCTATAACTGCAAGAAATTAAGAAATATTTACAAACCCTGCTCCCTGAAACAAGGAGGCAGGCATCGATCTGGACTCCAAAGCAGGAAAGTAAAAAGTATATCCCATAGGGAGAGACAAAGAAGCATGAGAGCGGCCCAACCTTTCACCATGGGCGCTCGATCATGAAGACAAACAAAACATAACAGAAACCGACTGTGCATAAACAACAAAGAGAAATCCAAACCCATAAAGAGCCACGACCTAACGTTGACGAGAGGACTCGGCCTCATCCTGGGCATTATTGTTGCCTTGCCCCATACCCTAATTTGCTTTTGCATGGTTGGGTTCTTCCATACTCACATCTTCTTCTCGCGGAATGCGCTGAAAGGGCAGAGCCGAGAGACGAAGCAGGCTGCGCATATGTCCGATGTTGTTTTTAGCTTCATCCTTAAACTTTCCCATAGTGATGCGAATGAGCTCCGCGTAGCTCTCCTTCTCGTTCATGGAACGAGAGAGAATGAATTTAAGTTGCCGGTAGTGTGACATCACCACCCCATCTACCAGCTTCACACGAAATTCTCCAAAGATCTCCTCCTCCATCGCAGCAATGGAATGTTGGATATAAGTCGACGTTTCCTCATTGAAAAGCCGCTCCCATTGGTCTTCTTCGTTGCCTCCCTCCCTGCTGCCGCAGCTGCCATTACTCTCCGAGATCTTGCCCTTATCGGATTGCTCACTTGTCTCCGACTTCTTCTTCGCCGTCCTCGTCTGCGAGGAACCTTCACTCTGCTATACACTCTGCGTCTGGCAATTACTCTATCGACTTGCGAATGTTTAACCCAAACCCTATCCATGATCTTCGTAGCAATGGAGTCTCGTTTCTCCTTTGTTAAATACTTATTCGGCACCCAGCAGGAAAGGTTTGCAATACAAACCCAAGTACATGATATCATCGTTGCAGGATGGTGTGGGGATTTTTCCAATCATCTTCATATCCAAAACCTGCGATGAGATCCCTTCACCCAATTTGGCCTATTGTCCTTCCATGTTCATTGTTTTTGATCTCTGGCTCTTGGCTTCGCGGAGAGTTCAATCCTCCCGTGTGAGACCCTTCAACGTTCTTATCAGGCCCTTCTTGCCGCACCGATGTCCCTTCTTCTCCATCCGTGTGTATGTCGTGATCCGAAGCCAAACGTGCCACTTGAGCACTGGCCTCAAGGCATGTGATCCTTGGTTCCATGTTCGAAACGCCTTCTCGTGTCAGAATGCCGTCCTTGCACCTGGCTGCCCCTTCCCTTGTCTCTTCACCCGCATCCGGGAGTGCACTCATGTCATTTAATAAAGTTGAGCAACTCCTTTTTCTATTTAATCACCCACTTAACTTTTTAAATGTGAACTTAGGAAAATATGAACACTTAGCTTTTTAATAAAGTCACTTTAAAATTATAAAGTGCATCTCACTTCATTAAATGCACAAAATGACTAGGAGTCACATTTAAGTATCCTTGTCCACCACAAGGCAAAACTAGGTGGACAAACACTTCCTAGGTAACTTTTCAACAAATTCCACCTCTGGATCATGTTTTTATGCCTTTTACATTTTTTTTAATTAAACCATTAAAAATACCCTAATTTCACGGGAAAAAATATTTTCTTGGAAATTTAAAAAGAACCTAGAGGGACCTAGCACATGTCCATATGACTCAATAACAATGTCTAGCACGCTCTATGCATTGACACGTGAACTTTAATAACCTCCCAGGATTTGACCACCATGACGACCATTCCAGCTTTGGAGGAGTAGGTGAAAAACTCGAAAGGAATAATCGGCTTGATAACCAAGTCCTAGGAAGCCAAGTTCTTTACAAAAAACCCTTGCTAGCACATTTTTTACAATCTCCCCGCAAGGTATGAACATTTGGTAAAAAATGAAAGAAGGGCGTTGGAAGGCCTGAATGGTCTTCTGAACTCTGTAACTGAACAAATGTTTGTTCATCTTTGGCGGCTCACTGGAAAGTCCAACTAGATTCAACCTAGTTGGTAACAAGGTACAAGGATGCAATGTTGGCAAAGCGTGTGCAACTCAGATAGATCCCTAGATAGACTGTCAAACAGTTCAATCAGGTCTTCAGTAAACTGTCCAACAAACTTGAGGTAAGAGATCTTGAAGATACCCTTTGCATTAAGTTCATCGCTGGTTTGCTTCCCCACATTAGAACAAAGGTATAACTTTTCCTAATTTCTAATTTCTTCATTTGATTATGCCTTTCGACTAGTTTCCAAGATTGAAGCTAAGTTTCCCAAGGCTCATTAGTCCATTATGCTGTCTTCAGAATCCTCTGCAACAAAAGGCATTTCTTCCTTGTCTCTCAGCCATTATTGGTTCCAATCAAGAGGCAACCAATTCCATCGGCCAAGGGAAGAAGAAAAATTACTCCCATCACTAGTGGTGTGGTCATTATAGTGATGAATGTTGGGCCTTGTAGGCCAAAGAGGCTAAGGCTCTTCATGGTGAATTGCAATAGGTAATCAAAGGCCTTGACATCAAGGAAGGACATGTGATTAATTTTTTTTTTAGACTGGAAGGCAAGCATCTTATTCGTTGTCTGAATAGGCTAAGTAAGGAGTGCCGGTGCTATACAAAAAAGAAGATTAATCAAAGTAAGGTGTTGTTGCAATCAGCAAGAGCCTAATATCCACAATCTTAACTCCTCCAACCCTTGGTTAGTCCTTGTGGCCAAAGATTGTACTGAGCATAAGAGGGAATGTCTCTTCATGCACAATTTCTAAGTCACACAAACTTGAACAGTTGATCATGGACAATGGTAGTCAAAAGAAATTTGTTTGTCAGCTGTTGGTGTTTGGTTTGACTTAGCATAAGGCTTCTACTTGGTTTGTCTTAGCTTAGAGTAATACTTTATTTTACTTTCTGCGTCTTGATATATCTAGGAGCTATTTTTCATTGCTACAATTATCTATCAACACTATTGTACCTGGTGGTCCCATTGACCTACTTTGGTGGTCATTTGTTGGACATTAATAAAATGATCTTATCTTATCAGCACTTGATTGGCTCACTGTAGCTTCCTACTACCACATCTACTATCATCTTGGATGGGTCAAGGAAGCAGGTTTGTCAACACCTATCACTCATTAGTGTTCTACCACTTTTTCATTGTACCTTTCATTGATATATCTGACTTTGATGTTAAACCCATGGATTGTTGTGACATGATTATTGGCGAGCTCTACTAGTTTGACAGAGGGGCGCAATATGATGGGTATTACAACACCTATATGCTTCACCAACCGTCATTCTAAAACAAGCTATTAAGCAAGTCAATCTTTACAAATTCATAAATCTTTGGTCTGTTCTGGTGCTTACACATCCAGATCTGCAGTTGCCTCTTACACAGGTTTCCCACTTCAGCAGGGAGGTGCCCCTCCCTGCACCGGTTCAAAAACCAGTATTATTCTTGCTTCAGACAATGCTTCACTCACTTCAGCCACAAGGCAGATTGCGTTACTCACTTCTCAAGACATCCCTTTTCATGGGTCATCTCATCCCAAGGATATGGAAGTCATCTTTCCTCCACATGTGCCTTGACAGCCCATGGTTGGCTTGGTTCTTCAGCAGGGAGGACATTGTTTCTTCTGATTGCTGCAGCCGTACACCATCTGTTGTGTACACCCACATTTCATTATGAAGTGGCATGAAGAAGCCATTGATACAAGTCAATTCATTTTTAATGCAATGGACAAAGAATTTTGCTGATCTCAATATACTATCTCTGTATATAATATTGTTGATGTTCCCATCCAAGAATTTCAAACTTTCATTTGTTTTATTTCCTTCTTCCAACTATTTTGTCTTTGAAGAGCATATTAACTGTTATCTATTAAAAGCTTTATAGTTTTTCTTGCAGCTTCTGTGTTTGCATCGTAAGATCACATCTTTCTATAACATTGTTATTATTTTGGAAATGGCATTTGGAAGTTACTGGTAACACTGTTTTGTATCCTATTCACTTTTTAAGGGCTCTTCCGATATCAAAATGTTTTCCTAGTGGCTAGATTGACATACACCTATATGCAAGATTGCTACATTGTTTAATTTCGTGTTTCTGTGCATACCCCTTAGAGAAGTACCATTTAAGTGAGTTATATTATTGTCCACTAAAGACGAAATATATCAATGGGACTAAAGATTACACCAGTCATGAGAATACCATATAAAAACAAGGGGGTCCAAGATGCCCCCAAAGTTATAGAGAGGCAATCACTTTGTTTACTGAACAGATGAATGGCAGAATATTTCAAGAGTATGAAAGTAAAAGTTTTCTTTGGTTGAAGCAATACTGTTGGTATTATTTCATTCTTCATATCATTCAATTCTTAATGTGTTTGAATATTATTTTGGTATAGCTTCAATGTTTAATCAGACAATAGAATTGCGGGTACAAAACTTTACTGTTTTTAAAAGCTTTGAATTTTTATTTTCCTTTGAATGTGTTTCAGGGCCCACAACAGGTGAAATATGGTAAAATTGGCTTCCCTGATAAGATAGTGACTGCCAAGGATGTTATTATTGCCACAGGATCTGTTCCTTTTGTGCCCCCGGGAATTGAAATTGATGGTAAGTGATATTTCTCTGCTTCCTTATTTTGCCAAAGGTGTCTGAAGCTACTTTAGACACAACACACGAGCTCAACAAATCAGTATTGTTGTATGGTTTATTATAAAAATTTAAATTTAAAACAGCTAATTTCTGATTGGAAATTCACAAGTTGAGTTAAATTTTTATAGCAGTAAGTGAGACATTTTTCAGGCTTATCAGCTCAATTGTCATCAATGACATTGTTAAATCAGCAATGCAGAAAATTTTGTAATAACATATAGTCACAATGATTTCTAAAAATAATAATGTGGTTATTAGGTATGGAAGATATAAGGACCTAAAAAGCCCTCATTGGCATTTTTTCTATGAAGAAACCACTGTAGTAAGGTTTTGAGACCAGCTTGCTAGGGTGATTGTTACTTGATTAGATGTAGAAATGGTTGTAGTCTCAGGTATAGGGGTGGTGCTTGTGCATCACCCAAGTTGCACCATTAAAACTATGGAAAATTTTAGGGAAAACCATTTCCATGAAAAATATGCATCAAATTTACTCCTGAGGAGGCGTAGTCCTAGTTGAATCAGTCCAATATGTATTGCGTTTGTAATTTTGCATTTTGCATTTTATATTTTGTATCTCTGTAAAACGTTTCATAGGTTACTTGGTCTAAGGTCATCACTCACCTTACTTTGTATTTTATATGTGTACATAGGAGACTTGGTCAAAGGTGACCATTCTACACTAGTTTTATACTTCTATATATACCTAATACAATATAGAGCGTACATGTAAAGTTGCAGCAATATCCTTTGTACTTGCATTCTTACTTTCTTGTATGTGAGTATTTGAATTGCTTTCTAATTTTTCTCATGTCAACTCTCAGTTGTCAAATCATCTATTGAGCACCATGCTTTTTAGTGTGTAATGTATGGATAGGAGATACAATTTCATATTTTTATATCTTTTGTCTGGGAAATCACACAAGTATACAGACAAGAAATCCAATCCATAATATGATAATAAAGAGAAAGATTACTTAATTCATTCTTCAATATGGTGGATGTTGATACAATAAGTGAAACAATGTTCCATACCCAAATCCTATACAACCACTTTATTAATTCAACATGACCGAACATGTTGATGACTTAACATTATTTATGATGTGGCTTGAATACCTCAAGTTACTTTATTACGAAATTTAATTACAATAATTCCTAATACTAATGTATATGACATGTTTAATAACCATGTTTGAAGTATGATATATATCCAGTGTTCCACGGGGGCGCGTCCCCTAGGGTGGTGAATGCGCCCCCTTGCTTTCCCACGCTTCCGGGACGGGGAAACTCCTAGGGAAATGTTTCCCCACGTCCCCCTTTTTGGGGAAACTCGGGGAAACACATTTCCCCAAGTGCAAAACGTGTTTTCCCCTGGGGGGGCTTCTAGGCGTCCCCCCGTCCCCCCCATATTTTCATCTTTCACAATAAAAATAAATGCAAACTAAAATATTAAAAAAATGTTGAAAAAATTAAAACATAATTAAACGAAAATTAAATTAAATCCTAGACTAACCTAAGAGTTTAAGACCTTCCTAAACGCTATCCTCTCACGATTTCATTTCATAATCATATTGCAACTAAACTTGGAGAAGTCGTCATTGTTCTAAGTTCTAACTTCTCTGTGTTCATTGTTCGGTATGTATTTGACTATTTCAGACTTCAGCATTTGTTGCATTATCTTTTACAAATTTGAAATTTGAATCTAGATATACATATTACATTGCATAATGATAATTATGATATTTAGTTTTGAGTTTTTACATGGGTATAGTAACGTAGTTCAGTATCATTTACAAATTTGAAATTTGATATGGTAATAACTAATAGATATACACCCCATAATGATGAATTTAGTTTTTGGTTTATTTTTTACATGGTAATAGTTACTATTGGGATTTATCATTTTTATATTTTAAATTAATTTTAATGACTCCGACGTCCCCCCTGTTTCCCCGAAATTTCCCTAAAATTTGGGGTAGCTTCCACACGCCCCCCTTATGCGCTTCTCTGCTTCCACACTCCCCTGCCCCGGAAACTTCGTGGAACATTGTATATATGTGCATATTTTCTTGTTCAAATGATCATTAATTTCAAATTTGCAATCTTTTAGCAACAAATAATGTGTCATGTTTCCCTCTCTTAAAAGGTTTTGGCACCGTGGAGAAAATATGTTTGTTATTTCTAATAGGGACATTTTGATTAGTCATTAGAGATTATATGTATGGTAAGGACAATTTGATATGTTTATAAAATTGTCTACCGAGGGTTCTGTTTGTTAGCACAATTTTTGTGCTGTAGCCTTGCTGTTATGGGATTGATGTTAATGTGCCATTATGTAAATCTTGTTTGTTTAATGTTGGATATGTGTTGTATCCTTTGTACGTAGATTCAAGAACACTCTGATGTGGTTCAGGGAGGACCCACAAGGAATATTTTTTTGGTTTGTTACGTATTATATTGGTGAATGGTTTTGGCCCACTGTAATATAATCTCAGTTAAGGGATTAGGGCTGTAATCTAATCCAGGTTAACAGAATAAAGTTGATTGAAGGTGCAGAATACCTAAATGTTTTGTATGGTGAATGACTGAGTTAATACAATGAAGAGAGAGAGAGAGAGATGTGCAAATCTAATTTAGTTTTTTTTTCTGGTTAAGGGTTTCCAGGTGCCATTGTTATTTTTATGCTTTAGATTTTGTTAGTATTTCTGTGCATGCATAGGTTTATCAAACTCTTTTTTTTTGGTAACTAGGGTAATCAACAACTAGAGCTGGGATGGTACTTGCGTGACACGGGGTCCAGGGATCCATTCCTGCTACCACTATACCCCTAGGTGCCCCACACCCGCCGCAAGACATGGGACACAGGTAAATTCGGGTGGGATTTGAACTCGTGACCTCCAGTTTACAACAAGTGACTTCATAACAACTGAACCACCAATGAGCCACACCCGTGCGGGCTGGTTTATCAAACTCTTTACTTGTATCAGAGTGAGGTTATTGGCTACGGGGGAAGGAGCTGTGAGAGGGTTTCTTAGTGCCAATGAACAATTTGTAGTTGGATTATTGAACAAAATTTTCAGGTTTTCTTCACTTATTCCACAATTTTCATGGGTCAGTCATCAAAAGAAGCTTGTAGAGGTCGAAGGAAAGAGAAAGATGTCCTTGTTGGTGTGCTCTCCCTCTTCCAAGGCCATCTGTCTCTGCTGATGCTAACGCTCCATCTGCTGCAAGTGGAGCTGCTTCCAATCTTGAGGGAAACCTTGCTGTGGCAAGACAACAAGCTCAAGAAAAAAATATCCATTGTTGGAGTATATAACAAGACAACAAAGGCCCAGGGAAAAGATTACTAGGGGTGGGAATGTTCTTTGGAAATGTAATTTTTACAACAATACATACAAGAGCACCTACTTCTGAGTTAAGGGCCATTTGTATGCCACTGAATGTGGACTGGGACCATGTAAAGGGGTGAGTGCTACCAAATGAAGATAAATGGAAAGAGAGGATAAAATTGGCTTGGGGAAGGTGACAACAGCAAGTAGGAAACAAAAAGAAGATGATCCTCTTCCATTCTTGAGGAAACATACTAGCAGTAGTAGATTTGAGAGTGGGCTACAAGCCAACCACTAATAAAGAGGCTAGCTTCAAGTGGCGCTCCAATGGACAAGATAAGCGAGATGAGATTGATATTACCATTGGGTTCTTTCTTTATCATAACTTCATTTCATTTAGTGTTGACGATCACCTTTGTTTATTAAGATTTGTTGAGTTTTAGTTGGAAAAGCTCCAACAGGGTATGTGCCTCCCAATTTAGAGAAGCTTAGTGACACATCGTTTCTTAAGTCAAAGAAAAAGGTGGATAAAATCCTAGAACCCATTAAGTCATCATGGTGTTCATATGGTGTCAGTATTGTTTCTGATGGATGGATAGATACAATACACTATCCACTCATCAATTTCATGGTGTCCTCCCTAACTTGACCAGTCTTCTTGAAAGCGGTGGATGCTCTTGGAAAATACAAGAATGTACAATATGTGGGTGAGTCGTTCATTAAATTTATTGAAGATGTAGGTGTTAATTCTTGTGTGCAAATTATCATAGATAATGCAACTGTTTGCAAGGATGCTAGCATGCTCATGGAAGTTAAATATTCACAAATCTTTTGGACACCTTGCATTGTTCATTCCTCTAAATCTATTGCTTTTGTTGTGACATAGATGGGAGGTCTTATTGGTAATGCACACCATGTCCACAATTTTGTGCAAAACCATACTAATGCCCTCAAAATCTATAAAAAATACACATCTATCATTGTTGAAGATTGCAGATACTTGGTTTGCCTCCTCATTCATCATGCTTAAGAGGTTGAGAGAGGTCAATATTGTTCTTGGTTCCATGGTTATTTCAGAGTTTTGGTCTCTTTGGAGAAAATTAGATCAAACTTCTTTAGAAAAAAAGGTCAAGGATACAATGTTAGATGATGGTTGGTAGGAGAGGGTAGATTTCACCGTTAGGATCATTTGATCCTATCATTTTTTTGTTGTGGTTTGCAGATATGGACCATCCCATTTTAGGAGAGATGTTTATGAGGCGTGGGATTATATGATTGGGGTAGTGAAGACCTTTATTTTATAGAATGGGTGCCATTCAAAAAGCTTATTCATCACCATACAATATATTCTTATCAATAAGTAGGTTAAGAATTGCACACCTTTGCATTGCTCGATTCACTCATTGAATCTCATGTACTACAATCATGATTGGCTCAATGGCGGGCCTTCACATAGAGTCCCTCCTCACTGGGACGAAGAGATTTCAATGGGAAGGAAGCATTTTGAAGGATATTTTAGGACAAAGCATCCCTTGATGAAGTGGAGGAGGGCTTCATAGAGTCTTCCACTGGCATTGGGATATTTGGGGGTTATGATGTGCTCAGACACAGGGGGCTAAGAATCCCTATGCTTGGTGGGAAGTGGGAACTCATGGGGCAACATGCCCTATTCTACATGATTTAGCCATGAGGATCTTCTCCCAGGTTATGCCATCCTTTTGTTGCGAGAAGAATTGGAGCGCATATGGAAGTTTGTATAGTTTGAAGAAGAGTAGGCTTGAGCAGTCCAGGGCAGAGACAATGGTGTATGTGCGCTCCAACCTTTGTCTTATTTGCAAGCAAAGGGAGGAGTTGTTGAAGGGAAAGACAACAATGTGTGATATGTTTCCCAATGATCTCAATGAACTGGTGCTAGAGTCTATCACTTTTGATGATGGTGATCCTCTTAAGGGGTCATCCTCCACACCAACAAATGTAGATGTTTGATTGGATATAATAGATGAGGAGGAGATAGTAGTGGCAATAGTGATGATTTTGTTGATGTTGACATGGAGGAGGACTATTGAGGCGACTTCAAGATATGACATTCTTCCATGTATGGTTCTAGTATTTAGAATCTACCCAATTTTGTACTTTCCATTGGCATTCCCACCTATAGTATCTTACTATTAGTGACTCGGTATCTATGTAATATAGTTTGATTTTGATTACATACAATGACCTAATTAGAAAACTGTAGTTTATGGTTCAAATTCTAAGTTAAAAACTTCTTTTTTATGATGTATATACTATTGCATAGTCTAATTTTATGTGTTTGATCATCGTTGAGTTTACAATGTAAATGTAGTTAGAAATTAGTATGATTATATCAATATTTTCTAAATGTTAGTCTTTAAAAACAATTGTTTTTGTCCTCGTGTTAGGTGACTTAGGGTTTAGCTCATTGTATGAAGAGCAAGGGTATCTTGTTTTAAAAAAAAACCTATGCTTGAGTGGGAGCTTTGCACAATTAATTGTGTAAAAGAATGGCAAGTAGTTCAAGAATAGAAATAAAGAATTTTAACGACCAAAGCTTTGATACGTGGAAGATCTTATATACAAAGAATAGTGGGTTTCTGTGGATCTATGTACAAAATCTATTGGTATGTTGAGAGAATATTGGGAGAAGATGTGAAGAAAGGAAAGACGTACAGTTGGACTCCACCTTTTAGATTTGATGTTGTTGATTGTCTTTAGAGAAGACAATGAA
The DNA here is from genome assembly GCA_001517045.1 of Pseudotsuga menziesii. Classification (NCBI taxonomy): domain Eukaryota; kingdom Viridiplantae; phylum Streptophyta; class Pinopsida; order Pinales; family Pinaceae; genus Pseudotsuga; species Pseudotsuga menziesii. The sequence continues at coordinate 370,833 of LPNX010196373.1, forward strand.
ATGAAACTGTGGGATAGGTTAGGGAATTTGTATTAGTCAAAGTTCTTGGTAAACAAGATCTTTCTTCAAAAGTTGCATTATCTTAGAATGGATGATGGCCTCCATGACGGAACATCTAAAATTCCTTTAATACTATTGTAAGTCAGCTCGTCTCTGTTGATATTAAGATGGAGGAAGAAGATAAATGTGTTACCTTGTTATGTTCTTTGCCAAACTTAAGGGGTATTATGGTTGTAGCAATTGGTAGTACTTACTACTCAATCCACATTAAAGTTTGAGGATGTAGTTGCTTCCTTGTTATGAGAGAAAATTAAAAAAAATCCATGGAGGGTGTGGCCAAGATAAGATAAGATAATTCTATTCATGTCCACCAAATGGCCATAAATAGGTCATTGGGATTGTTAGGTACAAAAATGTGAATACAACGTGGGAGTGCAAAAGTTGCTTCTAGAAAAGCATAAAAAACGATGCTAGACTATGATATAAAAGACCTAAAGTATATTAGTATATAACCTCAAAGCATGGAGTGGAGAAAAATTAAGTCATTTGGCGGTAGATCTAACTTTGTAGCAATGCTGCATATATCGTCGATATATTAGATTTATCCTCGAGATTTACCAATGGTTCGATATCAGATTCAATTTATCGAGATATTTTCGATTTTTTGAATATATTGTGATACATTGAATGTATCGCAATATATTTTGATTATATCGTGAGTCGATGATAAGTATCAGGATGCTAAGCAAAAAAATAAAAATTTTGGCCACATCGTCTTTTTAAGTCTGTGTGTGAGTTTTATTGTTTCATTTTGTGTTTGCAAAAGTGAGAGAGAGAAAGAGAAGCGTGGGAGAGCATTGTGCATCCGTCAAAGAAGGAGAAAGCCAAGGATCTTGTTGCCATTAGCGGAGAGATCATGGAGTGGCTTCATTTGTATGTTTTGCTAATAAGAGGGATGCGAAGGGGACTCACAAAAATGAACTTACAAGTATAAACACTGGAACAAGTGTCTCAATGGGAAGACCGCAATTGCACTCCTTATCCACATGACCCATAGCTTCTCGAATCCCCTCATCAGCCTCACCTTTCTTTGTGCCGAGGTCAACACCGTGGGGAGGGGGGGGGAGGGGGCAACCTTCTATTTGGTCATTGGTTAAAACAAAGGAGGAGGAGGCTGACAAGGTTGTGACCAAATGTTTTCTGGGGTGCTTAAGAAGAAGTTGAATGCAAAAGGTAACGCAGAGAAGTATGAATCTCACTAATAGCAAAGGGATATTCCTAAGCAGAGGGAATTAATTTTGTGGATTTTTGTTGTTGGTGATAAATTAACTTATATTAGATGTTTTTTGTTTCTTGTTGTTTTTTTTAATCTTGAAGTAGGGAAAATAGATGTGAAGACAACATTTGTAAATGGAGATCCTAATTAAGAAATCAACATGAAACAAACATAATGTTTTCCAGAGAAGGGAAAGAAGGAATTGGTTTGCAAGCTGAAGAAGCCCCTTTATGGATTAAAACAATATCCAAGAATGTGGTATCAAAAGTCTGATACTTATATAATGGGACTTGGTTTCTCAAGAATTAAAGTTGATCTTTGTGTCTATTTCAAGTTGGTTGGTAATCACTTTATTTATGTGGTCTTGTACATTGATATGTTGTTGATTGGAAATGACAAGGAAATCACCGAGGGTGCCAAAGCTTAGTTTTCTTCTAAATGTGATATTGCTAGAGAATTAGAGGATTATTTAGATTAGAGATCTAGTATTATAAGAGAGAGGTGGTATCTAAAGACATCGTTGCAACACTTAAGCACAATTGAGCATAGCTCAACATATATAGTAGTGCAAGAAATCAAAGGATTTCCATAAACAATAAATTATCCAACCTTTTTTAGATTGGCCCATAAGTCTATCTTATATGACACCAAGATGTAACCCACTTGCATATTGGGTTGCAAAATAGCTAATAGTGGTTTTTTTTAACCTATTTTGTGGAGCAATCAATTGGACGAGCAAGATGCAGGCTGTAGTTGCACTATCAACTAAAGAAGCTAATTACATGGCAATTGCTCATGGAAGTAAGGAAGTTGTATGGTTGCAAAGATTATGCTCAAGTATTGGTTTTGTTTAGAAAGCGATGATAAGTTGTGACAACTCAAGTGCAATTTTTTCGGCAAAGAACCCTGCTTGTCATTCTAAGACAAAGCATATTGTTGCACAATACCATTTTGGTAGAGACAGGGTTGGAAGAAAGCAGAGTGTTGTTGGAGAAGGTTGATACCTTGAAGAATGTTGAAGACCTATTGTCAAAGTTTGTTAGGATTGAAAAAATATGTTGGTGCAGAAAATCAATGGGCATTGCTGCCTCTAGTAGTTGATTATATGAATGCCTCCCCCTTTCTCCCATTTTTGCAAAGTATTCAACAAGTGGGAGAATGTTGGGTATGTGTTGTATTCTTTGTAGGTAGACTTAGTCACATTTGGGCAGGGGTTTGGGTCGAAGCCCTCGGAAATTTGTTTTTGGTTTGTTAGGTAATATTTTGGCCAATGGTTTTAGCCCATTGTATCATAATCCTGGTTAAGTGATCGAGGTTGTAATCTAATCTAGGTTATAAAATTAGGGTTAATTGAAGCTGCATAATATCTAAATGTTTTGTATGGTGAGTGGTTGAGTTAATACAATGAAGATAGAGAGATGTTACATAAATAATAATAACGACAACAATAATAATAAGGATAATACATAATACATAGATAATATATAAATTACTAATCAACTAATAATTACTATTATTGTTATGAGGACAAGACTCCTCCCAATAGGTGCCTAAGGCATATAAATGGCGACTACCAATTGTATAATTTTATCATCAATCATTTTATTCAATATGTATTATTTACTATGAAGGTGGATCTCTTCTTTATTTGGATATAAATTCTTCCATAACACACATACAAGGTGTTACAATGGTATTAGAGCCCCTTCTTGGGTTTGATTTCGGGCCTTTGGCCATATTCCGGCTTTTGGCTATCAATTTGAATGAATTAATTAGTTCGTAAAAAAAAAGAAAAGAAAGAAAGTTAAAAAATAAGAGAAAGTAAAAAAAAGAAAAAGAAGTAAAAAAAGAAGAGAAGAAGATCCCATAAAAGGGGAAAGAAGATAGAACGAAAAATACAACATACAATTTATAAAACCAACCCTTGGTTTTAGCTTTTATAAACCACACAAGGTTTTATTAAGCCCTAATTCCCACGTTCACCCCAAAAAATAAACTATATATTATTATTATTATTATTTATAAATAATAATAATTATTCCGTGTTGCAGGGGTACCCGTCCCTAGGGATGGGGTACTTCATAGACGTCCCTTGAAGTCCCCAAGTATCGGGTACATTTGGCCCAAAAACATGAAACTTTGCTCATTTTGGGGGACTTCAGGGAAACTCTAGTATGTGATTTTTTTTTTTTTACCTTTACGAAGAGGGCCGTGGTAGGCGTGGGTTCCCCTACCCTCTTAAGACCCTGCGGGCTTGTCCACTTCTCTCAATGCAGAGTTGGGTCTTGACTTTTGTTGGAGCCTATGAGAGGAGAGCTTGCTGCACAAAGGAGAGGATACAGGTAGAGGAGAGACAAGACAAGCTTATGTTGTATTAGACTTAAAGGGTTTGTGCTTTTAAGTTAATGACATGGCACAGTCTAGCTTGGACGAGCTGTTATCTATTCTTTAGACTGTTTCTTCTAGAAGGTTGCCTTGTTCTTTTATGACTTTAGATCTTGTCATTGGATTTTTCTTGGTATAGTTTGTGTTTATTGTTTATCCTTTGAGCAAGTTGTTCCAATGTTGTTGCACAGATCGTATTCTTTGCCCTTCATGAATGATAGAAAACCTACTTTGTTGATGTTTGTGCAGACATTTCTATGCATATGCATATTTCTAATTTTGAAAAACAAAAATCTCCATCAACAATTGTCATGTTTATACTGAAGGTTCATATGTAATTCACGCTTTATATCAATGATTTATGAACTTTGAAGCAATGTGCATATCAATTGTACTTGTTACTTATTGAAATTGAATATTAATGAAAAATAAATTGATTTCATATCTATCTATCTATCTATCTATCTATCTATCTATCTATCTATATATATATATATATATATATATATATACAGTACCCCTGATGTACCCAAGTCCCCTGTTTCTAAAATTGGCGTCCTCGTCCCTGTCCCCAAGTTTCTTGGCAACTTAGTAATTATTATGAATAATTTTTAATAGGTAATTGGATTTATTATTAATTAACTATTAAACTCTTATATTAACCATGAAGTCATTTAAAGAAGAATTGGATGAGGTCTTCGATCGATTTATGAGGAAAATGGAAGAAGTACTTGACAGTAAGGAACAATCGAATGAAAAAGCGGTTGACAAGACCTTCAATGAAATAAGCCAACAAAACAAACTAGAGGCCTCCCAAGATGAAGAGTTGGAAATTAAATCCCAATCCAATTTTCAAAGCTTGCAAGAACAACCTGGTAAAGAACATGAAAGGGATGGAATTGATGTCTTGGACATTAAATTGAATGACACAACCAATTCCATATCACCATCTGAAGAAATTCTGTGTTTTACTGTTTGCTGGTTTATGTCAACATTTCGTGGTTTTCACATACAGCTGGTTTTGCATTGGTTGTAGTTTACTTATGAAATTTTACTGAACAATTAAACACATAGTAAAATACACTAACAGGCTGAAAAACACATTTAACAATCACACCATAAAATGATAGACTCAGAGATTTTTGGCCAAAATCAAGCCCTGGAAAAACCCCCACGGGGAAAACCAGTAAGAGAGAGAGAGTTTTTATTATGCTTCAGAAAAAAAAATCAGACATTCATTTACAGTAAAAAATCCAATTTATCTCAACCCAAAAAAATACCCCAGCAGTCTGTCTCGGTTTCCATGCTATTGCTGCCTCGATTTCTGTGCAAATCCTTATTGAAAAACGTGCCAGAAATATCAGCAAATATCTGCCCTCGAAAATTGTGCCAGCACTCTTAGAATATTTAATGCTATTGTACGACCTCGATTTCTGTGCCAACAAATACAGAATGCTGCCTGGGGAAATGTGGTGTACCCACCTCAAAAACTGTGCCTGCTTTTTCCTTGGAAACCGTGCCCAAAACCGTACAGTACGGATGGCAATAAATGTTGCCATACCACTTCTCGATTTTCGTGCCAGCAATAAATGCAGGCCATACACACCTCGGTTTCTGTGCAGCAATAAAGGCTCCTCGATATTCGTGCCCACTCGAAGTCTCTTCAGCAAGCTGCCTCGAAAATCGTGCCCACTCTCTCCTCTCTTCAGCTCTCTCTGCTCTTCTTCTCTCTTCTTCTCTCAAAAAGTAAGTGATTTGCCTCCCTCAACCCTTTTTGTCTAAACCCTAAGTGGGAATCTAATCCAACGGTGGAGAAAGATCCAATCCAATGGCTAAGATTCAATGAGAGTAAAAATCACATTTATTTAAATCATTTAAATAAATTTACTCACCCACTTAAATTTATCAAAAAAGTGACTTTAACTTTATAAAGTCTCATTAAGTAGCTTTTAATGTGAGGGTCACCTTTTTCCCTTTTCTAAGTGACTTAGGCAAAAAGTCACTTAGGGAACAAATTCCTAGGTACAAAACTAACACCATCCAGTTTTCATGTCAATAAAGATGAAAATGTGCCCATAGGTGTAACGGAAAAAACACTTACATATTGTTCTCAACCACTTTTGCCAGATAAATCTATTGATTTGATTTATGGAGTTGAAAGTCATGGAAGTAGTCAATACCTACTTAAACAGGATGAAAGAAATAATGATGGTTCTACAAACACAAGTGTAGATAGTTATGCAGACGTGGTCCTCTTGCCAACTGTTGCTTACATTCCTAATAATGTTAAATATAGCGGGCCCATTGTTGTCGAACCAGATGACACAATAGTTATTGCATCCACATGTTTAGGAAGTCCTATTAAACAAGCTACTATAAATGAACAACATTTATGTTACTCCAAAATTGGTGCTTTGAAGTTTGGACACATTCATGAGAAAATCATGTACACTACAATTTAATGAAGAAGCCAGGGACATTATGATTCAAAGAAAACTAGTAAAAGGCCTAGAGATTTCCAATCAAGTTGATGCTGGTTTAGATGTTTTTCTTTCCTATAGCAACCACCAAGCATCTTTGGAATGGTTAACATTAAAGTGCAAACGCCCTAAAGTTGTAAGTTGGAATCCATCTACAATATTATGGCTCGAGGAAACTAAGAAGGATCACATTGATGTCTTTAAACTCCACACACTTAAGGATAACCGTCACTTTGATTTCCAAGGTCAAGGAGCATCTCTTAAAAATATTTCCGTTATTATGACATCCGTCGTAGGATCCACAACTAGTAGTGGAAGTGAAGATATACAATTACTCATAAATGGAATCCAAAAGGCAACATGGAAAACAAATAAGTACAAGTTGTATTGTTTCAAAAACTCACCGCTTAAGCAGAAAGAATTACAACACAAGTTCCAGAATCATGTCCATAAAATGAAATTGATCCAAGATTGCAGTGTTCAAGTCAGCAACAACCCATAAAAAGAGAGCATCAACACTCAACTTTGAGGACAAAAGCTGCCCTCAAGGGAAGCGCAATGTTACATAAATAATAATAATAGTACTAACAATAAGGATAATACATAATACATAGATAATATATAAATTACTAATCAACTAATAATTACTATTATGTTATGAGGACATGACTCCTTCCAATAGGTCCCTAAGCCATATAAATGGCGGCTACCAATTGTATAACTTCAACATCAATCATTTTATTCAATATGTATTATTTACTATGAAGATGGATCTCTTTTTTATCCGGATACAGATTTTTCCAGAACACATGGACTCGGTATTACAAGAGAAGTGCGGCTCTAAGTTTGACAGATTCTCTTGGTTAAGGGTTTCTAGGTTGAATCTTGTGTATACTAAGTGAATGTGCCATTATTATTCTTATGTTTTAGATTCTGTTAGTATTGCTTTTCTTGCAAAGGTTTATCAAACTCTTCATAATTGATTTCTTATTTTCAGGAACCACTAACTTTTAGTAGATCATTTTTAACCACAGTCCCAAGTCAATTGACTTGGATTTCAACATTGGTTGTGGACTCAAGGCGTATATCTCTTTTGTCCCTGCCTTGGCAGGTGATTTCGAAGTTGGATACTTCCCTCCCAGCTATTTTTAATGGTATTATTTTTTGGGGATTTCATTTGAAATGTATCTGTAGTTACATTAATTATTACGATTAGTATGATTATATTACGTTGTGATATCCCTTTATTTATGGTGTCGACATGGCATGATGAGGTATGTCACCAGTTAATGGTCAAGGGATATAAAGTCCATTGTGCACAGCCTTTTGTTTTAATTTTTCTGTAAATATCCCATTATTTATGTAACAAACTTGTTCTACTGAAACTGCTCCAACTTTTTGGAATTTACTAAATGGTGATAGAGAACACAACAACATCCTTTGTAATGCAGCTCGTTCAAAACCATTAATTAATATACCTATTGCAATGGAGGTGTATATTGGCTTGATATTTGTAATGTCTCATAGTGTTTTAGAAATGGAGGTTTTCTTGTACTATTTTATGTATTTGTTTTCAACCATGAAATTCAGGCAAGACTGTATTTACCAGCGACCATGCATTGAAGTTGGAGTGGGTACCAGATTGGATAGCTATAATAGGGAGTGGCTATATAGGGCTCGAGTTCAGTGATGTGTACACTGCACTTGGGAGTGAGGTAAGAGCTGGTTACAAATACTTATTTTGACATTTCATGCTGCAAGCAATGAACAAGTCTTACATACGATAGATTTCAGGATTTTTTGAAGTAGAAAGCTACTGCTTTTTTGATGTTGAACATTGTTTGAAAAATTAAAGTGTGGGATTGTGATTGGCATTTTTATGTTCAAGAACTCATGCAAGGAGTGAATTTTTTTAAATAGAAGTAATTAGTGTAAATCTCTATTTGTTTGTCTTCTTCACTGTGGTCAGAATCAGTTGAGTTAGACCAATTTGGCTGATTCTAATTCAAATATCATGGAAAAGTTGAAAACCGTCTGAATCAGTTGTTGACTGTACTAGAAGTCAAGTCAGCACCTGATTCTGCTTGATTTGGCTTTGTCATACTCTTACTCAACTGAGGCAGGCCCTAACTCATTGAATCCCTGAGTCACTGTTAGACAGAAATGTCAGCCTGCTGGTGGGGCCCATGCGAAAGAACCTGAAAATTAACCAAAATAACCCAGCAAAAAATAACTAACCTATGTAAACCCGAAACACTCCCTTAACTTTCTTACCTTATTTTGCTTCTCAAATTTGCATTTGTCCTGTTTGGAACTTAAGAAAATCTCGCCTGCAAGCCTGCTGTTGGAGCTAATTTAGCAATGACTTAGAAAAATTTCCGAGGAGAATCCATTTATGGTTGCCATCTACCAATGTATTTAGAGCCCAAGTGTTTCTGTATTATGTTCTACTGAATCAATTGCTTTTAAAGAACTTTAATTTTTTGTGTCTAGGAGCTTATAATTTATGCAGCTTGTTATGATTTAGCCTACCCTTACATGCAATATAAATAGCAAACTTACATATTTGGTGTCTAATTGTTTGCATTTACGTTTATTGAACACAAGTCCTGAAAGAAAATAACTGAACTAATACGTCACCAAAGGCAGAAGATGCTGTGAAAGTTTTCTTAGTTTTCAGCCACCGGTTTAAATGTCAAAAATTTATCTCTGTTTAATGCCCAACCTAGAAATAAATAAGGCTGGAAATTGCACAAAATTTCAGACTGATAAAAACACTGCTGTAACTCAACTTTAATGACATAAAACAAAATATTAAATGCACACCATGAAATTTCAGATGCAGGAATTTTTGGCAAACTTGCCCAGGAAAAACCCACAAGGGGAAAACCTGTTAGGGGAGAGAGATTTTTATTTTCAGGAAATTTTTACAGCAAAAATCAGAATTTTTCAGACCAACTTATCTCAACCTGGAAGAGAAAATTTTTCTCGATTTTCGTGCCAAACAGTAAAAAAATCAAACTCAGCATTTTTGCTGAAGGTTGCCTCGAAAAACGTGCTTCTGTATGGACTGTACGGAAGCCTTCTGTACGGACTGTCTCGAAATTTGTGCTCCTGGAAAATGCCTCGGGAATCGTTCCTGCATGCCTTGAAAACCGTGTCCAACATGCCTTGAAAACTGTGCCCGATTTTTGCCTGTAATTGCATCGGGAAATGTGCCCAATGTACGGATCTGTACAGTATGGACTGCCTGCAATAAATGCATCTCCTTTGAAATCTGTGCTCAGTCTTCACCTCGAAATTCGTGCCCTCAGTTTCTGCTGTTTCCTTCCTCGATTTACGAGCTGCAAATTTCTCTTTCTCAGAAAAAAAACTTTTCTCTCTCTCTCAGCTCTCTCCTTCAGTTCAATCTGCAAAAGTAAGTGAAAACTGCCTTCTCTTGCCTTTTTGGTGAAAACCTTAGGGTTCTTCTAATCCAACGGTGGAGATTAGATGAGATGAGTGGATGAGATTAAATGCTCATTAAATCTCATTTAAAAATTAATTTCACTCACCTCACTTAAATTTTCCAAAAAATGACTTTATTCTCTAAAGTCAAATTAAATGCTCATTTCAAGTCATCTCAAGTCATTTAATGCAAGGGACACTTTATTTCCCCCTTTTAAGTGACTAAGACTAAAGTCAACTAGGGGAACACTTTCCTAGGTACAAAAATCAACATGCTGTACAGAGTCACAGACCACAACTGGCAAGAAAAGCCACTACAAATCCTGACTCTAGGTCAGTCCTCTGCAACCAAAAAGCTATTCAACTGCAAATTAGAACACCAGAAATGACAATGTAATCAACAAAGGTATAGCAGAAAAACAAAAAGATGAGCCTACAGAAAGGGGAAAGGAGTGATTGAAATAACTCCATCTTGCTCCTTCTGGATGTTAATCAACCTGGCCTCCAATTACACCTTTGAATTGGAGAGTGAATCTGTCCTGCTGTTGTGTTTTCTTCAATAAGGTATGCTGTATAAATTAAATCAACAGTGCATCCAGGAAGGACCGCCTAGGGAGGTGTTGACATGAGAAGCCCAATCAACTTCATATGAATGTCATTTTGGAGTCAACAAAACATTCCAAAATCTCAAGAGGTACTGTTATTGGTTCTTTAGTCATAAGATTGTTGAAAATTATGTTTGTAGGTGTTGCTATTGCAAAAACTCCAAGCCTTCCAGCAGGAAACTGGGTTATATCAGCTTCTGCCTGTTCTGATCTGAACTTGGAAATGCATTTTAAAGGCTTTAATTAGTGGTTTGCCAATGAATAAACATCAACGAAATTCTATCCTTGTCATAGTGTATCAGTTTCTGAAGATGGCTGTTATCATTCCTTGCGTTAAGAATATTGTGCTCTTAAAACTGCAGATTTGGTTTTCAAACATATTTGTATAAACCTCAGTCTACCATGCTATTGTCTAAAATTAGACTCGCAATCCTGGACTATATTTGGCGACCCTTGTGGAAGATGCTTGGTCGTTGGTTGCAAATTTCTACTTCATTTCATCCTCATGGTGATGGGCAGTGAAAAATTGTCGACATAACACTTGCACTTGCACATGCTCTTCATATCTATTATCTGTTGAATAAATTCTGTGACTAATATCTTCACATAACTTAGCACAACTATAGTGGGGCCTCACATCCATAGGACATTCTCCTCTTGAGGTTTTTTATGTCATTCAACCTTTCGCGGCATATGATCTTTCTGTTGCATTCCCCGTTCCTTCAACTTCTTATCAATCAAAAGAATAAGACAAAACTACATCTTTTGTTGAGCAGTTAGCAAAACTGCTCCCAAGGGTCTAGGATGTTCTTCTTGAGATCCATGCTAAGTATAAAAGGCCTGCATCAGAAGCACAGGGTCCCACATACTTCCTGCTTCTTCCACTTCTCATCAACCAAAAGAACAAAACAGAGCTACATGCTTTTTTGAGTAGTTAGCACAACTATAGGCAAGGTTCAAGGCTGTTATTCTCAAGACCCAAACTACGTGCAAAACCCTGCACTAAAAGCACAGGGTCCTTCATACATTTCATGTAGGAGGCAAAGGATGGCTACATGCAGACAAACAAAGATTCAAGAAGAAATAACATCAAAGGTTGAAGACTTGAAGTTCATCTGGTTTGATCTTCTATCTGATCTTGACATGTATTTGCAATTATTTCTAAAGTTAAACCATTCCTTTCTGATAAAATGAACACATGCTATTTTAGGAATTATTACTACAAATACCAAAGGTCTCTCAAGCACAAAATACAACTTGCTTTTCTTATTATAGATACACTACGAAAGTTATCCAGTTGCAAGATCTGATTCATTTTAGAGAAGCTAACTGTTTTTTTCTTCTATTTGATACAAGCAAGTTATTGCATTCGCGCACACAGATAAAAGCTCTTATAATCATATACTTTTTCATGTTATAGCTTTGTTATAATAGCAATAGTTTTATTACAAATTTACATGTTATGACAGGTCACATTTGTTGAAGCCCTAGATCAGCTTATGCCTGGTTTCGATCCTGAGATTGGAAAGCTAGCCCAAAGGGTTTTGATCAACCCACGAAAAATTGATTATCACACTGGTGTTCTTGCAAAAAAGGTACGTTTAGCTGCTACATCTTGTTCAGCATTTCTCTAATTTAATCAAGCAAAGCTATTATACTACTAAGAATTTTAATGATGCACAAATTTAACCTGATAGCGACTTTACCCGCTGTGCATTTGGCACTACTAAGTTATTTGGGACATTGTATTGTAGATAACTCCAGCGAAGGATGGGAAACCTGTGACTATAGAGCTTGTTGATGCGAAAACGAAGGAGCCAAGGGATACTCTGGAGGTAAACTAAAAGATAAAACATCTTTGTTTCTCAAGTTATAATCCTTAATAACAAGCAGAAAATGCTCTTCTTAGGTGTTTTAAATGCTTCTTTATTTTGTATGAGATCAAAGTATTCTAGAAGTACATGTCAGGAGGTGAGGAATGGCTGCCTTCATCAATCTCTAGTTTCTTATATATTAGGACACGTCGAGAATCAAGTTAATGATGAGCGACCATTAGAAGATAGAGTTACTCCACAGATTTCTCTCTGACAATTATATAAATGGTTAAAATAAAATTTCTGCAGATGGACCACTATAGTATGGCTGACTTAGAAAAGTCTGAGACTTGCTTTCCTGTGGCCAATTTTTTTTTTCTGCTGTCAGGATAAAATTCTCAAGCTGGCGGCCCACCTTTGAAGCATAAATCTGCCTTTTTAAAGAACCGCGGAAGGGACAAGACTATCACTGTTCAATATCATGTTGGAATCAGAACATTAACATAGAATAGACATTAAAATAGAACAAGAAAAGAAGTATTTCTGCCACTTATAAAACTTAAGCAAATTTTCAGTTGAATTCTGTATATACTATGTCAGAATTGATTTCGTGAAGGTAAGAGTTTGAAGAAAGCTCTGTCTGCAAATAAAAGACTATCACCATTTGGAAGCCTCCACCAAACCAAAGTATAACCACTGCACTAAAGCAGAGCATTGTCCATGGGATAGACAACACAGTTGTCTATTTGAAACCATCATTTCTTTAAAAGCCACAGCATGAAAATGCTGTCTATGCTGGTGGTAGCCACTATAGGAAAAGTAAATTCTATCATGAATTCCTAGTGCACCTGCCCTTGGGAGCTGCTGCAATTGTATAGAAGAAATAAATTAAGAAAATGCAGTCAAATAATTTGTTGTGAAGATTTTTGTGGGAGAATACATGATGACATGGCAAATTCATTGGGTTGTCTACTTGCTACAGGCAGCAAACTTCAGTGTGGTTGCTTTCTGCAGCGTCAATGCATTGATATGGTGTGGGGTGGCATGTCAGTGTTATCCAAATTTTTAACTGTTGGAGAAACATAATCCTTGACTTTGACCATTGCGTCTCTTAAATAAGATAAGCTAATTTTATTAAAGTCCAACAAATGACCTCAATAGTAGGTCAACGGGGCTCAGAAAAGTTACAAGTACAACCAGTGTAAGCACATAGTGGGAGTGAAAGCAAAACAAAAATGATTACATGATCCCAGCTAAGAAAGGAGAATGAGGGGGCATCTCAAGATGTTTTAGAGCTAGAAGAAGAATGATGGGAAGAAGAATAAGATGATGTCCTAGCAGAGTTCTCAATGACAAAGAAGGCACGAAGGCCCAATACATTGTTTGATATTCACATTTGGAAGGAAAATTGGATTGAGGGGATTGGGATTTGTGATGCTGGGTAGAAGCTGATTGTCTGTTACAACTTTCCTAGAACTTGAAGCCATCGGGAAGAATCTAGTGATGGAGCTATAATACTCAAGACAGTGGAGGGGCAAGTCGCTGAACTCTGCTGCAAGCAAAGCATCTGCGAGACCTCGGTTGGAACTGAACTGCTAGTGGTAGGTCTAGATGTAGTACAGGGTCTCATTGATCTGGAAGCTGACGTCTCATGGGACTCTGCATATTCCTTATGGTCATCTACCACAGAGATTGAGGGGAAGAAGGAAGTGATTAGCCGAAAAGAGAAAATTAATCAAATTATAAAATTAGAGTAAGTTGCATCCTCATAAAATCAATATCAAAATATAAATATATAAAAGTTTACAAGTGAACTGTATATTATATAGTTATAGTATATAAAGATGTCTTTTAAATCAAAAGGTCCCTATTGGATTTATAATATATAGGCGTGAAGTAAAGGCCAATACCACCTAGTGGACCACCATCACTTAGGGTAGGAAAAAAGAAATATTATATCAAACAATGGCACAACTGATAGAAAAATTTATGGTCAAATGTGTATGCATAGAAGAAGAATTGGTGGAACTTTGTTTGGATATTTTTAAGCAATTCCTTGAAAAGTGATTATTAATATAAAAAACAAGCCCCTCACTAGGGACCTTAATTTCTTAAAATGTGAAGTAGAAAGTTATCAAACAATTCAATAAAATAAGATCGAAGAGAGAATTGAATAGACGTTGTGCCAAATATCACCATTCAAAACAATCAAGAATCACAATATAGAAAGCAAGATCTCAAGATAAGGAAACTGCTTGCTTAAGACGACGATGCCAAACCTTTCTTGCTGAAGTTGAATGATTATGGCAAAAGGAAATATCAATTCCAAAAGCCGAAGTACAAGTTATCAACAAAGAGACATCTACCAACTAAATTGAATTAAAGATGTTTTCAGAAGTTGAAGTGCAAGATATTGAAAAAGAATCGTCTACATACGTAATTGAAGTTAATAATTTTTTTGTTATAAATAAAATTTTATCCACTGATAAATTAACACAGATATCGGACAAAAACTTAAATACACAACTTAAGGTTAATCAAGAGTATCTTAAAATTATAATATAAAAGCAAGTTACAATGATACTATCGTCTTCCTAATTATAGAAGCCATCACATTGACCAATCAACATACCATCACCGACATTACTCTGAACAAAGACAACACTTTTTTCATTCCAAAGAATCAGATTTCAATACGACTTGGAGCTAATAAAATCAACGACATACTTGGAGTTGCAAGCTGAGAAGTTCGATTCAAGAGTCCATATCAATGGACAAACTATGATTAGATATACCCAAAAAATTTGACTTGGGATGGATTGATCCTTTTGCAATGTTGTGTAAAACTTCAAAGATCTATTTGTCTTGTTTCTTCAACTACTTCTAGGACAAATCGTCTTGTGGCTGCCTAATACTTACCTCGGGTAATGTGACATAAATCTTCAAGCCACTGGATGTGTTCTTGGGGGCAAGTCACGAGTCAAGTTTCTGCCACTTAATACTTGACTCCTCCGTCTAGGCCAACTCTTAGCGAAGCCAATGGTGTTGGTCCCTAATGAAAATAAAGCGAATGCTGACTAGCCTAAAGCATAAATGAAATCTAAGAGTTTATTATGAAACAAAAATGGTATGAAAGAAAATCTAAACTAACAACATATCAAATTGAAAATAACTGAATCACAAATGGACCACTACGAAAAGATAAAAATGCTGAAGGGGAATTATTGCAAATGCTCTTGGTTTGTTTTAAAATTTTAAAAGGTGAGTTGCTTAAAGTGGGTTGAATTTTAGTTTGGCCCACTTCAGGATTATCCTCTAAGCAAGTAGAAAGCAATAGTGCCAAACACCCAATAGGGAGAGAACAAATGTCATTAATGAGTATCCCTGTGACTTCTCGTCCTGTTCAGTGTCACCTCTCGCTTCGACAATAAAGCTTCAAATGGATTTCCTTATTATGTTATCCACTTGAAATCCTAGTTTTGATTGAAACCAACGATCAGGCAAAGGCTGCAACGGTCACAAGAGCATAATGGGGGACTTGATTCAGGGTTCGTTACTTTAAGCAAAAAAGGAAATAAAATAAAAGAAGCTAAGCTACTCTAATGTAGGAAAAGGAAACTAAGCTAATCTAGTGAGGTAAGTGCGAAATTTGGCTAATCTACACTAAGAAATTGAAATATTTTTAGTGAGTTTGTGGTCCAATGTTGAATTGGAATCAATTAACATTTAATTTTAAGCCTGATTAGTTACGAAAGCAAAAGAAACAAACAAAAGGAAAACCATGAAATGTCGCACGGACCCTCCCAAGGGGGATGGAGACGAAGTACTAGGCATCCCACTGATTTTGTTATGTTTTTTACAAATTCTTGGAGGATGCCCATGGTCCTTTATAGATCAGGACCAAAAAGGATTACAAGTTTCAGGATTTTGATTTAGGATCAGGGTAGAGTGGTCCCTGATGGTCCAAATCCTCAAAACTTTGCCAACAACTCCTACCTATTCATCAAAAAGTAAAAACCAGCAAGCAAATGATGATGAAAGATGCCCAAAACATGTTAGAAGTGTCTTTGAACAATATTAGAAAAATAAAAAAAATGATTAAGTTAAAACCAGTGTTACACGGGGACTCACCCCTCAGGGTCGGGGATGCGCCCCCCTCGCTCACTGCGCCCTGGGGGCTCAGGGGCTCCTGGGGAAATGTTTCCCAGCATCCCCAAAATCAGGAAACTCTCAGAAACTCACAAGGGGGCGCGCCCCCTTTTTTTGCAACGCGCTTTGGTGAAGGGGGGCTTCCACACGCCCCCTCCAAAAACTGGGGGTCTCCTAGACGCTCCCCATGATTTTCCCAATTTCAATTTAAAAAAACAAAATTTTAATTTTAATTGTTGTTTAGTCTCTATTTCAGGCTTAGTCTTTAGTAATTTACTATTTCACTATTTTAGCACGCAATATCATTGATTCAAGTTTTCAATTACAATGACTAAAATTAGAAATATGAATATCAAGATTCAAATGACAAATTTGAAAATTATCATGATGAATTGTATAACGTGTTTGTATTATTAATTTGCTATATTCTAATTTACATTGCACAATGATAAACTTAGTATTTACTATTTATTATTTACTTTTAGTAGTTTACGTGGGATGAATCATTGAATTGCTATTGTTGGGATTTAATAATTTATAATGTTAATTTTTATTAAGACCTTGACGTCCTCCCGCCCCCCCGAATTTCGCTAAAATTTAGGGGTGGTCTCCACACGTCCCCAATGTGCGTTTCCCCGCTCCTGTGCTCCCACGTCCCGAAAACTTGGGGGAACATTGGTTAAAAGTTAAAACTATGTAAAATGAGCGAAACTAACCAAGGGAAGCAAGCTTGAAAGCTAGCTCCCTTAGGATCTTTGGACGACAAACATATGGCATTATCCCTCCTAGATATGAATCTAAAACACAAAAGACAACTTTTTCTTTCCAGCCTTTAGATCTTTTATAAAAAATGACTTGCAAAAAAAAGAAGATTTCTATGCTAGATCTAGCTTAAAAGAATGAGATATTTTACTAACACTAGGATCTAAGCTTATGCAAATACAAACTATATCTACTTATGAATTTGATTTTTAAAAGATAGATCTAAGATGTATTTTAAATGTAACTAGAGAAATTTGAAAAATATGGCAAGAGAGAGGGGGGAAGTAGCTTGATGTTGGAATGGTTGAACAGTGGAGCTTGCTAGTGGAATGCCGAGGGACTATATCTTTCGAAAAGTCTTGAAGGGGATGGAAGATGCAAACAAGCTCAACCACCTCTTTAAGATAGGAAACTTGCAACAAAAGTTTGCTAGATTAGCAACAACAAAGAAGGTCATCCTGCATGCAAGTGTCCTTGCATGTAGAAGACTCTAAAACAGGAAACCAGTTGTATTTAATTATTTTTCCTAAGTTTACTTTGGAAAATAAATAGAAGTCAATAAAATGTAAAGTTTATTTTTCCTAATGTAAAGTCAATAAAATAATTATTGACTTTAAGTGAAAGTGAAATTAGGTTTTACGCTTTACCAGGCAGGAGGAGAAAAGTCAGACAGAGGATTTAGCTGGGAAGATGGAGGATTGAGGAGCAGGTTCATGTAACGAACATAAAATAAGATAATAATTAAATAATTAATAATTAGGTTAACTAAGTTAGGTTATGAAATGAGGCGTCTCCTCAAGATTAAATGCCCAAGCCATATTTAAGGCAGGGCCACCATTTGTAACATATCATCTCTTATCTTATCATTAATATATACTTGCCTTATGGCTTATCTGATTTACCAAGTCTTTTGGTGAACTCATTGTGTGAGCGAATAATTATTCGGCTCAGTTCACCTAGCAGACAGAACCCACGCAGGTCCACAGATAGAGCTGCAGGAGGAAGGCCGTACCATTTCGTACAACTGCCATAGTGAACATACAGATTCTGTACGGCAGGTGTACAACCGTACGGATCCGCACATGTGAGGCCGTACAACTGGGTTGTACACTCTCTCAAGGGGGTACAGAGGTTTAGCTGGGGTTTTGTCCAATGTTTCTGTCGAGTAGCTGCATTCACTAGGTTTGAGTGAATTTGCAATGATTGTAACGTTCCATATTTTCTCATAATAAAATCTATATCTAACTGTTGCATCGGTTTTCCCATCTTGGGTTTTTCTAGGGGTTTCCATACCCAAAATAATAGTGTCATTATTTTGCTATGATCTTGTGAGTTATTTCTCAGTTTTATATTCCGTTGCATATTGTAAAAGATATTCGTGTGTGGTTATCAGTGGATATTTTGAATGCACTGTTTAGCCCTAGTTGAATATCAAAGGAAAATTTACATGGTATCAGAGCTTTGGTGAGCTAAAGCTGAGAGATTTGTAGCAGCAGTGATAGATCAAGGGTAGATCTATTGAAGACAAACTTAGATTGGAGATCTAGGGTTTGACAGGTAACACTTCACTATGGCCATGCAGTTGAGAGTTGAGGATAGACTCCAGGGTGCTCAGAGCTTTCCTACATGGAAAGAGAGGATCAGAAGGATCTTGGACGTCAGTGATGCTGAGGAGCACATTGACTCCACAAAAGTTGCACCCATAGATCCGACAGATCTGATAGCTTGGAAGAAGATTGATTCCAGAGCCATGCTGATTATCATGGATGGAGTGAAGGACCATATAGTCCCTCACCTTTCTGTTAAGGATACCGCATTAGAAATGTTTAAGGCTTTGGAGAGTCTATACCAGAGCAAGAACGAGAACCAGAAGATGGTGTTGCAAGAGAGGATGCGCAACACCAAGATGACCAAGGGAGGAGTGGTGCCTTATCTCACGAGGCTCACACAGATCAGGGATGAACTTGGAGCTGTTGGCTCTAAGATTGATGATGAGGAGCTAGTTCAGATAGCCCTCAATGGCTTCTCTAAGCCATGAGACACCTTTGTCAAAGGTGTTGTGGCTAGGGAGAAGCTCCCTTATTGGCAGAGACTGTGGGATGACTTTGTGATCCGCATGGGTCAAGGATCAAGCTCATCCAATGGTGCCCCACAAATTGTGGATGAGGAGGCTCTAGCCCTTATAGGGAAGAGCAAGGGTAAGGTAAAGAGGAAGAAGGATAATAAGAAGAACCTTGACGTGTGAAAGGTCAAGTGTTTTATCTGCCACAAGCAGGGACACTTTGCCTCCTAGTGGCCAAATAGGAAGAAGAAGAGTAACACTCAGATGGCTGGATCTGCAGAGGTGGATGAGTTCAGCAGGAACTTCGATGAGGAGTTTTGCTTGATAGCTGTCATGGCAAGCACCACAGGGAGCATGTAATATCCCAAACTGATATTTTCCGGTTTATGGGTATACTGTAGATGGCTAAAAGATTTACTCCTTAATCAAATAGGAAGGCAAACCCCGAACTTTGCATGCATGCAGTTGCATGCAAATATGTGCCCTAGAAAAATACGGAGATGTTATAAAATAGGAGAAATCAATGCATGTACATACCAGTATATAGATCAAATAAATAAGCTGCTGCTGGGAGCCCGGATGATGTGCTTGCTTTGTCTTTGATCACGGTGACATGGTGTGACGGTGAAACGCTCTGGCTGGATGAATAATCAACCTCCCGGAATAACTACTGAATGTAACTTGATGATGAACTAGTGCTGAACCTGTATGATCCAACCTGATGATGAACTAGGGCAGATAGTTTTCACTGCCGAAATACACCAGTTAGCTGAGCATGCGCTCAACCCCAACTTAGCTCGTCGAGCTCTCCAATTCGACTCCACAAATCAATTATCACATAAGTATCTTCTCCATTTACTTTATCTTTCTTTTATAACTTTCAACTGCGAAAACCCTAACTTTCGACCTAATTAGGTCAGTTTAACTTCTAATTTGTAGTTGACTTGCATGCATGCGCATGGAGACTTAATTGGGTGCATGCATCATTAAATAATGCTCAAATGTCATGCATGCAGGTGGCCTTTGGCTCTGGTGGCCCTCTTCGAGCCAATGGTGATATAATTTTGATGCCCTAGATCTTCTGTAGATGGCATCAGTCTTCAGCTGATTCCCTGACTGTCAGTACCCGCTCGAACCCACAGGAATCACATAGGTTAGCAGGTTGGTCCTCAATGCCTAGGCAAAAGAGGACATTACAGTCCTCCTTGCTCGAATTTGCTTATCCTCAAGCAACTGTAAAGCTGGGTGCTGTAATACCTGTTGTCTCCCAAGTGGCCTCCTTTATAGGCAGATCTTTCCATTGAACCAAGTAGTCTCTGATGATTTTGTTCCTCAGTTTTCGCTCTCGCACCTCTAGGATGCGCTCCGGAATCAGAATCAATTGCCCCTCATCATCAAGGGGGGGGGGGGCAGCTCTCAAATCCCCTATCTAGAGGTTGACCTGCTGGACGGTCTCCGAATACTGCTGGATGTTGTGTGGCCTTATCTGGTGGTTTCTTGAAGGTAACAAAACACTCTGCTGCTCCCTCAATATCTGCCTGTTGGAGTACTGCCTCCATCTTGTGTGATGTCACTGGCGTGGGAGGATAGGTATTCATCCCTCTCAATACTACCTTCTGCCCCTCGGCTCCTGTGAACTCCATCTCCATGGTCTGGTAGTTTGTGGAATACTTCCCTGGGGAATACATCCACTGAACTCCTAACACCACCTTCATGTAAAGTACATCCACCAGGTAGAATGTCTCCCTCACTGTATAATTCCCAAGTGTTACTGTTAATTGAGGAATCCTCTGCCTACACTCCATGGTGTAACTTGCTGCAGCTATTGAAAACCCATCAAAACTCTCAGTCTGAATGTCTCTCCTTTTAACCCACGCAACATCAATAAAGTTGCAGGATGCCCCACCATCTATCAGAACTCCCACTCTGTGGCCCTGTACGGTACCTCTGATTCGGAGAGTGTGGAATCTAGGAATCCCTGTCATGGTAGCAATGGTACCTCCTAAGGGCGGCAACTCCCTAACTGTCTCTGGTGTCTCTCTATGCTCCTGATCCAGGAAATCATCATCCTCTCCATTGTCAGCATAGGCCTCTATGTAGTAAGCCTTTCCCTTCCTTGAACATCTGTGACCTGGTACCCATGGTTCCTGGCAAGTGAAACATAACTTTTTTCTTCTAAGGCCCTGTCGGGTATTATTGTCCATCCATTCTTTCTTGGGCCCTTCTTTCTGGACGGGTTTCCTCTCTTCATCTTCAATAGGGGAATTGGTTTTGGGAGGAAGCCTAATCTTGGGTACTGCATCCTGTAAATCTCTAGTCCCTCTGATGGCATTTGCTAGGGTGGTGGGCCTATAAGACTTGACCCATCCCCGTAAGGGTTCAGTGAGAGCCTCAGTGAACAACATAATCAACCTGCTCTCTAATATATCTGTCACCATGACTGCTATCCTCTGAAACTCTGAAATAAATGCATCTGCACTACCTGTCTGCTTGAGTTGTGCCAGCTTTCTAAAGTGTGCCTCAGGATCCTTCCAATCAAACTGCTCAATGAGCCTTTGTGTAAAATCTGGGTACGATGTGATGGTGTTGTGACCCAGTGTCACTAACCCGTGATACCACCACTCATGTGCTTCTCCGTCCAAATGCAAAGTAGCCAATTTAATGGCATCTGTCTCAATCATGGGGTTGAGCTGGAAGTATGTATCCAACTTCTGTACCCAATTCCTCGCTGGGCCACCCCAAGTGCCCTCAAAGGTAGGGATAGTCAGTTTCCCTACGTTGCGCTGTAACTCATAGTTCTGGGTAAATGGCCTATTGTAAGCTTTGGGTTTGTTCTTACTTTTAAAGTGGCAGAAGTCAGTGAAGGTCATCTCCTAAAGCTCTATATTCTCTCAGATAGGCACTCATGGGTTCTTTTGGTTCTGCTTGTGCTAGAGGCATTACAGCTGGACTATCTAAGAATTGCGGCATGCTAGGTTGGAAGGGCTTGTTTATATGGGGATGGCTCTGCATGTTGATATATAAGTACTCCCTACTTCTACCGGTGGATACCCTATCACTGTTGGGAAATACGAGACTGTGTGGGGTGGGCCCATTCTTCTCAGTCATTTGCCTGAAGGTGCTCATCATTTCTTTTTGCCCAGTGGTGAGTTCTTTTATGGCTGATATGAGACTATTGAAAGCTATTTTATCATCATCGGCCATTGTTTCTTTGCCTTTTTCAAACTGATACTCTCTGTTCCCCAAATCTATGCCCTCTAACTCCTCTTCTCTGTCTCTATGTCTCCTGTGAGTAATGTTGTATGGGTCTCCAGGATTCATTTATAATTTTTGCATGCCCACAGCTGATGACATATAATATTTCAGACTAAAAATGTAAATCAAATGTAGCCACATCACCTCTACTTTATATGAATAATAGCAGCAATACAGAAATCCAGCACGACCCTCTTATGCATAAATCCCACTGATTATTTCCTGTAGCTTGCAGCGTCTTGGGAATAGTGGTATGCAATTGTCCGCGATATGACTGCTGCTGGTCTTGGTCTGAATAAGTTCTGCTATGCTGGGCTAATAACTGCATTCAAGAACAGAGAACCTGTAACAGAAGAGACCACATCTAAGATTATTGAACTAGTAAAGCAGTCAAAAGGTTGGTTATCTGTGGAAGCTTCCAGTGGCAGAGGAGATTCTAGAATGATTGGTGTGACCGAGGAAGAAGTTTACAACATTCCTACTGCTGAGATTGTACAACGACGTTACTTTAACAGAGAATTAACTGTTTATCATACTGCTCTTCATGCTTGCACTGATCTGGGCAGTAAAGAGGCGGTAGATGCAATTTCGGAGATGTTGAAGCAAGATGGCAGGTGCAATGGCACTACCGCATGTTTGAAGCAACTCAAGTCTATAATCTGCTGCTCATAAGGGATAGGATCGTCTTCAATGCCTTCGCTGGAAGTTAACTATGCTATAGGATGGTAGATCGTGGTCACGACACGATTAGCTTCATTCAAAATGGAGACAGAGGACGAGTTTGATGCAATCCGTTGGTTAGACAAATCATTGATTCACTTGTCGTCCAGGTTTGGAGATTATCGGAAGGATGATCCTTCTTCCTCTAGCTTTTCGTCAAGATTTGCAATATTTCCTCAGTTCATCTTCCATTTACGCCGTTCTCAGTTTGTTCAGGTTTTTAATAACAGTCCAGATGAGACAACATATTTTCGGATGATCTTGAACAGAGAGAATGTCAGCAATTCAATTGTGATGTTTCAACCATCATTGATATCTTACTGTTTCAATGCACCTCCAGAGCCAGCTCTCCTTGATGTTGCTTCTATTGCTGCTGATCAAATCCTTCTTTTAGATGCTTATTTCACTGTGGTTATTTTTCATGGAATGACTATTGCACATTGGCGAAATGTTGGCTACCATTATGCGGAATCAACCATGTGCTCCGAAATGGATTCCAGAAGTTCAAAATCATCAACTGGAGAAGATATTGAAGGATCTTGTTTACATGAAAGTGATAACGACTTTGTCGTCAATAGTCCACAGGATGCACTAACAAGGGAAACCAATATTCAAAGGAAACAGAGACCTGGTAGCAGCAGCAGCAACTGCTCAGGCTTTATAAGTGAGGATGAGGACGGAAGCTTGGATGATTGGGAGGTTGTAGTTGATGCCCTAAATTTGAATGAGGACTCTCTGAAATTGTCACAAGAAAAAGTGAGTGAGAAAATACCCACTGTTTCTCAGTTTCAAACCACGGCTTGTTTTTCAATGGAGGCAGAAAACAAGGGCATTCTAAAGATAGAGTATAAAATCAAACCCATATTGATTCCAAACAGAGTTGGGCGAACTAGAAATGGTCGAGCTTGGAAGCCTGATGATGTATCCCGTCCTGCCTCACTGCCCAGTCTCTCTAAGCAACACAGCTTTCCAACACAATTTGGGAGGATATCTTCATGGGGATCAACTAATAGGAATGAACCTTCTATTCCTTCCACGATATCCCCTTCGTGCCCAATCTGCTATGAGGATCTTGATGCAACCGATCTTTTTTTTTCCCTTAGGCTAGCAGGAAAACCAGCTCTGATACAACTGTAATATCCCAAACTGATATTTTCCGGTTTATGGGTATACTGTAGATGGCTAAAAGATTTACTCCTTAATCAAATAGGAAGGAAAACCTCGAACTTTGCATGCATGCAGTTACATGCAAATATGTGCCCTAGAAAAATACGAAGATGCTGTAAAATAGGAGAAATCAATGCATGTACATACCAGTATATAGATCAAATAAATAAGCTGCTGCTGGGACCCTAGATGATGTGCTTGCTTTGTCTTTGATTACGGTGACACGGTGTGACGGTGAAACCCTCTGGCTGGATGAATAATCAACCTCCCGGAATAACTACTGAATGCAACCTGATGATGAACTAGTGCTGAACCTGTGTGATCCAACCTGATGATGAACTAGGGCAGATAGTTTTCACTGTCGAAATACACCAGTTAGCTGAGCATGCACTCAACCCCAACTTAGCTCGCCGAGCACTCCAATTCGACTCCACAAATCAATTATCACATAAGTATCTTCTCCATTTACTTTATCTTTCTTTTATAACTTTCAACTGCGAAAACCCTAACTTTCGACCTAATTAGGTTAGTTTAACTTCTAATTTGCAGTTGACTTGCATGCATGCGCATGGAGACTTAATCGGGTGCATGCATCATTAAATAATGCTCAAATGTCATGCATGCAGGTGGCCTTTGGCTCTGGTGGCCCTCTTCGAGCCAATGGTGATATAATATTGATGCCCTAGATCTTCTGTAGATGGCATCAGTCTTCAGCTGATTCTCTGACTGTCAGTACCCGCTCGAACCCACAGGAATCACATAGGTTAGCGGGTTGGTCCTCAATGCCTAGGCAAAAGAGGACATTACAGAGCAGCATATGGTACATCGACAGTGGAGCATCTAGTCACATGACTGGACATAAGAGATTATTCAGAGAGTTGTAGGAGGGTGGAACAGGGATCCACGTTGAGCTCAGTGATGATGCGCGATATTAGGTGCAGGGAGTTGGCACTGTTTCATTTGAGAGGGAGTCTGGAAAACCCCTTAGTTTTGCTGATGTGTTGTATGTTCCAGGACTGACCAAGAACGTTATATCAGTCTCCACTCTGGAGGACAAGGGATATCAGGTGAAGTTCCATGACCTTAGAGTATATATCAGGCCCAAGGGGTCAGATAGGAGCTTAGATAGGGTGATTGGCAAGAGGAGCGGGAAAGTGTACAAACTACACTTTGAGCCTGCAAAGGCTCTAGTCAGCAGCAACAACAACAATTAGGGTGAGTTGTGGCATAGGAGGATGGCACACTTACACCATGGAGCACTGAAGCATTTGAGACATGCAATCATTGGAGTTCCTCAGGTACATGAGGAAAAGCATAACCACTGCAAGGGTTGTGCTTTGGGGAAGAACATCAGGAAGCCTTTCCCACAGAGTGAGCACAAGTCTAAAGAGCACTTGGACTTGGTGCATTCTGATGTATGTGAACCTATGCGTGTCCATTCGTTCAGTGGTTACAGTCACTGAGTAACCTTCATTGATGACTATTCCAGGAAGACCTGGATCTATTTCTTGAAGGCCAAGTTAGAGGTATTTGAGAGGTTCCGAGAGTTCAAGACTCTCGTGGATAACCAAACAGGGAAGAAGATTCAGGTGTTGAGGACAGACACCGGGGGTGAGTACACTTCCAATGAGTTCATGAAGTATTGTTCGACTGGGGGGATCAAGAAGGAGCACATTGTGCCCCATACCCCATAGCAGAATGGAGTTGCAGAGCGGAAGAACATGACTATGGTTGGAGCAACTAAGGCCATGCTATTTTATTAGAGATTACCACTATTCCTCTAGGCCAAGGCATACAGGATTGCAGTATACATTCAAGACAGGTGTCCCCACACAGCTTTTGGGAGGAAGACACCAGAGGAGGTATTTACAGGAACCAAGCCAGATGTGAGTCACATTTGCATATTCGGTAGTGTCTGCTATTGTCATGTTCATGCTGACAATTGGAAGAAGCTGGACCCTTCTGGAGAGAAGGGGTTACTTGTTGGTTACAACGAGATTTGGAAGGCATATAAAGTTTACATTCCTGCTCGCAGGAGGATCATTGTGAGCAGGGATGTCCAGTTTGATGAGAGCAAGGCCTTGTGAAGATCTCTAGACTTATCAGCAGAGCAACAACCAACACAGGAGTCGGGGGTCAAGTTGGAGGAGCCAGATGTATAGAGACAGGTATAGACACAGAGCACATGGTCTGGTGGTCAGATGGAGTCAAGTGGATAGGATCCTACATTCATTGACTTGGAGGATGAGCTGCGGCAGGTAATGGATATCCAACAATTGCAATAGGTTGACACTAGGCCAAGGCCTAAGTGGTTTAGGTCCACAGTACAGGATTCCAGGTAGGCTGATGCTCCACAGAGATCTTTCAGACGGAGTGTACCACTAGAGAGGCTTAGTTATATGGCATTGATGACAGAGTTGATTAACTCTAAACCTTCCAGTTTCGGGGAGGTTGCACAACATGATGTGTGACAGGAGGTTATGGTTGAGGAGTATGACTCCATTATGAAAAACCAGGTATGGGAGGTTGTGCCGAGGCCACAAGGGAAAAAGGTGGTGGGATCCAGATGGATCTACAAGGTGAAGCATGCAACAGACGAAAACGTGGAGAAGTACAAAGTGCGCTTTGTGGAAAAGGGGTTTTCACAAAAGGAGGGTATTGACTATGAGGAGACCTTCTCCCCTGTTGCCAGGTATTCTTCCATTTAGACCATTATCTCACTAGCAGTTGAGATGGGTTGGCGTGTCCATTAGATGGACGTCAAGACTGCCTTCCTCAATGGAGTGATAGAGGAGGAGGTGTATATTGAGCAGCCAGAGGGGTTTGATGTGGAGAATAGGGAGACGCATGTATGCAGATTGCATCGATCTCTTTATGGGCTTTAGCAAGCACCTCGAACATGGTACTTGAAGCTTGACAACTATCTACAGGAGATGGGATTTCAGCGGAGTGAGGCTGACCACAACCTGTACTTCTTGACAGGTGAAGTGCCTCTCATACCGGTCTTATATGTGGATGATCTCTTTTTGACAGGAGATGAGAGGCTGATTAGAGATTGCAAGTCCAATCTTGCAGTAGAGTTTGAGATGAAAGACCTTGGGTTGGCGCATTACTTTCTGGGCTTGGAGGTTTGGTAGAGAGATGGATGCTTCTTCATTAGACATGGCAAGTATGCAGTTGAGATCTTGAAGAGATTCAGGATGGAGGACTGTAAGCCTATGGCCATACCTCTAGTTTCCATCTAGAGGAAGATTGATGCATCATGATTAGACGGATTTGATCCTACCTTGTATCGTCAACTTATTGGATCACTTATGTATCTGGTCAACACATGGCCAGACATCAGCTTTGTAGTCAACTCTTTGAGCCAGTTCATGGTGGACCCTCAGAGAGTGCATTGGATGGCTACGAAGCACATACTTCGCTACATCAGAGGTACAGTGGAGTATGGATTGGTTTAAGAGAGTAGGGGGAGTGTGTAGTTAGCAGGTTTCACTGATGCTGATTGGGCAGGATGTGTAGAAGACCGTAGGAGTACTTCAGGGTGCTGCTTCAACATTGAATCAGGGGTTGTCTCTTGGTTCAGCAGGAAGTAAAAGTTAGATGCATTGAGCTTGACAGAGGCTGAGTACATGGTAGCTAGCATGGCTGCTTGTGAGGGTATGTTGCTGAGGAAGTTACTTGCAGGGTTGTTCGAGTGTGAGCTAGAGGTTACAGTAGTTCACTGTGACAATCATAGTGGCATCAGGTTATCTGAGAATCCAATGTTTCATGACCAGAGTAAACACATAGACATCAGGTACCACTTGAGAGATTGTGTTCAGAGGGGAACCATTCGATTGGAGTACATACAGACATATGAGCAAGTGGTAGACATTTTCACCAAGGCACTTTGTAGACAGGGTTTTGTGAAGTTTAGGGATAAGTTGGGGTTGCTACTGAATCCCTTCCTCGTTGAGAGGGAGTATTAGATTAGCAGCAACAAGGAAGGTCTTCCTATATGCAAGTGTCCTTGCATGCAGAAGACTCAAAAACGGGAAACCAGTTGTATTTAACTATTTTTCCTAAGTTTAATTTGGAAAAAAATTAAAATGATTATTGACTTTAAGTGAAAGTGAAATTAAGTTTTACGCTTTACCTAAAGTTATATAAGAGAGGTCAATTGGTTGAGAGGACCCACACACTTGTATTCTGACAGAGACAGGATACAGACAAGAGGAGAAAAGTTAGACAAAGGATTTAGCTGGGAAGACGGAGGATCGAGGAGCAGGTTCATCGAGTAGATAGAACCCACAAAGGTCTATAGGCAGAGCTACAGGAGGAAGGTCGTACCATTCCGTACGGATTTTGTACAGCTGTCAGCGTGACCGTACAGTAGCCGAACAACTGTACATATCCGCACGTGTGAGGCCGTACACTCTCACAGAGGGGTGCATAGGCTTAGCTGGGGTTTTATCCAGTGTTTCTGTCGAGTAGCTGCATTCACTAGGTTTGGGTGAATTTGCAGTGATTGTAATGTTCCATATTTTCTCATAATAAAATCTATATTTGACTGTTGCACCGGTTTTCCCATCTTGGGTTTTTCCGAGGGTTTCCATACCCAAAATAATAGTGTCATTATTATGCTGTGATGTTGTGAGTTATTTCTCAGTTTTATATTCCGCTGCATACTGTAAAAGATATTTATGTGTGGTTATTGGTAGATATTTTGAATGCACTGTTTAGCCCTAGTTGAATATTAAAGGAAAATTTACAAAGTCATCAAATCTGGTGTTATTTAAGCAAGAGATTAAGACGATATACATATAAACTTATAAAACATGTCCTTCCTATATCTCTATGCATACATAAATAAGAGACCGAAGCAAGTAAACAGACTTACTAGCGTTACATCCTTATGACCTCCAAAGTCTCTTATTCCAAAGAAATTGATAATAGAGAGATTACAATATGCAAGTGTTTCTTCCCAAGCTCCAACATGTTGAATGAGGGAGGGACGCCTTGCTTTCATAGCCACACTGCCAGCAGAAGTGTGCCCCCTCTCATGTTGAAGTGTGTCCCCCTCTTTGGAATCTCCATCATCTGACAACTCACTGAGCTAAGGTGAGTTACTCACTCTAACTGTCAATTAGACTGCCACCACCATGGAGAACTGAAACAAGATTCAAAATATGTCCTAGACATGTTCTCTGATTTATGGGATGCTGATTTTTCCCATTTATTTGGTCTTTTTATTCACTTTTCGAGAGAAAATCATATTAAGTGATTAAAAATCACTAATTTACTCTCAAAGTGGGTACATAGGTAAGTGGGTACTTTGGGTTAGAAAACGAGCACCCCCATGGCAAATTATGCATCCTAGTACCACTTTTCTAAGTTATTGAGTTTTTACAATGAAAATATCTCGTTTTTGCGGGAAATTTTTATTTTACGAAAAAATAAAATATCCTATGGGGGACTTAACACATGTCCATAAGACTCTAGGATAATGACGAGCATGGTAATATAGATCAGACACTAGGCTTTAATAAATCTTCAAGGCCTATTCACTAGGACAATTACTCCAGCTTTGGAGGATTGAGTGAAAAACTTGGAAACTACGAGTCGTGAGTACAAGCCTAGCCCATTTACCGAATCCCCTAGTTACACAAATAAAATAAAAAAATAATGTTTTATTTGTGGAGGGTTTTCATTTTTGTTTATGAAGACTTCCTATTCAATAATTCTTTGTTCTTTTCCCTTTGTTGAGCAAATCTCTGACAATGCTGCACAGGAACTTGGGAATTGCAGGGAGAAGTCTTGTCTAGAAGGGAATGTCCTTGAGGGCATGGATGATGACTCCCACATCCTTTGGATATTTCCTGCCAAAAAACTAGGAGGCCTAGGAGATATGCCTCGATGGTTTAGGGGACGTATGGAAAACCCCTATCTAAATTGACAATCATGTGGCATTGATTTTTCGAGAAAATTATTCAGTCTCTTATAAGTTATTTGACATTGAGAACACGACAAATAGTATCTATGCACCACTTGCCGGAACATTATGTTGTATGTTTTTGTAATTGGGGATAATGGCAATGATAGTTTTGACTCCATTGTTTCCAGAAGTTTTAATATCTACACAAACAAGGTCTTTCGGACCTATTATTTCAGTTTCTTTAATATTTACTGTGTTGCATGGGTACCCATACCGAGGGGTTGGGTACATGAACCAGTGCTGGGTACTTGGGTACTTCGATGGTAAGTACCCAACCGTAACCAAGTCAACCTCACGTATTGAGTACTTCATTTATGAAAACAGGGTACTCGCATGGATTTCGGTACGCTGTACCATGTGTTTGGGTATGCGGGCAGTACGACTGCTGGGCAATTTACCTTAGCTTGTTGGTTGGTGGGGGGGGTCGATTTGCAATGTTTGAAGTTTAAAATTTTAAAAATTAAAAATTAAAAATTAAAACACTAACACACATGTTATGTGGGCCCTTGCCCTTACCTAAACCCTCGCGGCACTCCATTTCTCACTACTAGTGTTTCGTGCTCACTACAACAACGGCGCACCCTCCAGCAATAGGCTTCTCTTTGACTTCAATGCGGCGGCAGGCTTCCGGGCTTCAGCGATACTCTTCAGGCTACTCTTCAACATAGGCAGGCTCTTCTTCAATTTGGGCAGGCTACTCTTCAACGCGGAGCTCTTCTTCAATTTGGGCAGGCTACTCTTCAATGCGGGGCTCTTCACCTGTTCACTGGCAGAGCTACTCTTTAACGCGGCCTCTTCACTTGTTCACGGGCGGACAGAGTGTGGGTGCTGGTGGACTGTGGAACCGGACAGCAGCAAGTTGCAAACTTGCAACTGTGGGCAGTGTTTATGATGTCATGGACATATAATATTTTATGTTATTAATTATATTAATATAACTTCAGTCTTCTGGTCTTC
The DNA here is from genome assembly GCA_001517045.1 of Pseudotsuga menziesii. NCBI lineage: Eukaryota > Viridiplantae > Streptophyta > Pinopsida > Pinales > Pinaceae > Pseudotsuga > Pseudotsuga menziesii. The sequence goes on from LPNX010196373.1 coordinate 401,889, forward strand.
CACTTGATATCTACTATGAGTCTATGTCATATGATTTATCAAATTTATTATTTTTATGTTTCAAATGTTCAATGTGAATGTTCATATGAATCATTGAATTTAGAAATATCAAATATGCATGTATGATGTGATTGTGAGATGTTATATATATATATAGTACATCTGATGTACCCAAGTACCCTGTTTCAAAAAATGGCATCCCCATACCAGTACCTGTCTCTGTATCCATGTTTCCTCGCAACTTAGATATTATATTATTAATATTAATCTCTAAGTATATTTTACAATTCATGTGTGTCCATCCCTGGAAATTTGGCTTCCAGCTGTCCCCGAAACCCTCCCCTCATCCCCTGCTCCAAAAACTTTATGCAACATAGAAGTTACTGACAAATTGACTTGAGTTGACTATACTGCATCGTGCACTAGAGCATTATATATACAAATAAAACAGAGAACTCATCCAGAATGTTCAACTCAAACTGTCTCATTTATGATTTTTTTGTTACTTTAATAAGTTTGATTGGGTCTTACCTAAATGTTAGCTGGTTTATCCTCGATGCAAATTACAAAAATGGTGCAGGCTTGTACATTATGAGAGATTTGTCATTAGAAAAGGTTAACATTAATAGTCCTTATTACAGCTTAAATGGATAGCATCAGCAAGGTACCAACACTTGGCATTGTCTTAATTTGCCTTGTGTTTTGTGCAGGTAGATGCAGCACTTATTGCTACAGGACGAGCACCCTTTACAAAAGGACTTGGCCTTGAGAATGTAAATGTTCCTTTCTTAATGAGAAGTTGGTCTCTTTCTACCTTGTGTATGATCATATTTGCAAGGCTGTAAGATATAAATATTGGTCACAGCTATATGATTATTTGTGGGTGCTGCTTTCCATGCTAAAAACACCTGTAAGGATTGGATTTTTGATGAGCTTCCATTTGCTTGTTTCTTTAGATTAATGTAGTTACTCAAAGAGGTTATGTCCCGGTTGATGAGCATATGCAAGTTATTGATGCAGATGGAAGTACGGTTAGTACAATTGATATCTTCCCTGACTTCTAAAGTTTCTATCTAAATATTCATCTTATGTACCATTTAACAGCAATAGGACATGCACTTGAGTTATTTAGCCATCGGCGGATTTTTGTTTATGACCATATATTGGCAGAGTCCGACAAGTTTGTTACATGATACATCCATCCTTTCTTTCAACTGATTATGGAGTTCTTTGTTCTAAATTGCATAGGTTCCTCATGTATATTGTATTGGAGATGCAAATGGGAAATTGATGCTTGCTCATACTGCTAGTGCACAAGGCATCTCAGGCAAGTAGTTGATTGTGTGTTTAACACTGGTTTACATTCTAGGAGTCATGTAATGTTAGCTTCCTCCTGCAGATTTGGAAATTAATATCTAAGTTTATTTTAGTTTTAATACTTATGAAACTTTATATTGCAGTCATTGAGCAGATTTCTGGGAGGGACAATGTCCTTAACCACTTGAGTATTCCAGCAGCTTGCTTCACGCATCCAGAGATTAGTATGGTTGGCTTGACAGAGGTAAAATGAACAAGCTATGTTGTGCTTTTTCATCCATGCTGATGCCTTGTTTTTTCGACTGAGGGAACACAACAAATGCATTAAAATAGTATATATTTATAAGATAGCAGTAACTGGCCAAGATTTGCTTCCTTTTATACACCACTTTTCTATAACCCCATCCCTTTCGTTGACCATGCCTTCTTTCCTTCTTGTAGGTCAACCCTCCCCTCTCCCTACCTCACCCTTGATGGGAAGACCTCGGATTAGTATCCTTTTCGATGAGGGGGATCCTCATAACTTCCTATCTTACCTTCATCAAATGCTCCCACCCCCAAACCGAGCTTTTACCCCTTGAGACGACCTCTTCCAAATATGCCCATCTTTCCTTTACCATTTGGGACTTCACTTTGTTCTATGTCCCACCCCCAAATCTAGTTCTCGCCCTTTGAACCAGTTGTGTGACAAGGATTATAAGGACCTCCATAGCCAACTTTGGTACACCTCTAATAATGCCCTCTCTTCATATCTCAACCTTGGGAAATCCTATTGTTGTCTCCTTCGGCACAAGAAACACCTCTTTATCTCATAGAAGAGATATGAATTGTGCACATCCCTTTGCCATTCTCCTATAACCTTCTGGCGCACCCTCTTTCCTTGCTATTCTCCTCTTACCCTAATGTTAAGCCCAACTCCATGTTGTCTCATGCCTTTGCTCTATCTGATGACCTTGGGTAGCCCCTTATCCAGGACAACTTTCCTCCCCCTTCTTGCTACTTATTTTCTTATCAAGGTATTGGGGAGGCAATTAGAGTGATGAATACCAACAAAGCAACAAATGAGGAGGGGTTTCAGGCTGAGTTTTTCAAATTCAATCTTCATCCTCTTGATGATCACATTGCCAATCTTTTCAGTCATGTTGTCAGACAAGTTTTCGATAGACTTGGTCACATCACACTATTCACTTGATCCACAACTTGTGTTATGGTGCTGATTCTAACAATTATAGAACAATTATGTTTGGTTACACATTCTCAAAGCTCGACGGTATTTCCCTACATTTGAAGTTGTCTGAGTAGGTGGAGTGGAGTCTGAGAGGGTTTAGTCCCTTCTCCTTTAATGCATATTAGATGTAAACACAAAGTTTCTCTGTCCATCATTCTTGTAGAGTTTGGTGCTTGCCCCCTTTGACTTGAGAACGTATTATGTTTGGTCTCACTCCTACATCATGTTTGGAGCTTTGCTAACTCAATTGCGGGTTGAGATCAATAGCCATACTTGGCATTCTGTTGAACATAGTCCAACACCTTGGCTAACCCCTTGAGGCGGTCAAGTATGTTTGTGGGGGTCTTGAATTTCTTGGAGTCTATGGACATTTCGATGGATTGGCTCCTTGACTATCCATTCATATATTGCCTTGTACACTTAGCCACCTCTTACATAGTAGGAATGATTTGAACAAGATCATCTGAGATGAAATTCAGAAGTGGTATATTGAGGTCACTTGGACAGACCCACTAAGTGGGTTACATCCAAAGATGGCCCTCTATGCAAAGCACTTCATGTAGTTGAGGGACGGCCTTAGTACTAGGCTTCCTTACACGCATTGTCACTAGATGCATGACCTTTATATTCCTTTGGCCTAGTGGAGGTTAAGCACCATCTCAATCCATCAAACATGATCTACCAGTGGTGCCATCATTGGGAGGTTGAGACATAGGAGTACTTCATCTTTTGCTTCTCCATTATAAGTGACCATGAAATGAGTCATTTTCGTGGGCTTCCTTTGTTACAATAATATGGCTTTTTGTTTGCCAAGCTAACTAACCAAATAGTTTGAAAGAAAAAATCCATCACCTGCATGAAAATTTTCAACTCAGGCAAAAATTCTTTTTAAATGTGGAGTGTGTCCATCTGTTCCATATTATCTCTTGTGATTATGTGGTGACAGATCCACACATCAAGGCTTTCTGTTAGCTGAAGAGTCAATCCCTTATTTGCATTATGGAATCCCTTATCTGAAATAATAAAATAATTGTTACAAATTATTTTTAACAATATGTCTGTGAGATGCTTTGCCTAAAGCACATTTTCCTAGGAATAAGACGATATGAAATTGGCCTATATTCTTTGTAAACTACCCATGTCTGGGGGATGCTTTGTCTAAAGCACATTTGCCTAGGATTAAGAGCATATGAATTTGGCCTCTATATCATAGCATTTTAAAAAAGTTAGCCAACATAGCATTTTAAAAAAGGGCCAAATTTCTGCAGCAAAATCCTTTTTTAACTTAGGTAAAAACTTGTGATATATGGAATGTGTCCAGCACTTTCATATCATCTCGTGGATAGCTGGTGACAGTCGACAGATCCACAGATCAAGCCAGTCTGCTGTATAAGTGGCAATCGCTTAACCATATTGTGGAATCACTTTTCTGCAACAATAAAATAGTTTTCTGTTTCTTGTAAATCACTTTAAACAAGATGTCTGGGAGATGCTCTGTCTGAAGCATAGTAGCAAGCTTTGTCCATACTGGGAGTTCCTGTATGGAAATTTTCTTGGAATTCAAAATTCGGCGAATATTTGACATAGTATGCATACGGTATGGTAAAGTCGACTAAAGGCTTAAATATATTTAAATTTTTACATTTTAAAGATTCACTAAATGTAATTTATGTGTTAAAATAAAACTGGAATTTCAACTAGAATAACTGTATCTTCAGCGAATATCCTTTTTACTTTTAAATAAATATAAATCAAATAATAAAAAACATTTTGCAAAGGAAAACAAAGTAAAATCTGGACACAAAAACTCACTAATCATTTTAAACAAACTTGTGACTATTGTTCCACCTAATTTTTTAAATAAATGTTGAAGTCACGCACATTACTTAAAATACAAAAAAAACGTACATTGGGCCATGAGCCCATACTTATTACTTAATCGACATTGTGGAAACGCATACAATGAGGCCATGAGCCCATATTTACCTATTAAACTCTATTTTCATGTTGTTATATCCTAAGTCACCTGGTTCGAGTTCGTGTTCGAATTCGACAATGATGAAATTCGAAAAAAAATCGCTTGAAAAAAGTAGTGGATAAAATTCGCCATTAAATTCGATATATATATATTTAAAATATGTAATTATAATATATTTTATAATATTTAAATTTAAATTAATTATTTAATATAAAGAACTTATTAACTAATATTATATTTTTATTAACAAATTTATATTAATTATTTAATATAAAGAACTTATTAACTAATATTATATTTTTATTAACAAATATAAATTTAATTGTTAAAATATTTAATGACCGCTTATATTTAATTATTTAGCCGAAAATACTTAATGACAAAGCTTGTATTTACAATTTTATATATTTATCAATTTTTAAAAATCTAATAACTAATTAAAACAATCATCATCGTAATATCATCATAATATTATAAACCATTCAAGCCATTTTAAAATAAGAAAACAATGAATAAGCAATTTATGAATTTATATATTTGGTAGTCAACACTGCGACTGCTACTAATCCTGAACTTTTAGTCGAGACTCAGCCCTTGTGCGACTTTCCATTGTAGTCGAGAGTAAACATTGCCTTCAGTTTCAATGACAAAACACTCGGGCGTATGCGACTCACTAAAAGACGATAGCCTCCATAGTTACGAGTTCAGTCTTCACTTGCAGATCACGGGTCGTGGATAACGGATGAGAATCGACAATAGATGGCCGCTTCACTCGCGGAACTTGCGAAATAGATTGCTTCACTCGTGGAACTCCCGAAATAGATGGGTTTACTCGCAAAATACATTTTGGTAGGGACCAGGGTTTCGCCGAGTGATTAAAATCGCCGATTTTAATCGATTTAGTTCGCTTCCCTAAAAAATCGGTCGATTTTCGATTTCCAAGGCGAAAAATCGCCAAATGCGGTGACTTAGGTTATATCATATGTTAAGTTTGCATCGAATATATCTAGAATTCCTCCAAATTTGCAAGAAACGACGGGTTGGGCCGACAATAATATATATTAAAAAAATAAAAAAATTTTTAAAATATAAAAATAAAATAATTAAAAACAGATGAGAAGAGAAGAAACATAGAGAAGTAAAAAAACATTAACAGAAACCAGATGACTTTGCTTATCCCTTATATTATGGTTGTAACTAGAATCTCTTAGTAGATAGAAATGGCAATAAAATCAAGATTAACATCCACGCCATTGATTATATAAGGTAGACTCTTTCTAAAGTGGAAACTTTTAAAAGTTCTAAAGTGGAGATTTACATTTATTATTGATTAGCGGTAACTACAATTCAGCGAAGGGACGAGTGAATACTCTAGCCCGGGCAGTAGACAAAGATCAGTGCACTAATTCAACAAGGTAGCACGAAATAGTCTTTTACTGCAACTCAATTTTCTAGAGAAAAAATTATGTGTCAATCATGTATATGTATGGTCACGAGGAAATAAGAATGTCAACAACCTACGTGGCGATCATGAATGTGTGGAAGCTCCCGGTGAAGGAAACACACAAGATAAAGTTCTCAAGTTCCTGATTTTAGAGGATAAAAGTTTCTAGTAAGTTCCCAACCATCTAGAATGGTTCTCGTTAGATTTGGAAAGTTTCCTACAAGTTCCCTAGCTCACTGGAACGTCGGAACTTTGGAAACGAGTTTCCTAAAAGTCGGAAACGGTTCCCATACTACATAGGTTGCAACTTACTTACAATGAAGAATGAACATTACTTTAAAATTAAAAAAATGCATGTTTTTATATTTATGAGATGTCTACTTCCATATTTTAGTCGTATTGAATCATATTTGTATTCGTATTCATACTCAAATATTGCTACTATGGTTTGAAGCACCTTTGCATAGGAACCAGTGCAATGCATTTTAGTTTTTTGGTAGCTTAGCAGGTAGTTTGTAATGACCCAAACTAAAATTTCCCAACAAAGGCACAATTTGGGGCAAAATTTGACTAGTCTTGACTCTAGAGTCTAGGGGATTTGAATGGAACAAGAGGGTCTTGAATTTGGTAGGGATTGATATGGTGAGTCGTAGGACCACTCAGTGGACTCTCTTGTCACTTTAGAACATGTTATAGGCATCTGCAACTCGATTTGGGGTCATTGGCAAAAATGAGAAAATTACTAGTAAATTGTGGTTAAATTCCCCCTAGGGTGTGAGCATAAATGGCTTCCCAACTCATGTGCGACCCTCCCAAATTGACAAACAGAGTATGGGGATTGATATTAGACTTCATTGACTTTCATTATGTGTGGAAATAAGTTCTGCAAATAGAGTTATAAAGCTTCACATTCAAATGCATATTTCCAGTGCTATTGCTTAAGGGAAATGGCAGTGATAGCTTAACTTTGACTCATAAAATGAACATGAAATGCTTCAGAACAGAGCATGAGGATTATAGACCATCAACAACACATAAATATCCTACTCAACAGCATTTAACATCAGAGCAACCCCTCAACACAAATCAGATACACAACTCCTTTGGAATGGAAACCAATACATGGAAACTAGTCAAACCATAGCTTAAAAATGTGGACATTTTTGCATGTGTTTCTGCTAATTTGAGTTACAGAGAGTATGAGGAACATATTACAGAGCCAAACATCATTCACCCATGTTTGGGCATCATCTGAACTCAACAAAGTGCAAGCATCATTCACACTAGTGTGCCATCATGTGGAAACATGGGAATTGATAGGTAGGGAATGAGAAAATGTGGAAAGAGATAGAACTCGAACTGTATTAGCCTCCAATCTGCAGTCACAACACTCCATTAAGCTCCAAATGAGAGGTCAGGGTGGCCTCTCCAACAACCAATTTGGACGAGAATCTAACTCCCTTGAAATTGGCTCACTAGCAGGGAGAGTGAGCACTCTCCGTGCAATGGACAAGCTAGTGCTTTCCAAAATGCCAAAGGTAAATTCTCAAATGATCAAAATCCATTCTCCTTCTTCATGACATCTTTTTATAACTCTCATAAGGTCTTCCAAGGTCGAATTCCCTCCCATAGGCTTCCTCCAACTCATCCTTGATGTTTAGTAACCCCTATGACACTTGTTCTTCTCCTCATCCCCCAATCTTCCTCCAAATTCGAATTGCTGCCACCAACCTCCAAATGCGCCCTCTTAGGGGCTATTTTTAGCCCTAACATGTCAGATTGTCATAGGTTTGCAATCAGGTCTGATTTTGTCATAGAATATTCCATCATTGTTGTCATCAAGGTTACAAAAACCGAACCAGTGGTCGAATCGGCCGACCCTGAAAACTGGACCCGGACCGGAACCGAACCAAAATCGGGAAAAAAACTGGATCACAAAACCGGTCCCACCAAAATACAAAAACTTCTTAAATTTTGAAAAATTATATATATATTCATGTGCAACCATGCGAATCCAAAACATTATACACAAATTTGCAAAAAGTGCTCTTGCTATGTTGTGCCATACTGAGCATATTTCACTAGAACCTTCCCCACCCAACCAACTTTTAAATTTAAAAAAAAAAAAAAATACCCTGTTAAGTGTTGCTGTATAGTGATGTAAGGCACTGGTCAAAATCGGAACCGGAACCGGAACCGGTCAAAACCGGCCGGTTTCGTACGGAACCGGTCAAAACTGGTTTGATACACCTGTTTGACCTGGTGAGGCCCCAAAACCGGTTGGACCGGCTGGTTTTACCGGTTCCGGTCCGATTTTTGTAACACTGGTTGTCATAAAACGCAGGGAATCTCTTTTCAAGTGGCACATAGTTTCTTCCTAGTCTCTTCCTCTTCCATGGGGAGTTATTCCTCTTCACCCATTCAAATCCTTGCGCTCATGACATGTTACTTGACACCTCTTCACCTTCCAAGAACGTTCCATCCCTCATAATTTCAAATTTAGGGTTAGGTCATGACAAGTGTAAGGAGGAATCTAGCCACCCAAGGTCTCCATGACCCTCCAAGTGTCTTCATGAAGCAATGCCACTTTATTTTCTCCATATTTATTATTTATATGACCCAATTTAATGTGTAGATGGTAAACTGGGGTTCTCTTGGGTCCCATAGCTCCCTTATTGTAAGATTTAATGCCTCCACCCCAACCTAGGGAACTAGTAGTCTCATTGGGATGGGACATGACATATTTCTACATTGGAGGTGTCTACCAACATAGAAGGGCTGAATGAAACTCTTTAGACAGCCTTGTAATAGTGTTTTTTGTAATACTTTATTGCCAATGGTATTGGAGGGGCTGTGGTATTATGTAGCCCATGGTATTGATATCAAGTGAAGTTATAAAAGGAGTCTAAGGAGAGTGTTCTAGCCTCTAGGTACCTCCAGTTGGACAAGAGTGAGTCATATCTATCGTAGTGGTCAGTACACAAAGATCAAGAGTGAGTCATGTCTTTTGAGTGGACAAGAGTGAGTCATATCTCTTGTGAGTGACAGAAGTGAGTCATATCTTCTGTCGGGGTTTGTTTTTTCTGCTGAGGGTTTGGGCACAATGAGAGTCAGGAGTCTGAGATCCAGTGAGTCATATCTGGGATCTTGTCATTGTAAGTGCTAATTAACAAACCTGCAATAAAAGACAACTGTTAGCTGGTTTCCTCCATTGGGGTTTCCAGGGTTTCTCTTGTGTCGTTTTCTCTGTGTGTGTTGCATTTATCTTTTCAGTAATTTGGGTTAAGCTAATTGCTGGGTTAATTAAAAAGATCGAAAGTGTAATCGTGATCTGGTAAGCTGATAAAGCTTCACAATGCAAATTCAGCCTCTATTCCATAGCAAACATACCTGGAAGGTACACAAATTCTCAGTTGTAGATAGTAACTAAATATGACTGTTTGGAAAGCAAACAAACTCAGCATTTCACAAGAGGTTGAATTCCTGCATGAAAGTCCTTTTTAACTTTATGCAAAACTTCTGGTCATCCATGGAATGTACCCAGCAGTTTTCTACCATATCTTGTGGATAGATGGGACAGATCCATCGATCAAGCCTCTCTGCTATCCTACGAAGTAAACACTATCTGCATTGTGGAATCACTTATTTGCAACACCAATATATCAATAACTGTTTGTTGCAAATTATTTTTAATAAAATGTCTGGGAGATGATGTGTCTCAAGCAGTTTGTGTAGGATTAAATGCATGTGAAATTAGCCTCTAATCTTTAGTATATTACCTGGAAGGTACACAAGTTCTTGGTCGTAAGATAGTAGCCAAAGGAAGCAAATATGAAACTGCTGTGGGCCAAATTGCTTGTCCATGTATGCCATCTTGCCTCCCTGATAGACAGACATCAATGATTTGCAATTCAGAGCTCTATGCATGTCTTGAAAAATATTGTGCTATATCGTTCTGTGCAAGGATTCCTCAAAATTGGTCCTGTTGCAAAGAGCAAAAAACCAAATACAGTGATTCCTTCAATTCCATCTCTCCTCGTGTTGAATAGCAGTTGAATGTGATAGATAAAGGCTTCTAAGTGTTGCAGATTCATGAAATGCAGCATTCTCCATAGGAAAATAACATCTTTGTAGCCGCGTTGAATCCCTCAAATTCATGATTCCCAGATGTTTACTCTGCTTACAACTTGCAGGTGTATTTCCCATGTTGTTTTGATTGAATCTGTCATATTCGATGTCTATGTGGAGATTTTCATTGATTGTCCTCCTTTTGTCAGCCACAAGCAAGGGAAAAAGGGACAGAGGAAGGCTTTGAAGTCAGTGTAGCTAAAACCAGCTTCAAAGCAAATACAAAGGCTCTTGCTGAGAATGAAGGAGAGGGGATTGCAAAGGTAACTATTAATATCAATGAATGTTGTTATTATTTCTTAATGTTCATTATAATACACCTGTACAGACATCATTGCATTCTTCATCCAAACATTGCATTCTTGTTGCATGTTTTTCGAAGCATGGAAATACATGCAAGCATGTTTGGAATAGTTTTCAGTTATTGCACATGAATCATATGCAGATGACATCGAGGCAGTAAAAGAGAAATAAAACTGGGTATTAAAATTATTCTGTCTATTTCTAAGTTTGGTTTTCTCTAACAGTTTCATAGGAGACGGAAATGTTGATTGTTAAACTGCATTACAAGCAATATAATATTCTAATGATATTCTATGAATTATACAGTTGATATACCGTCCAGACACAGGAGAGATTCTTGGAGTTCATATTTTGGGCTTGCATGCAGCTGATCTTATCCACGAAGCATCAAATGCTATAGCCTTGGGAACTCGCATTCAGGTATCCACTTTTATAGCTACCCACAATTAAGTGTGAAAGTTTACCAAGACATGGATAGGGATATAGTATGTGAATGATGGTGCACCCATGGGTATGGAGATCCCTAGTGTATTTTTATGGGCTCTTATTGCTGTTGTTTTCTTGAACTCAACTGTAAATTCTTATGACACATTTTTACTTGAGACTCCTGCCAGTGATTTATTTATTTTGTATTTCGAACCTTGAAACTAATGAAATGCATTTACTGGCCTTTTTTTTTGAAGTCAGAACAGCTTTAAAATGTTGAGATTAACAAGGGTCAACAAAATATTCGATGGAACTAAATCTCACCCAAATTTTTAGACAGCCTTCTCATAATTGTGCTAGAAAAAGATATGTCTAGTGCGCTAGAGAGAAAGTGCAAAACACAAGCACAAGTACTGAAAACAGAGATAAACAAGTGTGCCGAAGAGAAAATTACCAATCACAGGAAAAACATACCAAAACTAAGTGCCCTTAGGTTTTTAACACTTGGTATTTCAGATCAAACAGATCAAGAAGATCATAAGAGGAGATGAAACAAATGAGAATTTGAATTGTGTATTTATACACATTTCAAGTGAAGTGTCCCTTAAAGAGGGGTAGGCATCCCTTAAAGAAGATGATATGCTTGGAGGAGGAAGAGGAGGAGAGGCATTAGATGCGGTATTTATCCCTTCCCTTTTCCCTTTAGCTACTACCCTAGCTGATTGAGACATTCTTCTTCTTGCTTGATGTTGAGCTTGAATCCTCTCAACAAATTCTTCCCTCAAATGCACTTGGAAACCCTTGCAAATGCTTCAAATCTCCTTTCACTTGCAAAAAAACACGCTCTTAGTTCTCTCTTCACTTGCAAATGTAAAAATGAATTAGAAAAATCGGTTTTTAAAGTGGCCACATGACTTCTTATCCCAGAAATGGTGTCCTGTTTTTGGGACACATGTTGACAGTCGTGGGACACGATTCTTTTCATGTCCCGACGAAAATCAAGAAATGAAAAAAATCATGTCCGACACAACCCCACGAGACACGCAGCCCAAAAAGGACATGTCCGGTTACTTAGCTCTTTGCTAGTTCACCCACTCCCTACATGTTGTACCCCACCTAGATATGAAATCTAGATCTACTAAAAAAATGTGTTGATGTATGTCAATGATATTTTTAGCATATATATCTCTCAACAAATTCTTCCCTCAAATACACTTGGAAACCCTTGCAAATCCTTCAAATCTCCTTTCACTTGCGAAAAAACACGCTCTTAGCTCTCCCTTCACTTGCAAATGTAAAAATGAATTAGAAAAAGTCGGTTTATAAAGTGGCCGCAGGCCTTCTTTTCCCAGAAATTGTGTCCTGTTTTCGGGACACGTGTGGACAGTCGTGGGACACGACTTCAGTTCGTGTCGGACACGATTCTTTTTGTGTCCCGATGAAAATCGAGACACGAAAAAAATCATGTCCAACATAAACTGGGGACGTGTTAGTGTCCGACACAACCCCAGGGGACACGCAGCCCAAAAAGGACGTGTTCGGTTACTTAGCTCTTTCCTAGTTCACCCACTCCCTGCATGATGTACCACACCTAGATATGAAATTTAGATCTACTAAAAAAATGTGTTGATGTATGTCAGTGATATTTTTAGTATATATATCTCTTAATGGGGGTGCCCCTCCGAGAAAAGTCAATCTGTCAGTGAATTTTAGCATCTTTTCTTTATCTACTGGTTTGAACTTTGTTTCTATTCTCCATGTTGATGCTTGAGAAAAGCAGTGGGAGAATTAGAGGGAAAGTTAACAAAAGATCACTCAAGCAAGGAGAACACCCACCTATCTAGAAGTGCCTCTCTTGTATTTGACTATTATAATCTTTCTCTGCAGATGTGTTTGGTTTTTTGTAATTTCAGTAGTGTATTTCTCAGATCTACTGCTCAATACTTTGCAGATTGATCCCAAATTTAGATATGTTGTCTCTTTCCTTAATCTCTCATCTATACCCTTTGTTTTCAAAAATAAGTTTTGATTAGTATTTGTTAAGCTTTTCATTTTCAGGTTTAAATTTTAGGTCTAAGGAATCAGATCTGCATATCCATGAATTAAAAATTGACAGCCTTTCTTGAGAGGAGGGCTAGCAGTATACCTACTAATAAATACTACATAGAGTCATGTCCATATAAATCGCCATTTCTCTGATATCTTATAAATACTACACTCTTCTTGACTACATATCACCATATCTTTGTAACTCTTATATTTTATAGGAGCTGTCTAAAAATTTGACAATTTGGGCTGGAGGGCCATTTTTTGCCAGAATCCAGCGTTTTTTTATTTTACAATATCTGAAGTGAACTGTGTTTTAATGGCAATTTTGATGGTAAAAATGGATTCAGCACCCTCAGAAACCCCTGGGACACCCAAAATTCCAGAACTTGACAGCTGTAACCTGGATTTTGGAAAATTCCGACCAGAATTATTCGAATTTGTGCCAGAAAAAAAACACCTATTCCGACTGAAATCATCGAATTTTTAGACTACACGTATTTTATATATTTATTTCTCTCTTTTACATTATATGGTCTTGTTCCTTAACTGTGAATGCCTATGGTGCATTGTGACTACCATAAGGTATGTCACAAAAGGTAGAAAAGAAATAAATCTGCTACCATACAAATTGATTCCTTACAAATGCTGCCATAATTTTTTTTTCTGCCTAAAAATGTTGTTCAGAAATTTTGATCACACAGTTCTCAGTCCTCTGTCCTTGCTGCTCCAAAGCTGTTCGGAGATTGAAACAAACAGGAAAGGGTGAAGAAAGTTTGGGGCAGGGCTGTTTTTATGCTTAGATTTTATTTTTGGTGTTTAATAGAATAGGGGGGTTTCAGGCATTGAGATTTTTTCTTTTTCTTTTTTCTTTTAATTCACTTTAATGGGAGCTGTTTCTTGTTAGAGTCGTTCATCCAAACTTTTGGTTTTTCTTGTGATATGTGAGATGGCAATCCTTATGTACCTTTTAGTAAATATTGGTCTTTTGAAATTATTTTGGGCTGCTTATGGTCTCTGGTAGGATTTGAACCAGGCGATTCTCATATAATATTAAAAGGGATTTGTCACCGCTTCGTTGTCTGATAAAATGAAATACTTGCGTCATCTTTGGTTGTGTCAATATCCTGCCAAAGGGCATATATTAACGTGAAAAGATCTTGGAAGTTCTGTAAAATTGTTTTGTTTGAGCAATAAACTATAGTACGTATCAGTTGTGGCTAGGCTAGTTTTAACGTATGTTTATTGTAGCTTATGATTTCTTTCCTTTTGTTTTCCTACCCCTTTCCTTCTGGTGTACACTGTACATGTTTCTGTTATTGCCATCACAAACATAACAGACCAGTTCTGGAAAGATTGGTTTATATCTGTTTTAACTTTTAACACTATTGATGCATACATATTATGCAAGTGCCAGCATATCTGGACTGGTAAAGGGAAAGACCAATCTCTTTAGCTCTAACACATTTTCCAATAACCAAAGGCTGTTCACATTGTCCATTTACAATTTGCATTACATGGTATATAAGCTAATTTGAGGCATATTTATTATCATTCTTTAGGCTAACGCTTATTGGACATTCTTGTTGTTTACAGGATATAAAATTTGCCGTTCATGCACATCCAACATTGTCTGAAGTGCTTGATGAGCTCTTCAAGCATGCGAAGGTATGCTCCATATATTGCCTATTTGTTTTAGTTACTGAATATTAGTTGAATTTGGTTCTTGCAAGATTATATTAACCAGTCACGACTCATGTTACACTGTGTTTCCTTCTACTGTAACCAAGACATAACTATTGAGACTTAAACGGTTGTGCAGGTTACAACTTCTAACTAAAATTGCAAAATAATTGTCAAGATGATGTGATAGGTATGGGAGGGTGTTATCGAATTCCATTTGAATGCTTTTAGATATTGGCACATGATCCATAGGGCCATTCATATTGCATACCTCAAACTCTGAAGGAAAGATCACAATTGCATCTGAAAAACCATTGTTTCAGTCCAAGATGAACCTGCTGAATTAATCATCCCATACAAGGGAATCAATTTGTCTTTGAGAATAATGGAAACTCTTGAGAGTAATTCCCATGCAACTAGGATATATATATATATATATATATATATATATATCAGTGTTGAAAAACTCTCCAAAAACAATATATATATATATATATATATATATATACAATCTTGTTTTTGAAAGGCTGTATACTCTGTGGCACCCTTGATATATATATATATCAGTGTTGAAAAACTCTCCAAAAACAATATATATATATATATATATATATATACAATCTTGTTTTTGAAAGGCTGTATACTCTGTGGCACCCTTGATTGGGGTTGATTTGAATGATGTGATATCTTATTCATTATTTATAAACAGAAAAATGTACAATTTTTGCAAATTGGTATTGACATGCACCACGACTTAGAATGCGTAGAACATTTTAAACCATAGGTAGAATTATAATTATAAACTATTGGATGTTTTGACATGCAATGGATTTTATAGAGTAATAGAAGATTTGAATTCGGAAAAACTACTTGTTACAAAATATTTTAAACTCAGTCTTCCTCCACATTGATTGGCTAACCCACCCATCATATGCACCTATTTTTTCCTCCCCCAAAACCAATTTTACCTTGCATCATACACCGCACTATATATCATGTCAGTTATTCCATTCGTCCACACTCTATTTTTTAATTGGGGAATTTACAAAAATAGTTAATACTTGAGCTCCAGTTGTCATTGTCAGTTGCATGCTTGTGGATTTATTCAGCCAGAGTGCCTCCAGTACAATATTCATAAAATCATGTCAGATACGGTCTAACAACATTGATATAACCTGGATCCATACATTACTCTAAACGATTGCATGTACTTTGAGGGCTTTGGGTATACCATTACCTAATACGTGAGACCAGATGATTTTGCAAATCAGTGGGATTAATGGCAATTGTATCTCGCAACATATGGTTTGAATTGATGCTAACATTATAGATGGTGTTTATTGGGACTGAATATAGAAATTTTAGCATAAGAGAGTAACTTCATGGACTTTTTATATTTATAATGTTGGTTCTTTTCTTGCAGGTTGCAGAGAATGTTTCTCAGTCATTACCCGCACAACCGATCGCTGTCTAGAATGCTTTCAAGGCTATTAACATAAACCTAGAGGTGTAGCTTGCAGTTTTCTATGAATGCTTGCTATGAGCAAAAGAGCTTCAGCTAATTCAATCTCATTTTTTATTTATTTTCCGGTACCTTGGAACATACTGAATAGGGTGCCATAATGTAGATCAGTGCCTAATTCAATTTATACGGATAGTAAGTGGTCTTATTGGCGATGATTGCCTTCAATAAGAAATATCCGACACGAATATTTTCATTATCTACTCTTTTGTTGCCATTATGGACTTTTCATGGGATACACCAAATGTCGTGATGTACTCGAGGAACGAGAACAAAAAATAATATTGCAAATTATACCAAAACATAGGCAACCAAGATTTGGTATATAATACATGTCAAAATGTGTATCACAAAAGTATAGTCGTATAGTTCTCAAAGATTACCATTGGTTAAATTTTGTTTTGGAGTTGGGATGTTTTGAATAGGGACATATCTATAATTTGCTTAAACCAATATATATTTATTTTGAACCTGGATTTATTAAGTACGGATAGGGATCCAGTATTTTGTGTAATATTTTTTTATCTTAACTTTTTACATATTAAGAAACAATTTACATCTTAAGATATTTGATCATTCTTCTTTCTTAATATATCTAACTTTAAAATGAAATCAATTTTTGGTTGTTTGTTTAGGCTGGCATTATTTGTATTTATTAGAACATCATGTTACATAACGTCACACAACCTTACAACATCTCCCCAATACTGGGTTGTAAAACACCTCGCTACTCTTAGTGCAACAAAGCACGTAACCTTACATAGAAAAAGCTAGGTGACATCTGTGCACAAATCTGAAATTATTAATATTGTTCTATTTTAATTTTTAGCTTTTAAAAGTGCTTGTAATAACAATGCATGAAAGTTGGGATATAAATAAGATGGTTTGCAATGACTCCAAGAATAATGTGGGCATTTACTAAATGATATGCTCCACTAGGGAATTAACAACAATTACCAGTAGCGTTTTACTAACTTTCAAAAACAATTATTAGTAGTGTTTTACTTCAATTTTTAACTTTTAAAAGTGCTTGTAATGATCCTGCATGAAATTTGGGATAGAAGTAAGATGGTTACAATGACTCCAAGAATAATTAAGTGTTAATATAGATAGAAGTAAAATGGTTTGCAATGAATCCAAGAATAGTGAAGTGGTAAAACATGTTTTTAGTTGACTACAAGAAACACCTAATGGAAATGAAAATATTATATTTTGAATAATTAGAATGAATATTAGATTGTTCAATAATAAACATTTTAATTTCTTTTTATAATTTTGTTTGGTTACAAAATCCTTATTAATACTTGACAAGTTGTTTTTTCCCTGAAACAAAGCATTGCCCTTCAAAATTGTGGACAATGTACCAAACTAGAGGCAACAAGATTGGGTATATAATACATGTCAAAATGTGTATCACAAAAGTAGAGTCTTATTAGTTCTCAAAGACTGAAGATTACCATGGGTTCAATTTTGTTTTAGAGTTGCAATGTTTTGAATATGGACATATTTATAATTGCTTAAACTAGTATATATCTATTTTAAACCTAGATTTATCAAGCATCGAGAGGGATCCAATTTTTTGAGGTGTAAATATTTTTTTATCTTAAATTTTTATTCTTAATATTTCTAACTTTAAAATGAAACCAATTTTTGTTTGTTTGTTTAAACTGACATAATTTGTAGTTATTTATTTTATTTATTAGAACATCATGTTACATAACGTTACACAACATTACAACATCTCCCCAATATTGGGTTGTTGAGCACCTCGCTACTTCAGTGCAACAAAGCACGTATCTTACATAGAAAAAACTAGATGGCATTTGTGCACAAATATGAAATTCTATAAATTCTTGACATTTTATTCATTCACAATGTGAACATTTACTAAATAATATGCATGACTATGGAATTAACAATAATTACTAGTAGTGTTTTATTTTAATTTTTAGCTTTTAAAAGTGCTTGTAATAACAATGCACGAAAGTTGGGATAGAAATAAGATGGCTTGGAATGACTCCAAGAATAAAGTGGGCATTTACTAAATGATATGCTTCACTAAGGAATTAACAACAATTACTAGTAGTGTTTTACTAACTTTTAAAAACAATTACTAGTATTATTTTACGTAATTTTTAACTTTCAAAAGTGCTTGTAATGACCATGCATGCAATTTGGGATAGAAGTAAGATGGTTGCAATGGATCCAAGAATAATGAAGTGGCAAAGTTAGAATAGAAGTAAAATGGTTTGCAATGAATCCAATAATAGTGAAGTGGTAAAACATGTTTTTAGCTGACTACAAGAAACATAGATGGAAATGAAAATATTATATTTTGAATAGTTAGAATGAATACTAAATTTTCCAATAATAAACAGATTTTAATTTCATACACACACACACATATATATATAGTTACAAAGTCCTTATTAGTAACTGGCAAGTTTTTTCCTTCATTTTTTTGAAACAAAGCATTACCCTTCAAAATTGTGGACAATGTAGCTAAAAGACAACATGGTATTCTCAAATATTCCAAGATACCTATGATAATATACCTCACCTTCCTTTGCTATGACATGCTATATGACATTGGGTGAAACATGAATTTCAATTAACTCAAACATGGTTTCTGAAACAAATAATTTATTATAATTAAACTTAATATAGTAATATTAGTAGGGCCTGTTCAAGAGCAAGCACATAAGATTTGAAATCCCTTTCATAAAAAAAATATTTATTTGTAAAAATGTTATTATAATGAAAATAAGCAATTTATAACAATAGTTTAGGCATTTCTATTAAGGAAATTTTTGACAAATGAGTAAATACCATATAAAGCGAGTCGACTAATTTAGCCACAAATTTGAGACAATTATTTATTTGATAAGGGACATCGTGGCCGAAATGAATGAATTGAAGCTAGTTGTTGTTTAATGTAGATATTTGAACAACTAATTATATGATTACTAGCTTCAATAAATACTATAGTACTTCAAAAGATATATCTTATATTTTTGTGTTATTAAGCAAAAAAGTGAACATCTATACTTTAACAGTTATTTTATGTGATTCCCACTTTTTCTTAAAAATCCCCATACTTGCATGATATTAGATGTTGGTGTCTTGAAATAATTAACATGTTTTGTTCAATGCCACTCGATTTTATTTTGGAATGGATTCTATTCTATTTAATATTCCTTTGAAAACAAATGTACCTGTTAAAAATTGCTAGTTGTAAAGAATGGTTTTCCAGAATCACATAGTGTTATGGTTGTAATAGATGGTAAAATATAAATTTCGATTTTGACTTTTTCGTAAGTCAATGATTTTGTTTCATGAATGGAGAATACAAAATGTTTACACATGCTTGTTGAACAATGTTTCTTCCTATTTGACTTTCTATGAATTTGTTAGTTTGACATGGAATTAGTTCAGCTAGTCACATTCGTGAAAATATTGTCTATGTAGAGAGTTTGTTTTGCAGGTTTTGGTGATTAGAAGTTTGTAGGTGTCATAATGCCAAATGAAAAAAGGGGATGGATGGATGTTGTTACATATACTTGGGGGAACATTCTCTCTCTCTCTCTCTCTCTCTATATATATATATATATATATATATATATCATTGTTTCATTATGTATACATCAACAATAATAAAATGATCACATGTTGATGAAAGGATGCCAATGCATTAGAGTCCAAGAAATTGTTTGCTTGACTATATAAGGATAGATGATAAGTGTCTTTTGCTTAGTAGTGTGGGAAATCAAATATTCACATTACAATAAATAAATAATGGGTATTAAAAAGTTAGATGTTCAACTGTAAATTATGAAGTATTGGGAAGTTATTCACCAGTGTAATGTTGAATGCAAAGTCTTGTGAAATATGCTAACGAGTACTTGATTGTGGAGTTGTCGATACCATTTTAACAAATCAACAATGTTTAAACTTTAGAAAAAATATTATTAATATATTGGAACCGTGGCTCGTTCATTCATATATAATGTAGTGGTATTTTAAAGCAATTCTCTCCAAATGACGTAGGTTTGAATAATATCTTGGACTTAAAAGGATGATTTGCGATTTTACACATACCAAAGGAAGAAAAACCAATCAAATTGAGTGAAAATCCCACAACTTTAACTTTTGATACATACCATATAGAATTATATTATAAAATCTGATTTGATGTTTCATTCATTTGAAATGGTTGGAAGTTTGATTGCGCTTTAAAAAATTAATTTCATTTTTTAAATATAAATGATTTTTTTATTAAAAATGTTGTAGTTCAACCATCTAATAGGATAATACAAAATTTATATAAGCAATCTAATTTGAGAATGCATATGTTGAATTATTACCGTGGAATCCCCAACCATCTAAAGTTAATTAACCCCTCTATGTTTCAAAATTATCAACCCTTGCAACAATGCCAAAGCCTCTAGTTGATTATAAGCGTTCTCACCTAATCCGGAGCAAAGACAATTTTTATATTTCCTTAAAAAAATGATCCCCTTGCACATGTTGCCCCTAACATTAATTTTAAACCTTAGTATCTAGTATTTAGATATTATTTTCCTTTATCTATAGCTTAGAGTTAAGTTTCTATTATAATTTCATGTAATTTGCTTCATAAAATAGTTAATTTTCACTACGTTTAATATTTAAAACATAATTATTATGCATTTGTATTGTCCTTCTACACTAACAAATTCAATCCCCAAATGAAGACAATTTCTTGTTTTCCTTCATAATCAAGCATGATCCACGTTGTACTTGCCACCCATAACATTAATTTATATTTTAAATCTCTAGTCTTTAGATTTTCTTTTCCTTTATATATAGCTTAGAGTTAAGTTTTATTATAATTGGATATAACTTTCTCAATAATGCACTTAATTTTGACTTCATCTGTCATGTAGCCAGTAGCCTCTTTTCACTATGGAGGCCACGGAGTACCTCAATTTTGTTGTTGTAAATGTAACTTCGGAAGATATTATTATTATTATTGTACCTCCTTTCGAGGATGTTCTCCCTCCGATCAGAAGATGTCATTAATGTAATTGGTTATGTAAGAGTTGAGGTAAAACCTCTGTTGTAAGTCGGGGAAATAGTCCCCAAAAGAAGAATTGTAAAATATTTTTTGAGTATCCCTAGGACAAGTCGACCCTGTAAGAGAGAGGTCGACCTTGTAAGAGACATTATAGAGGAAATTTCAACTCAAAATGGGCCTCCTAAGGAAAATAAAAAAAATAATAGTTAAAATAATAAATTAATATTTATTATTTTTGGAGGAAGAAAAGAAAAAAACTACTTTTTTTGTTCGTATTTTCGACATATCTCACTGTGTGTTACTCAAATTTCGATCGGGAGAGCTCGTTGGATGGGGAATTAAATTCTGCATCCAATGAGTACCCACTCTGCATACCCCAAAAACAAGAAATACCTGAATCAACGTGATGACGATCCAAAAACAAGAAATACCTGAAAAAACGTGATGACGACATCGTCATCACGTTTTTTCAGGTATTTCTTGTTTTTGGGGTAGCCGAGTCTGTCAAAAGTATGCAGAGTGGGTACTTGTTGGATGCGAAATTTAATTCTACATCTAGGTAGCTAACACATGATGACATGGAATTTGAATTAGAGTTGAAAGACCCATTTTTAGTTGAAATTTCCTCTAATGGAGAAGTCAGCCCTGTTGGAGAATCAAATCACACACATGATCAATATAAATAGGGAGGCAACCTCCCTCATTTGGACACATAACAATCGCAAGCAAGTTTGTTCCTAGAGTGAGAAAGACAAGTTCGTTGGAGAAGAAGAAGAAGAAATCACGGTAGACATCTTATCTTTGGGTTTTCTATCTTTGTCTAACATTGTACTAAGTGACGAATCTATACAAAAGAAGTTATTTCATTTTCTCCCTTGTGGTTTCCCAGGATAAAAGTTTTGTGTCTTTCTTTTATGTTGTTCTTGTGTATCTTTCAATAATCTTAGTACACTAGATTAAACATCTAACATAATTGAATTAAAGCGCAAACTCTAACATGGTATCAAAGCCACCTTGAAAGAAGGAACTATACAACAACATAAACTAGGGCTTCCAATTTCTAGCACTTTTCTCCACAAACTTTCGATAAAAGAGGGCTAGGATAACTTGCCTCAAGGGGGCACATCTTTTGGTGGAGAAAGATTCCAGTTTGGAGAACTTTCAATTTTTTATTGCGGGACACTACGGGAAGGAACTAGGGCATCAAGTTTTTTTTTTGAGTTTTCCTCCACAAAATTTGGAAAAGGACCTCACTAGACAACTCGCCTCAAGGAGGCACATATTTCTATCCATGCAGAATTTCAAGATTTCAAGTTTGAAAAATCAAGGTTTCACTATGGAACCCTAGGTCATCCAAATCAAGGAATTGTTTGGGCATCTCAAATTGATAAGATCTATTTCCATTTGAGATTCTCATACCAAGATGATGAATCATACCAAGCTTAAAGGAGCTGAAAACTTTTGAGCATGGAAGTATAGAATTTCTATTATCCTAGAAGAAAACTATTTGGACAAGTATGTCACTGTGGAGGTTCCACAACCAGAGGGAGATGATGCCAAGGATACTCACCAGTAGAACATGATAAGAGCTAAGAGGATCATTGCAAACTCCATCAAAGATCATCTCATTCCTCATGTCTCATCACTAAGGACCCCTAAGCAGATGTTTCTTGCCTTGATCAAACTATTCGAAGGGAAGAACACCAACTGGAAGATGACATTGAGGAATCAACTAAAGAATGTGAAGATCCAACACTCAGAAACCATCCAGTGTTATTTCATAAGGGTTTCTAAAATAAAGGAGAAATTAGAGGCCATTGAAGAAAATGTTGAAGAAGGAGAGATCGTTAAGACTACCTTGAATGGTCTCCCAAGATCATGGGACTCATTCATTCAAGGGATATGAGCCACGGACAAGAGCCTAACCAAGTTTAACAAATTGTGGGAGGAATGCACTCAAGAAGAAGCTCGGTTAGTGTCAAGACAAGAAAAGATGGGAGTTGATGATGACCAAGTGTTAAGTCATGAATTTGTTTTCTTCAGTCTTATATTTTGTTTCTGATTTTTGAAGCTTGCTCATTTGCTTACTTCTAGGAAATTTTGGTTTAGAGTGCAATTCTGAGTTTATGCCATTAAGTTTTCATTATTTTTTGTTTTTTCTTATGTCCTGAAGGGTTCTATAGGGTATATGTTGATTAATAGTTTCATGAATAGCACTAAGATCAAGGTTTAATCATATAAACCTAAGTTAAAGTTGAATTAGTGGTCAAATAACACAAAATTTGATTTTTGAACTTTCTTGTAGCGCAACGGCAAAAATAATGCACTGGCGTGCTACAAGAAAGTCACGGGTGCTAAATTTGTCATTTTTTATGCCGAATTCTCCGATGATTTCATTCTTGGGGTGACTAATCACATGAATAAGCAGGTTTGATACATGTCTCGTCAGGATAATCATGTAAACAAGTGTTGTCTATGACATGAGGGAGATCGTGGCAGTTAGAGGTAAATGCATGGAAAATCATGACAAACAGTGGAATGAGGCGAGGTTGACGGGAAAGAGGTTCTCAAATTGAGCATTACGAAGCTGGTAGAGACGCCGGAATGGAGACACATTGCTAAAAAATCAGAAATTGGCAATTGAAGGAAATTAGGGTTTCACAGCGTGACAGTTAGAGGTGAGCTGGAGACTTGAAGACACCTGGAGCGTTCAATTCGACATTCAGCCTGTCCAAGAATCAACTTTTAACACCTGCAGCAAGCTTGGAGTGAGGTATCCCATGTGACCTTGGTCATGGCCTGTTAAATTGGGGTTTTTTCTGTTAAACCTTATAATGTCAAATTGTTAGAGGAAAACATAATTCATGTATTTAACAAACTCCCAATGGTGAGATATTAGTCCAAAAAGGGCTAAATGAGCATCGTTTGATGTTAGTAAAGTTCAGCAACAACTCTATTAAAGATCTTTGGTGCGTTGTTTAACCTAAATTATTCAAATTGGGCATAAAGCATTTCATGAACTAATGATAGAATAAACTGCATAAAATCGAGGACAAGCAGCTTGTGAGAGTTCAAGGGAGAATTGACTGCCAAAACTGTGAAAAATTGAGGAAAATAGGTTGTGAAGTCACTAACAGGTGCTGAAAATCACATAGAAGATGAAGAGGAGTGGGAAGACTAACAGGGCCGAGCCCACTGAGCTAAATTGGATAGACAAATTTCCAGGATGTGCTGAACTCTTTGAGAATGTTGGATGGTTGAACTTCTTTAAGAAGATTGATGGATATAATACTGAAGTCTCTCACAAATTTGCTCAATGTTATAACAAAGATATAGTTTCATTTGATACTCTGAAGTTCAAATTGACTACAGATTTGGTGGCTGAAGCAACAGGGGTCAAGAATGAAGGAGAACTTTGGTTCAAAAAAGTGCCATTTACTTTCAATTCCCAAAGGTATCTATTGCCTAGTATTGTTCCAGATTGGGGCAAGGGAGTGCCCATCCATAATTTCAGAGCTGAATGGGTAGAGCCTATCAAGGTCCTACAAAGCTACATTACATGTGAAGGAAGGTATTCTTTTGTCTTCAAGTATCATTTCAGGTTCCTTCAACACCTTAGTGGTGAATCAAGGATGAATCTACCTTTCTTCCTACTAAAGAGCTTGCAGAAAATGTCCAGCAGGATCAAAGAACATCAGGACCACACTAGTCGGTCCATCTTTCACCATGGACTAATTAAACTTATTATTAACAGTGTTCTGCATAAAGAAGGAAAGACTTGGGACTACTTTCTCTTTTGGTCAGGGTTCCAAAATAACCAGGAAGGACAGCCTACCAGAAAGCAGGTGGATAAGGGACAAACCCTAATTAGAAAATTAAGACAAAAAGTGAAGGCTGAAGATGAAGAATGTGTCAAATTAGAGGAAGTGGCAGAACCTTCAAAAGGAGATTATGAATCTCAGCAGCCTCCAGATGACAGTGAGAACAAAAATTTGTTGTTTATTCACAAGGAAACCCAGCCTGTTCAAAATGAAGCACTAGTAGAAACACTCATTGATGAAAAAATTGTTTTGATAGAAAAGGTTTCAGGAGATGAAGAAAATACTAAGGTCCAACAACAAAGTCCAATTACCATCTTGTCTGAAGATGAAGCATACTTGTTGGAAGGGGATGAGTTGACTGTCAGTGCTAAGACTAGGGTTGGCACACAAAGGGAGTTCTACAGTCATGAGGATAAGATCGTAATACCAAAGAAAAATAATATTAAAGTTAAGGAATTTTCCTCTGTTATTCATCAAGGAAAAAGTTTAAAAATGCTAGGAGAGCTTGCTCCAAGCTGGAGACCCAAAACTAGACCCAAAAACAAATTGAGACTAAACATGAAGAAATTATTAAACCCTAAGCTGAATACAGAAGGGATAACTATGATTGATACTTCTTCCTCTGATGAAAAGGTGGAGTCTAGCAAGGGTGACAGCAAAGGGAAAAAATCATTGAAAACAGAAGAAGAATCTAACCTCATTGAGACCAAATTGTCTGCTGTGTTTTTGGAAATACGAGGTAAACTGTTGAAGGAACAACAAAAAGAGGAAACAAAGGTTTCCTATTCAGAAAACAAGCTGTTGATTGATGAAAATGCTCCTGATGAAACTGATAATCAAGAAAACTTAAGTTTTCATGATACTTGCACAGAGTTGCTACCTGAGGATGAATAAATCTTTAGAAAGCTTAACATTCCATGGCTTCCTATTGAACTGCAAAATACAACAGGAAGCAAGGCATTTGACTTAGAGAAAGAAAATCTACAGAGAACTATCAAGCAGTATAAACATCAAATAGAGTATATGCAAGAAACAAATGATGGTTTGATTACAACTAATAAAAGACTCAGGGAGGACCTAGAAGAGGTGAATGATCACTACCAAGAACTAATTGCAGTCTCCAAAGAGGCCTTAAAAAGGAAAAGAAATATAGATTTACAATTTGCAGGATTAAAACAGATTATCAAAAATCTACAGCAACAGAATGAGGAGCTTACTAGAAGAATGACAGAGATGGAAGCTGAGCAGCATAAAGCTAGGAGAAAGGCCCAAGCCGTAGAGGGGATAGCTCTGTTAGCAGAAGCTGCTAAAGATCTATGAGCATTGTTAGCAAAACCAGTTACTTGTTATGTTTTGAAGAATATTTTATTTTTGTAATTACTATTTTGATAATACCCTATCGATGAGTAAGCTGAAAAGCAGTTAGGGTTTAGGCTCTAACTGAATTTTGAAAGATAGTATTTAGGAAGGTCTCAAAGAGAACAAAGGGTTCGACTTTTGGATTGCTAGAGGAGGTCTCCTGACTTATTGATAAGGTAAGTACTTGACTCTCGTGTGTATTTGATGAACTGGTTATGAAATATATCCTCCATTTTACCCTTTAGTCTGTTGTTTGGCTTCATTTCTAGCTTGTTTAGCTACACAATTGATAATTTCATTACTGGTTTATAGTTTTTATGCTTGTAGTGCTCGTCAGTTGTGGATGAACTTCAATGTTATGTTATGTTGGATACATGGTTATTATATTATGCATCTCAGTTCATCTTTACTTGTGATTTAGTCTCTATTTGGGTTATGAATGTATTCCCTCTTGTCACCAAACTTCACAACCAGAAAAACCTTTCAAAAATCCTAAAAAACCTAGTTTTGTTTGATTGAATATTTGAGATTGTGTTGGCTTGTTTCTTTGTAGTCTGGAAACAATTTCTGGCACAAACACCAAGATTTTGTTTCTCATGCTAAGAAGGATCGAATCAAGATGAAGGATCAACCTCAAAGCAAGCCTAAAAGATTCCAAAAGAATCATAGATATAAACGTGACTTCTCTAGTCTTAGATGTTATACATGTGATGAAAAAGGCCACTTTCCGAGAGTATTCCCCAGAAACAAGGGATCGTCAAGAGGAAACAAGAGAAGGAAGCATCAAGCTCATATTGTTGAAGATGATGAACCAACACGGAAGAGAACCAGAGAAGAAAGGAGGATTCTTTAAGTGATGAAGAATATGTTTTAATCTAGGCTCTTATAGGTATCGTCACCCATGGAAGCAATGATTGGATTGTGGATAGTGGAGCTTCCAAGCATATGATTGGAATCTTTCATCAATCTATCATAATATGAGTCACCTCACAAGGTGAAACTTGGAGATCACTACCAGTATCACATTAAAGGGAGTGGAGAATCCTCATACAAGATGGATTTAGGAAAATCAATGAAGATGAAGGATGTCCTCTATGTATCAGGTTTAAAGAAGAATATCCTCTCCATTTCAACTCTAGATGCTAAGGAATTTCGTGTTGCGTTTGTTGACAACCAAGTACTCCTATGGCCAAGAGGAAAGACAATAGATAATGCAACAATAATTAGAGAGCAAGAGGGAGTCCTATACAAGTTGAAGGGACAACCATAACAAGCCTTCATTCGTGAATCTATGGAACCAAGCGAACTATGGGATTAAAGGCTTGAACATGTACACTATAGGCACTACAAATTGCAAGCTAAGCCGTATCAGGTATACCCGAGATTCAAGCAAAACATGAAGGAATTTGCAAAGGATGTGCGCAAGGGAAGAATGTAAAGAAACAATTTCGAAGAAGTGAAAGAAAGGTGAAATAAAATTTGGAGATAATCCACTCAAATGTGTGCGGCTCCATGTCATCCAACTCATTAATTGGGCATGCATACTATGTCTCTTTCATATATGATTGTTCTCATAAAACGTGGATTTATTTCTTGAAAATAAAAGATGAAGTTTTCAACAAGTTCAAAGATTCAAGGCCTTGGTAGAGAACCACACTAAAAAGAAGATTAATACTTTACGATCAGACAATGGTGTTGAGTTCACCTCATAAGAGTTCAAATATTTATGTAGAGAATCTGGGATCAAGAGGGAGATGAGCACTCCCTAAAATCCTAAAAAAATGGCATTATAGAAAGGAAGAATAGAACAATAATGGAAGCAGCAAAGGAAATGCTTCATGACCAAGACCTTCCAATGAATCTATGGGCAGAAGAAACCAAAACAACCATGTATGTACATAACATAACACCTCACCATGTCCCAGATAACAAGACTCTAGAAGAAGCTTTCTCAGGAAAGAAACCATAAGTCAACAATCTCTGAATATTTGGTTGCCTTGTGTACATACATGACCCCAAAGAAAAGAGGACAAAGATATACCCTTTAGGAAAGAAAGGAATATCTATGGGATACAATGACACATCAAAAGCATACCAAATATACTTCCCAAGATTCAAGACACATGTGGTCTGAAAGGACGTAATGCATCTGGGATGCTCCTGGGATGTATCCACATGTAAGAAGACGTAGGTTGACCGAGAGAGACTCATAATACATCTGGGTTGTATCCACTAGGTGGAAGACGCATATGTTCCTAGGTTGCATCCATTGAGTGGAAGACACGGGCTGACTAAGAGAGAGACGTAATACATCTGGGATGTATCCATTGGGTGGAAGATGAAGATGTTCTTGGGATGTATCCACTAGGTGGAAGACACAGGTTGTTTGGTGGGAATGATATATTCACCTGGGATGCTCTCCACATGATGAAATACACGTATGCTCCTAGGCTAATTTCCACAGAATGGAAGATGCGGGTTGTCCGCATAGATGTAATGTAGGCATACATGATGATTTCCATGAGATGATGTGGATTAGATGGGATGACAATAGGAGACATAGGTTATTGCTTTGGCAATGTAAAATGAGGACCTCGGCTATACCTACTTGATGGCTTATTCATAGAGATGATGATGAAGTCCTAGATGGGATCTAGGCCTACATCCAACATGAAAAAGGGTTGGCTCTGTAGAACTTCTGAGGATGCATACATTCGAGACATGTCACTAGTAAATGGTCGACGAGGTGATTTTTCTCACAGTTGTGATGGTGATTCAGTGATGATGATGATGTCCATAGATTGTGTCTAGTCATGTTGACCTTGTCAAAAGAATACTTTTCTTGTTAAGAGGGAGTGTTGTTGTAAATGTAACTTTGAAAGATATTCTTATTCTTATTCTTATTATATTTTATTGGATTTTAATTGTACCTGCTTTCGGGGATGTTTTCCCTCCGATCACAATATGTCATTAATGTAATTGGTCATGTAAGATTCAAGGTGAAACCTCACCTGTATGTTAGGGCAATAGTGCCCAAAAGAAGAATTGTAAAACGCATTTTTGAGTCTCCCTAGGACAAGTCTACCCTGTAAGAGAGAGAAGTCGTCCATGTTGGAGAATTAGGTCACACACATGATCAGTATAAATAGGGAGGCACCCTCCCTCATTTGGACACACAACAATCACAATCAAGTTCGCTCCTAGAGTGAGAAAGACAAGTTTGTTGGAGAAGAAGAAGTTACGAAAGACGTCTTATCTTTGGGTTTTCTATCTCTGTCTAACATTATACTAAGTGACAAATCTGTTGTAAAGGAAAGTATCCTATGGCTAGGGTTTAAGAGGCCATCAACGTACCGGGGTTGAAAGAGAGATGCACAATGTTCAACAAGCATATATAAGCAATATTAAGATATTAGAATGGTTCATACCTTGACAAACGAAGGTTGATCCAAGCAGCCCTTCAATCCTCTTCTTGCTCCTCTTGCTCCTCTTGCTCCAAGAGACCTGCAAAATGAATTATACCTTCCTCAAACCGATATGACCACATATAAATTAATGATAATCATAGAAACATGAAATAATAATCTGATTAACATCAACATCTGATCATAAATAGAGATTCAATCATACATTGAACAATTATTTGGGAAGAAGAAGGACATCACATCTTTATTAATCTTGAAAACAAGTACAAATATACCTTCTCTTCAAGTTCGGCACCTCACGAAAC